>PVJH01001413.1:0-60779 GCA_004026705.1 Nesogale talazaci | reverse complement strand
TAGATGCAATGTGCTCTGGGCCACAGGGTTTTCCAGATCTTTAACAGGACCTTGTCTTCTGGATCAAAATTATACAGAGACTTAACACAAAACTGAGTGAAAGTAAAATGCTCAAAGCTGCGAATCACGCTTTTGGAGGGTTCTTTTGACCTTAGACCAACTTTTTTAGGTCTATAATGGTAGGCCTCTAGTGACAGTGTCTAGTAATACTAAAAGTTTTTTACATTTCCTAGGCCCAAGAACCTGTAGGTCTCACTATGAATTCCACTTGCTAATCTGTATTCATCTCCATCCCTCTATGTTGGACTCAGCCTTGTTAAGAGAGGAGTGATCTTCTGATTATTCTGAAGGCAAGTAAGGCATCTTCTGCATATGTTTTGAAGTCATTCTTCTAATTCTGGTGTGCACAGAAGTTTCACATAACACCCCTCTTAGGTCCTTCAAGAGTGCATCCTGTTTCCTAAATAAAGAACCAAAATCAAAGCTTGCAAACTAGATTTGATGGCTGACTTTGCTGTCAGTTTGGCTTAGTGCTCCTCTGAGTCTCCAAAACTTTGGTGTTCTGCCCTCATTGGGTAGAATATAACAGCTAACTGTATAAGCTCCTGGACTGAATCCACTAGTTGCAAGATCTCTGGGGTGTGTTATAGTCAATAGTCATCTTTCCATCACTGGATGTCTGTGATGCAGAAACTAAAAATATACTTACCCTTCCTAGAAGTAAGGCTTTTGCTTAAGCCATCCACTCAGCTCCTTGGCCTGCAGTCTCAGAGGAGGAGGAAGGAAGCAGTCTCCAAAATCCCAGCCAGCATTACCATGGATATCCCATTTCTCTACATTTCTCCTCCACACAGCCACTTTCACTGTAATCCTCTGTACATCGAGGGTTTGGGAGGATTGTCCATTGTGTATGGCCTGCTGCCATATACTTCTTTAATTATCTGAACAAAATCATGACTGGAAACTTTCTCCCCTTCAGTTGTGGGAAGGAGAAGAGCAAGGTTAAAGTACTACTGCCTGAAGCTTAAACAGGCCATTCATCTCTAATCAGTCCCATCTAGCTGCCTAAGTAGTATGTTACAGAACTTCTGGATGTTCGTCAGGTCTGCCCTAAGGGCTTCCATCCCTCTACCCTTCCCTTAATAAGCATAAATCAGAGGATTTATGGGTGTCAGGTAAATTCAAGGTACGACCAGTTAATTACTTGTTTTTAGGTTGTATATTGGGCTGAGGGATGAGATGTTCAAACTGGCTGCTTTCTCTGTGATTGAAACATAATATGGGCTGCTCCTGTAAAGCTGTGCAGCCACAGAAACACCAAAAGGCCTTTCTACTGTTCTCTACAGGGTTTCTGTGCATCAACCTTGACTTTGTGATAAATGCCCTGTTTTCAAGAGGGATTTGATTCTTAGGAGGCTGAGTCCTCTCCCTCTGAAAGCGTATTAAAGAAACCACAAAATCACCCCTAAAAGCATGCTATTTTCATTTGACAGAATTGAGCTATTATTACAAAATTTCTCAGTTTTCTTTACTATCTTGGAGGAAGGGGCTACTCAGCTTACCAAAGTACATCATTGCTCCCCAGCTTTATTCAATGTTACTCCATTTGCTCTTAATGATTTTATTGGCATACACTACACATATCACACAATTCAAAATTTCATTCGTTTTGTGATGTCATCTTTGTTACAATAAATTTCAGAGCATTTTATTCTCATAGTTAGAGAGAATTACACACCGCATTACCCACCCACCCCTGCTTTGCCCCTAGGCATTTTAAAATTTCATCTAAGAAAATCTTTTTATTGGGTGCTCTCACTGTTTTTACAACATCCCGTACACCAATTGTATCAAGCATATTTGTACAAATGTTTCCAACATCATTTTCTAAACATTTACTTTCTATTTGAGTCCTTGGGATCAACTCATCTTTTTCCCCTCCCTGCCTTCCCCCTTGTGATACCTTGATAAATTAAACATTACTGTTATTTTTATATCTTACACTGACTGCTGTCTCCCTTCACAGTTATAGCTTTTTTTTTTTCCTGTCAGTAAACCATTTTACTTTGCACTTCAATTTTTCCATGATAGCATTTTACCAGAGTTCTTCTTGGTGATGTTTTGCATCCTTTTTCCAATGATACACAGCTGAGGTAGAAAAAAGAGACATGAACAAGCACAGTCTCTTGGACTCATCCATCTTCATTGAGGCTAGTGGGCATCCCACTTACAGGAAATTGCTCTATCAACCAATGCTTGCTTCCAGAGTTGAGTACCCTATCAAGTCTTCATCACAGTGTCTAAGATGGTGGTTTCAGGATCTTGGATCTTTGCTTCTGGAGGATTCTTAGGGGCCAGTGTCAGCAATAAAAGTTATGGGCTTGGGAGGGTCTGACTGAAGTCATCCCCTACCCTCAAACAGGGCAAAGCTTTGAGGTTTCCGCTGCTGTCCAAGGGAAAATGTAGGTCCTTCCTTTAGATGAATCAGATAAAACTGGCTGCTTTTTTTTTAGGTTTATTTTCTATAATAGATTTTTTAACTGCCTTGTTCTTATATAGTGATATCTAAACCTGAGAAATTTCATCTTATTTTTCCTGGTGTTGCAAAACCAGACTAGATATACAATGGTGGCTAATTCAAGGCATAGTTAACAGGTAATATCTTTCCTGACCCCCAAACATATTGGGGTTAAACTTCATTATAAAACATAATCTTTTTATTGTTATGGTCAAGAGATTTATTTAAAATATCACCAGTTCTCAAGAATGCATCCTAAAAAGAAGATAATGAGTATAGTATCTTTGTTTTCTATTGGTGTGACCCATGACATTCAGAATTCTTGTCTTCTGACTTCGTTGATAAAGGTGTATTGTGGCTGTTTAGAATTATTTAAAATATTATTTAAAAGGCCTTTGATTTTTTGAAAATGCTTATTCAATTCTTGAAACAGGCAGATCTCATACTTTGTCATTCATACTTTAGGTCAATGACTTTTCATTTATAAGTACCTTTCTTTAACTCCTCTATTTCTATTTTTTGCTATATTTTAATAATTCTACTCAGTTTTGATAGTAGAATTTGTGGGTCTCTGTTCCTCTTCAGGGCTTTCTTTAAAGTATATAATTATAGTCAGAGGAAACAAGATAACCCCAAAGTCCAGATTTATCTTCATGGGCAAAAACCTTGAATTCACACATTAAAATACACTAAATCTTTTTAAAACGACAATTTTTATACCTAAACACTTTAAACACGCATTGAAATCTCAAGACAAGGCAAGAATGGAGGTGGGTGGGGAATAATGGAGAAAGCTCACAAATTTTAAGCAATATGAATCTTGTAGCACAAACAAACAATCATTTTACAAAAAAATGAAAAAAGGGTTAAAATTCATTGGGAAAAAATGCATTGAGAGTAGGTTCTTCCATGTCCACTGTAAATTTAAACCTTGCTCTTTCTACATGAGAGAAGACAGAGGATGGACTTGACTCTCCACTTTGGAGGAAGGAGCCATTTTGGTAGTATGTCTATCCACCTTTAAGGAAATCCAATAAGTGCAACTTTTATTCAGATTTGTGTCTCAATAATCAAGAGCTAGTGATGGAGATTATAGAATTTTACCAATGGCACCAGTTGGAAATTGATTAAATATGCATTCAAGGTGCATCAGTAAGTATTAGAGATTGGAATGCAAATGTTAGAAACCAAGAGGAAGTAAAAAAAGTTGGAAAATATGACTGTGATGATACAGATTAAGTTGAAATTGCATAATAGAATTTTGCAAGACAGATGTTTTGCTCATAGCAAATATCTTTTTTTCAACAACACAAGGGGCTATTACAAACATGGAATTCTCTAGGTAGAATACAAAGAAATTAAATTGGTTACATCTGTGGGAAGAGAGGATGGATAAGGCCAATCATAGCAGCTAAAACCAGGCCAGGGGCTGACTGTGGAGCAAACCATTAAATTCTCATATCTAATGTTGAAAGTGAAGACAATGGAAATGAGTCTACAAGTGCCCAAATACAGGCTTCAATCCATTCAATCTGAATTTCAAGAGCATCTCCAGAACAGTTTTGATGCATTGATCACTAATGACAGTAGGCCATCAGCTGTGGAAAGATATCTAGAAGTTCATACATGAAAAAAAAAAAAAACAACAACAGGTCATTAAAAAGATGTGAAAGAAAAAAATCAAGATTAATGTCAGGAGAGACTGAAGCTTGCTCTCTTTAGTGTAGTATCTAAAGCACACGGAGGAAATGATGAAGTCAAAGAGTAGCAGAGAAAATCCCGAATGGCAATTCAAGAAGACATAGCTAATATTATAATGAAATGTGTACAGACCTAGAATTAGACCACCAAGAACATGCTCAAGATAACTGAAATGAAAGAAATCAAGGAAAAAGTCAAGTCTCAAGTTGAATCTTAAAAGATTCTATGGAACTTCCGGCAAGGTTTTGCCCAGGTAAACAGATGGCATTGAGAGCTCTGTGGAGATGAGTACATTCATCAGTTAGGAGACCACATAGGGGGTTCATGTAAGTGAATTAACTCCTGTAGCAATTCAGAGCAACGCTGAGGCAAGGGATGCAATCTCCTCCCAGTAGCCACTCTCTGGAGGCCCTGGGCTCTGCTCAACATTCATCCACAACACTCACCAACACAAAAAACTCTGTACTCTCCACACAGTAATGACACCATTGCCACATTTATTAACTTCTTGCCACCAATGTCAGACCGCAGCAACCATAGGTAGACCTCATGTGCCCTCAGCCTGAGATAGGCCTCACAGGGAATCCACCCCTCCCAATACACCACACACACATACATACACAGTCAGCCCGAGGCAGTACCAGCATTGGTGAGAATCCGCCCCTACCTTGTTGACCACCCAGATGCCTACACTCAGATTTCACTTACCTACAAATCATGGCCTGTGCCACTGTGACCAAAACCTGCCAACCATCTTTGCAGGGCCCAACAGCTGCAAATGGAACACTTCAATGGAGTTCAATCATGACTGTGACTTTAATATACCATTCTTAATTAAGACAATCAAGAAGATAGGGTTGGAAGGGGAATTCTTCAAGTTAATATAAGCTATCTATGAAAAGCCAATATCATAGTCAATGAAGAAAAGATGAAAATAATCCTACTGACAAAGGGAAAGGACAAAGATGACCTTTGTCCCCATTTTTGTTCAACAGTGTATTGGAGGTCCTAGTTAACAACATAGAGTAACAAAAAAGCCATTGGAGCCATTCATCTGGAGGAGAAAGAGGTGAAACTATCATTATTTGCAGGCGGCAAGATTCTATGCATTGAAGACCCCCAAAGCTCCACAACAGGAGTTCTGGAAACAATAGACGAATATGGAGGAGTGACTGGTTACAAGATCAGCAAAAAAAACCGTCATTGGATTGCTGTATTCCTTGGACAAGACCGTGGAAGAGGAGATCAAGAGACAATGCCCTTTATAATAGCCAAACACAAATTGAAATACCTAAGCAAAATTACAAAAATTTCTGTAGGAGAAAAAAATACATAATCCTAATACAATAAACCAAAAGTGGCCTCAACAAATGGAAGAAAATCCCATGACATGGATTTGATGACTCAATATAGTAAAGGTTTCAATTGGCCTAAAATACTGTGTAAGTTTAATGCCATACCAATGCAAATACCAAGAGTCTTCTTCAAATAAATAGAAAAACTGACTACCAGTTTCATACAGAGAGGAAAGAAGCCCAGAATTAGCAGAGAACTCAAAAAGAAGGACAAAGTTGGAGGACTGTATTTTCCTGACTTGAGCACCTATTAAACATGTACAGTGGTCAAAACAGCATGTTACTGGTATAATGACAGATACTCAGACCAATGGAAAGAATCTGAAAACTCAGAAATAAAAATATTCACATATAGAAAACTGATCTTTGATAAGTACCCCAAAATATTAAAAGGGAAGCAGATACCCTCTTTAACAAGTGCTGCTGGAAAAAAATGGATATCTACCTATAGAGAAATGAATCAAGACCCCGCCTCACTCCATGTACAAGAATAAACTCAAATTGGATCACAAACCTTGAGGTAAACCCCAAACTATTAGGGCTATGAATGAGGGCATTGAAACCGATCTGAGAACTTTAGAGCTGGGATTATATAGGCTATTGGAAATAGGGAAGGGCACAAACCCAGAGGAGGTACAAATGGACAAGAGGGATATATTGGAGATAAAACACCTGTGCACATCATAAGAATTCACAAAGAACCCAAACACACTGGGAAAGCACTTTTAGCCATGACACATCAGACTAAGGCCTTATGACTAAAATCTACAATATTCTGCTATTCTACAGTAAGAAAAAGCTAACAGATAACTGAGGACGTGGGAAAAGGAACTAACAGTTTCACAAGGGCAGAAATCTGAATAGCCAAAAAACATATAACGAAATGTTTCTGATCACAAGCCATAAGGGAAATCCAAATTAAAACAACTTTCAGATACCACTTAATACCCTTAAAGATAATCCAATACAAAAAATCAGAAGGCTACAAGTGTTAGAGTGGTGAGATAGGAACTCACATCACGGATGGTGAATCTATAGGTATGGAAAAAGATTTGGCAATACCTAAAACAGATGGAAATCAAGCTACTGTATGACCCAGAAGAGGCAAGAGGCAAACCATGGTCAGATATCTGTGCTCCAATGTTCATCACAGAACAGTTCACAATCACTACTAGTTGGAAACAACCTAAATTTCTATCAAAAGACAAATTGTTTAAAAAACTGTGTAGTACATGGGGAGGTGGTAAAAAGGAGGCCATGTTGACCAACCCAGGAATAAGGGAACAGCACATGATTCAAAATCAGAGACAAGGTGGGTGTGAGAGGCCTGATAGGGATTGATCAAGAGTAATGAGTAATAGAGAAATTACTGAAACCCAAATGAGGGCTGAGCATGATAGTAGGAAAAGAGGAAAGTAAAAGGAAATAGAGGAAAGAACTGGGGAGTAAAGGGCATTTTTAGAGGTATAAATAGGTGAATATATTTATATATAATGATGGGGAAATAGATCTATATGCATATACTTATAGGATTAGTATTAAGACAGCAGATCAGCTTTGTACCTTCACTGAAGTACTTCCTCAATGCAAGACCACATTGTTCTATTAAAGTGGCATTCCATGATGTTCACTTTCCAAACATGATCACTGAAGACAAATGTGTGCATAAGCAAAAATGGTGAAGGTGATGGTGCCTGACTATCAAGTGATATAGCTTCTGAGGTCTTAAAGGTTTGAAAGTAAACAAGCAGTCGACTTGCTCAGAAGCAATGAAGCACACCAACCTGTATGACAACGAGGTGTCAAAGGGAACAGTTATCTGGCTTCAAAGACAAAAGATCATTACAGTACATGTCCACCTTTCTGATATGATCACTGACAACAAAATGTGTGCATAAGCAAATGTGGGAAGTAAGATGATGGTCATGGCTATCAAATGATATAGTGTTTGGGGTCGTAAAGGCTTGAAAGTAAACAAACAGCCATCTAAGTCAGAAATCACAAAGTCCAGAGGAAAGAAGCACACCAGCCTGTGTGACCACGAGGTGTGTAATTGAGCAGGTAGCAGGCATCAAAGAACTAACAATTATAAATGAGGGGGAGTACAGAATGGGGACTCAAAACCCATCAATAGATAAAGCAACAGCCCCTTACAGAAGGTCACAGGAAGGAGACAATTTAGTCGACAAGGTATAGTGCAGCAACAATGAAACATGCAACTTTGCTTCTTAAATGTTTCCTCCACCTCACTAATATGATACCAATTCTACCTTACAAATCCAGCTAGACCAGGGCGTATACACTGGAACCAGAAACATGGGAAATTCAGGACAGATGATCTCTTCAGGCCCAGTGTTAGAGTGGTGATAATGGAGGGTGGAGGGGAAGGTGGAGTAGAAATGGGGAGCCAATTGCAGGGGTCTACATATAACCTCCTTTCTGGGGTATGGACAAGAGGGGAATGGGGGAAGGGAGATATTAGACAATCTATGATATGACAAACCAATGATAATGTGTAAATTACTAAGGATTCATGAGGGAGGATAAGTGGGGAGGGAGGCGAAATATCGGGGGCTGATACCAAGTATCTAAGAAATGGGATGCTGTTTAGAGAATGATGATGGCAATAAATGTACAAATGTGGTCTGCATTTAATAGATGGATGTATTGATCATGCTGGGAGTTTTATGAGCCCTCAATAAAATGATTTTTTAAAAAACCCTGTGTGATAGTTACATAATCTTTGTCAATTTGAGACTTAAAAGTGAAGGGGTGGAATTTAACTTGTCAATTGGATCACAGCCTGATGGCCTTATTTGGAGGTACTAATAAGATATATAACTCACTAGAAAGAGGACATGTCCTCAGATCCTCTGAGACAGTCTTGTTAACAAGCCACATGAGGACCCCTGCCAGTGCTGAGATGCTTAATCACTACTTGATCCACAAGATTTTCCACTCACTGGCCTGTGATCTTCCTGCATTCGCTATCATTACATATGCTGTGTTAGTCTGAATGGGAATTTATCAATTAATATCAGACATATGGGCTAACAATGAACGTATAGATTTGATCTCCACTGGGTTGGGACGCTTTCTCAATATTCAATTGGTCTTATATATAAAGCTCGTTCTTATACACATGAGTTTCTTTGAATTTGTTTCTCTAGTCTATCCAGAATATCACACTGTGCTACATACATACAGTGGAGTACTATGTATCCCTAAAAAACAGTGAAGAATGCTTGAAACACATACTACATGGGAAGAGTTGGTGAAAATTATGTAAAGCAAAGCAAGGCAAACACCAAAGGAAAAATACAGCATGAATCTACAAGGGATAGCTTAAAAAGCATAGAGGAAAAGGGGTATAGAGGAAAATCTGCTCTATTCATATATTTCCAGGACAAAGTTCAGGCACTCGGGCTTGGGTACCTATAGCAGCCAACTAAAATGGAACAGAAAAGAAAATTTTAAAAGGACATGGGTAGCAGGGGGAGGAGGTCAGGTACTAATTCACCCAAGGACAGGATATTGTCTATATCTCCACAGAAATAGGAAAGAGGGATCAAACCTCCACCTGGTGCACCAAGACTTGAAAGCAACATTCTGGCATGAAGCAGCGAATCAAAAGAGATGTCTGCAGGGCTGGCCCCAATCCTAGCTATGCAGATATCCTCCTCGGGGTGCATTACAGAGGATAGCACTAAAGCTACAGCTCAGGGAGCGGAGCGTATCAGCTCAGAACACATGAGAGAAAACTATGAGTGAAGAAGAGGGACAAAATGAACAACCCTAGTCCACCAAACCCCAAGAATGGTATTCCTGCTGAAAGCAGCCAACATACAGAGGGGACCATAGGGCTGGCCCCACCATGAGACATGGCACGCCATCACTGGCCATCGCACCATGAGGGAAGACATTGAAGACACGGTGTGGAAATTGTGCCTGATATAACCACACCACAGGGGGTGAAATAGGAAGGATGTACCACAGAGTAGAAAGGGGAGGAAAGCAATGAAGTCCCTGAGGAATACCAAAATTAGATTTCAGGGGCAGTGTGTGGCACCTCATCAGACCAACTAGAAAATACTCATAAAGATCAACAGACAGACCTGGAACTGGTAATAGGCTTTTCTTTTTTGCGTGTGGTTTGTTTTAGTTATGATTTTATCATGTTTATCTAGATAAGACAGGATAAAGAATCATGAGGAGACAACAATAGAACCAATGCTTCTGGGGGCACATGGGAAAGGGGGATGTAGGGGGAAAAAGGAGTGAGTCAAAAAACCCAGAAACAAGGGAACAGCAAGTGGTCTAAAATTACTGGCACAGGATGTCTGGTGGGACTTGATCAAAGACAGTGTAGCTGAGAGGAATTAGTGAGAGCCAAATGCAGTCTAACATGATAGTGAAAAGTAAAAGGAAGTAGAGGAAAGAACTAGGAGGAAAAGGACATTTATAGAGGTATAAATATAGTCACATACATATAAATATATCTATATATAATGATAGGAGCATACATCTATGTGCATATATTTATATGTTAAGTATTAAGGTAGCAGGCACACATTGGACCTCTACTCAAAAGATATAGTGTTTGGGGTCTTAAGGCTTGAGAATAAACAAGCAACCATCTAGCTGGGAAGCAGCAAGGACACCATGGACAAAGCACTCCAACTTGTGTGATCATGAGGTGTCAATGGGATCAGCTATCAGGCATCAGAAAGACTACAGAACACATGGGGTGGGTGGGGGGAGGGAGCAAGGGAGACAGTGGGCAGTATGAGAGATTAAAATAATAACAGTCTACAATCTATCGAGGGTTGTGAGGGGATGGAAGAGGGGGAAGAAAACCTGACATCAAGAGCTCAATGGAAAGTAAATTTATAGAAAAGAATGAGGCAACATGTGTACACACCTGCCTGATTCAATTGATGTATGGATTGTGATGAGTTGTACGAGCCCCCAATAAAATATAAATAAATAAATAAAAATTAGTTTGGGGCTGAGCCCCCGTGGTGTAAGTGGTTAAGTGAGGGACTCCGGCCCGCAGGCTTGGCAGTTCAAATCCGGCAGCTGTCAGGAGCAGCGCTGGGCAGCGCCCACAACCACCAAAGGCAGTGATGCCCCTCCCCCAAAATAAAAAAAAATCATAAAAAATTAGTTTGATGATAAGGGACATAAGAACCCCCAATAAAAGCATTTAATAAAAAAGAAAGAACCAGAATAAGCGATCATATCAATGAGAATGGGGCTGGGGGTGCATGTGGAGTGGAGACCCAAAGCCTATCTGGAGACAATTGGCCATCCCCTCAAAGAAAAGTCACAAGGAAAGGACGAACCAGTCAGGATGCAGTGTCGCAACAAAGAAACATACAACTTTCCTCTAGTTCTTTAATACTCCCCCCGCCCACTATCATGACCCCAATTCTACCTTACAAATTTGGTTACACCAGAGTATGTACACTGGTACAGATAAGAGCTGGAAACACAAAGAATCCAGGGCAGCTAATAAAGGAGGAGCAATACAAAGAGGACAAGGGAAAGGTGGGGGAAGGAATAGGTAATCAATCACAATGATCAACAGATAGCCATCCCACATTCCATCACCTGTGAGGGTCAAACAAGAGAAACATAGGTGATAGGAGACAGTGGTTGGTATAAAATATGAAAATAATGATAATTTATAAATTATTAAGAGTTCGCGGGCTGAGCCCCGGTGGCGTAGTGGTTGTGCGCAGGACTGCGGCCCACTGGGTTGGAGGTTCGATTCCAGCTCCCAGAAGCAAAGACTGGGCCTCCTATTCCCACCACCTGAGGGCAGTGATGCCTAAAAAAAAAAAAAAAGAGTTCGTGAGGGAGAGAGGGAAGGAGGGAGGAAAAAACGAAGGAGGAACTGATACCAAGAGCTCGAATAGAAAGAAAATGTTTTGAAAAGGATTATGGCAGCATATGTGCAAATGCACTTGACACATGGATTTATGGATTATTATAAGAGCTGTAAGATTCCCCCAATAAAATGATTAAAACGAGAAAAAAAAAGAAGTAAGGCTAGCTATACATTGACCCACATAGAGAGAACAGTCCTTGGCAAAGATATCAAATTAATAAAGTGCAGATCCAACAAAAAAGGACTCCCTGAATAAAAAAATGACAAAGAAATTGCAATAATTGTCTCAAACCTAACAATTGTTAGAATGGAAGAGGGAAAGGTCCAATTAATTTTTACAGAAAAAAATAGTGACAAGGTCTGCCAGATCCTCACAATTGTTCCTATGCTTGAGCCCATTGTTCAGTCACTGTGTCAATCTATATACTAAAGACCTTCTGATTTTTCACTGCCCCTCTATTTTGCATTAAGCCTGATGCCCTTTTCCAGGAACTGGTCTCTCCTAACATGTCCAAAATACCGGAGATGAAGTCTTGCCTTCCTTGTCTCTAGGATGCATTCTGGCTGTACTTCTTCCAAGACAGATTTGTTTGTCCTTCTGGAAATATATCGCACTTTCAATTTCTTCTGTAGCACCATAATTCAGATGTATCCATTTTTATTCAGTCTTCCTTATTCAATATCCAACTTTCGCACACAGGAGACAATTGAAAACATCATGCCTTGGGTCAGGCACACCGTTGTTCTTAAAGTAACCTCCTTTCATATCAACACTTTAAAAAGGTATCATGCAGCTGATTTACCTAGTGCAATGAGCAAGTAATCAGAGAAACTGGCTTATATGAAGAAAAATTGACAGTGCAATGAATGAGCATTGACTGTGGATTCAAGCAAGATAAAATTCTTGATATCTTAACTATATCTCAATTTATTATGATTTTAACTATTAGTTCAGTTGTGAGGATTTGGGGTTTCTTTACATTGATTTACAATGCACACTGAAGACTGCAATCCTTGACCTTCAAATAGTCATCTTCACTTTCAGGAAGCAAGTTTGCATATCACAGAATGTTAGTAAGCCTTCCTCAAATCATGATGCTATATTCAATATTCCACTGCAAATATTATAGGATAATCTTCAGTCAAAAGTTTAATTGCAGGTGATATTCATGATACTGTTCTATAATTTGCAAATACTTTGGAGCTACCAGAGGTTCATGGTAGATTCAGAACAGGACTTAGAATAAGGTATGTCATTGTTGATGTAAGATGTATATTGTCTGAAAGTAGAGAATTACATAAGGATAATTACTTGTGTTTCATTGACTTTACCAAAGCTGTGTAACTCATAACAATCTACTGATAATCTTGACATGAATGGGAATTGCGGAACTTTTCAATGTGTTTCTATGGAACTTGTACATGGATCAAAAAGCACTTATACAAATGTAACGAGTGAATGGTTTAAAGTCAGGAAAGGTTTTGATGAGGGTTGTAACCACTCCCCATACTTGTTCAAAGTTTATGCTGACAAGTAACCAGAGAAATTGGCTTATATGAAGAAGAATTGGCATCATAATTGGAGGAAGTTTAGCTAACAACCTTTTGAGGGCTATGGTGGGACTGACAAAAGCCATGCTATTTTCAGTCGCCTTATATGCATGTGGAAGCCTGATATTAAAGACAGTCTAAGACGAATGGGGACATTTGATATTGGTGCTAGAGAGGAATATTGAGAATACCATGGACTACTAAAAGAACAGATGATCTCTTTTTGGAAAAGGTACAGCCAGAATGCTCCTTAGTCAAGGATGGTGAGACTTCATCTTACATATTCTCAAGACAGGCCAGCTCCTGGAGAAGAACAATTTTTCTTATAGAACAAAATCTTCAATACATTTGAAGTAATTCAGTCTAGAAAACTTTTAAATTGCAGAGGTCATAGAAAAACAAACAAACAAGAAAACTTTTAAATTGCAGAGGTCATAAAAAAACAAACAAACAGAGGAAATAGAAACATCATAAGAATGATTGAGAGGGCTGAGCCCCAGTGGCGTAGTGGTTGTGCACGGGACTGCGGCCCACTGGGATGGAGGTTCAATTCCAGCAGCGGCTCCACAGGAACAAAGACTGGGCCTCCTACTCCCACCACCAGAGGGCAGTGATGTCCCAAAAACAAAAAGCAAAAAAGAATGATTGAAAATACCGTGTTTTTTGTTTTTTAACAGTTCTGGCTTTATTCAAAGAACAGTTTCACAAAAGTACTAAATTCAAAAGTTTTAAAGGAGAAATTATTGAGGAACTTAACATGCTATATACATAGTTCCATACAAAGCACATGCAAATAGTACACAATATAAAATATATAACTTACGATTTGTGAAAATATCAATGACAAAGCTAAATAAGTTTTAAAAGTTACGTGGAGGCTCTAAATGTTGCTTTTAAACCAAAGGACTCTACTTCTAATTGCAAAATAAGTTGATAAGAAAGTAGATATATGGATTTAAACTAGAATTAATTTTAATAGTCTGGTATGTTATGTGATAAAAATTACACAAGTCATTTCAATTGTTAAAAAGAGGTCAAGATTTAGGGTTTTGGAGATTCTAATTTCCCCACTAAACTGATCCCATGGATTTCCTTTTAGTTTCTTGGGAAACTTTTTAGGGTTTTTTTTCTATAAATAACTACAAATTTTACTTGAAATCTTATACATTTAAGCTGAAAAAATTTCCAAGTCCCAATATGAAAGTGCAACTTCAGTTAATTTACTGATTTTAACTTTTAATTTTTTAAATAAATATCCAAAACAAAAAGAAAATAATTTAGATAGACAAAATTTGAAACACAATAGGCAAAAATGAAGATACCCTCATCTATTCATCATATTTTTAGCAGTTATAAAAGAAAACACATATAAGCACACTCACTCTATCCCACATGCTCTTCTTTTTTTTTTGGGGGGGGGGGTGGGGGGCATCACTGCTCTCCAGTGGTGGGAGTAAGAGGTCCAGCCCCACTGCTGGAATTGAACCTCCGTCCCAGTGGGCCGCAGTCCCGTGCACAACCACTACGCCACCGGGGCTCAGCCCCATGCTCTTCTTTTCTTAATGACCATCTATTTGAAAGCAAAACCTAGTTTTGATAAAATGTTTCAAATTTTTGCCAAAGTGTAACATATCCCAATTAAATGCTATAGCATCCTTCATAAATGCAGGAAGGAAAAATTTTCTCAGAAAATTTAAAAAAAAAGAATTTTTGTATCCCAACGATTTGCGAAGCCACCTTAAAAATATTGACTTTACCATCTGTGACGGGTAGGTTTGTTATACCAACATGGTCACAGAAGATTGGTGGGTCTGTTGTGAAGGCACAGCCAATGAACACGCAGGGTTAATTGAAGGGCAGATATAGGAAGGGCTCTGCAAGTCCCACCCTCTCTCTTGCTTCCTGATCTTTGGACCAGAGAGCTGCCTTGTTCGTCCTGTGCCTCGACTTCCAAGCAACACTATCCATGGGACACCTAATTGTGGACTGTGTTGCTGTGAGTTGAAGATCCTTCAAGCCCTACTTCGCCACACTCCAGGGATATGCATCTCTAGAGCTGGGGACTGTTGGACTCTGTCATCTGGCTGACTGCGACCTGCTCTGCCATTTGCTGCCTGTAACCAGATAGCCTGGATTGCTCTACAGAGAACTACTCAGCAGCCCTCAAGATTTGAAGGACTGCTAGTCTTCTAGTTGCCTCACGCAAGTGAGTGGCACTGAGCAATCTGTATTACTTTATAGTTAACTTTTTCTTTCTTATCTTATATACCTTTCTCAATATATAAATATATAAAAAGAATTACTAGTGTCTTGAATTTTATTTCTCTAAGAGAACTCTGCCTGACACACCATCTCCTTAGTTTTCAACTGTCATCTGTTCTGACTTTTGAAGAGTACTGATGTGTGACTTCCCAAAGATTCCTTTGCTTCTTTCTTTTTTAATTCAACATAAACAGCATCTATAAGTGTAAGAATAAGGATAATAGTATTTGCAACTTAGAGAATACACAATTTCTTTACCTTAGCTTGCCCCAAACTAGACAGTTCTAAAAAAGTGGTTGAGGGATAAGACTAAAATTTTTCCTGGATAGCCACAAGCTTCCTAACTTTTTTTTTTAAGACAAAGGGTAATATGAAATAATACAGACAGGTGGTCATAAAGAAAGAAAGGAGAGAAAATAGAACATATACTTAAAAACAAAGGACTCCTGTTGCCTCATGATCTACAGCTGGAAGAAGGGCTCACTTGCATATCTCTCAAGTTAGTCTAAGCAAATTTTCCTCTTTAAAGAGGTTCTAAAAGTCTCCCCCCACACCCATGAACTTTATTGTTGTTTAGAGCCTTACAATTCTGGTTTGACTCTCCAAGCAACACTTACGGTAAAGCAGCATCTCAAAAACCACAGCAAAGAAAAAACAGTGCCGTCACACTAAAGATCTCTTGGATACTTAAAAAAAAATAACAAATCACCATTCAAGACACTTTTGTCACTTCATGTTAGAGTTGACTTTGATTATATTAAGTTTATAAGTAACTTAAAAACCTTATGAATGAAATGATCTATATTACTCCTGTATGAAAGGTATCATGTTTTAACTATGGATTAATTCTGACTGAGGCAGAGAGCATGAGTTAGAAAACAAGATTCCAAAAGCATGTTTATGGTGTTTCACAGTAGGGGAAAGGAGATATCGGTGAAAAATTTCCTCCACATACACAGTGATCACTAACAGACTAATACATTTTATTTTGGAATCATAAAAAGACAAAAATATTAAAACCACATTTACCCTATAGTTACACGTTGTTTTCTGTGAGCACAACTCTTATACAAGAAGAAACAAGGACAAGGTCACTTTCTCTCAAACCCCAGGCTATTGGGAAATCTGACCTTAGACTGACCTAGTCCTCTTCTCCATCATCTTCAACATCCCACTTCCCTTCTCTCCTCAAAGACCTTCTTTCTTTTCCTCTCACTCTTCAGCATGGTGCTCCTTGTCATCTTCATACTGGATCTCTTCTTTCATTATGTACGAGAGGCTCATTTCCTCTTCTCCTTCTCCCAAGTCTGAGCCTGCATCCTTCTCCTTATTATCCTCATCTTCATCATCTTGCTTTTCTTCCCCATATCCTTCAAGTGGACCAGCTTTATCTCTATCCTCTTAATCTCCATCCTCATCATCATCCTCTTCAGATGTTTTAGGTGCTTCCCTATCCTCCTGATCAAATTCATGTAAGTGTGTAATTTGCTGCAACAGCTCAAAAATACTTTCTCCATAATCTATGCTTGTGTCTTCACAGTTAAACATATCAAGACTTTGTCACGTTTTAAGATTTTTCACAGCTTCGACTCTAACAAGATCTTTGATTTTGTTTTCACTCAGATTGAGGTAGGTAAGGTCTGGAATTTTTTCTGCCAGAAATTCCAAACCTCTGAAAATGCTAGCATTAATTAAATTCCAACTTTCAAAATTTGTTTAAGGTGCAAAATTTGTTCAAGGTGAATTTAGTTCCACATCAGCCATGCTCATCATTTCTAGTTCTCAAAAAGTGTAATTCAAGTCCTCAGTCTCCCCATTGAACACACCAACACTCATCAAGGACTAACTTTATCACCTCCTCTGGGGCTTTGCTTCTTAACTCCAGGTTCATCCTCTTCTTCATCTCCATTCCCACCACCTTCTCTTCTGCCACTAGTTTTCTCCCCTCCTCTTCTCTGCCTTTCCTCACCACCCCCAACCCTTTGAAAATGAATGAAAAGAGACGCAAATAGTTCGGCCATCGTAGCAAATGGAGTTTGAGGAGCTGGTACTCTAACTCGGCTTCCACTACTTCTTTGTGCATACACTTGCACGCACACACCCAAATTGGCAAAGAACATTTTTTTTTTGGAAAAGTAGAGGAGCTGGAAAGTAGAGGAAATTCCTTAAAGAGATGGATCAGCACAGTGGCTACCATGATAGGAAGAGGGCACAGAACAGGGAAGTGCTTCTCTTTTGCGTATCATCTCTGGGGCTGAAACCTAGTCTACAGCACCTAGCAGCAACAACATTCTGAGTGCTTATCTATATTATAAAAGGAGATTACCAAGATTCCCCCAACTCCGCCCCCCCCACCTGAGATTCTGCAGGATGGATTTGAGCTAACAGTTTTTATGTTTTGTGCAAACCATTTCCACCTCCTGAGGGCTATATGCAATTAATTATAGCTCTAGTTGTATCTGCTGAAATTAGAAAATACAGCAACAGACCTAAATGTTAAATCATGTGTATTATCCTGGGTTTTCTTGAAAAGATTCAATGCTTATTTGTATTAAAAAAGTAATTTATTTCAAGAAATGTGTCGCATCATTTTTGAAGTGGGTGAGATCAGTCCATTTCAAGTCTTTCTGACATATGTAGATCAAAGATTTGTACCAAATCTTAGTTTCTAGATGCAGAAACTAAAGAATAAGAAGCAGAAAGGTAAGTTTGAAAATTCACGGGCTGGTTGAATCAATCTCCACGCTGGCCCATGACTCTCAGAGGACTACACCCCAGTGAGTAACAGAGAGGACTGGACAAACGACAACAGAACATGTCGTGCTTTCTCCTTACTGAAGCAGACAGTGACAGGGGACATTTTGGGGGTGACATGGTGGGAAAGCACTGTGGGCTGAGCCCTCAAAAGGGACCAAATCAAGAAGTGAGCATTCCTGGATGGGCAGTTGAGAGGAGAGGACAATGGGGCCCCTAGCTCCTAGGGGACATGGGTGGGGGCATGGACAGGCTTAGGGATGGAGGAACAACAAGTGGTCCGAAATTGGTGGCAAGGAAGGTGTGACAGGCCTAGTATGAGTTAATCAAGGGTAATGTAGGGGGAAGTACTGAAACCCAAATGAAGGCTGAGCATGATAGTGGGACAAGAGAAAAGTAAAAGAAAATAGAGGAAAATACTAGTAGGTAAAGGGCATTTATAGACATACAGGCATGTAGGCATGTGCCTATGTAAACATGATTATTTATGATAAGGAGGAAATAAATTTAGGTACATATATTTATAGGTGTAGTACTAAGGTAGCAGATAGACCTTGGCCTCCACTCAAATGCTCCCTCAATTCAATTCAATTCAATTAAACTGATATTTCATGAAGCTCACCTGCCAGATACTATCACTGAAGAGAAATGGATGCATAAACAAATGTGGTGAAGAGAGCTGATGATGCTGAGCTATCCAAAGATATAACATCTGGGGTCTTAAAAGTTTGAAGATAAACAAGCAACCATCTAACTTAGAAGTAGCCAAGCCCACATGGAAGAAGCACACTAGCCAGTATGATCATGAGATGTAAGAAGGAGCAGGCCTCAGGCATCAAACAGGAAAAGACCATAACACTGTGTGCTCACCTTCCAGATCACTGAGGACAGGTGGAAGCATGAGCAAGAGTGATGAAGAAAGCTGATGGTGCCCAACTCTCAAAAGCTATAGCATCTGGAGTCTTAAAAGCTTGAAGTGATCATGTAGCTCAGGAGCAACAAAGCCCACTATGGAAGAAACACACCAGTGTGCGTGACCATGAAGTGTGGAAGTAATAAGGTGTCAGACAACAAAGAACAAAAATCATGTCGTTACATGGCTGCTCTTCCAATATGATGTCTGAAGACAAGTGGATTCAGAGGCAAACAGGGTAGAATAAGCTGACAGTGCCTAGCTAGCAAATGATAAAGCAGCTGGAGTCTTAAATTGAAGGTAAACAAGTGGCCATCTAGCACAGAAGCAGCAAAGTTAACAGGTAGAAGCACACCAGTCTGTGTGATCATGAGGATTCGAAGTGAGTAGGTCTCAAACTTCAAGGAACAAGAATCACATCACTATGAATGGGGGGGGAGTGCAGGGTGGGGAAGCAAGGTCCACTTGTGGGTAATTGCACATTCCCTTAAAGAAAGGTTGCAGGGATGAGAAGGGTCAGAGAGGGTGCAGTGAAGTAACAACAGAACATACAACTTTCCTCTAGTTCTTAAAGACTTTCTTCCCCAACTATCATGCTCCAAATTCTACCTTGCAAATCCAACTAGACTTGACGAGGTACACTGATACAAATTTGAACTGGAAATACAGGGACTTCGGGATATATGAACCCCTCAGGACCAGTAGTGAGAATGGAGATATTTAAAGGGTGAAAGGAAGGTGGGGTAGAGAGGGGTGTCTTATTAAAAGGATCTACACATAGTCTCCTATATGGAGTACACACAGTGGAGCAATGGGCCAGGAGAGGCATAGGGCAGTGTGAGATATGGCAAAATAATAATAATTTATAAAACATAAAGTGTTAGTGAGGGAGAGGAAAAGATGGAAAGCTGATGTCAAGGGCTCAAGTAGAAAAGCAAATATTTTGAGAATGATGATGGCAGCAGGCAATGCAAAGGTGCCTGGCACAACACAGGTCTGTCAGCATTGTGATAAGTGATGTAAGAGCCCCCAGTAAAATGATTACAAAGAAAAAGAAAAATCACTGACTGATGGTGCCTTTTGGGCAGAAAAAAGGCAAGGACAGCAGTCCGCTGATGACTCCTGGGACCAGCAGTAGGTCCTTTTTCAAGCATGACATAAATTTAGCAGAAACAGTAAGCTAGATTTTATACCCGACAGTTTGTATTAAGTATACAATGAAAAAAACCGCCTCAACTGTATCAAGGTTGGGACCAGATTAAAGAGGTCTCTTCTCCCCACAATTTCTTGACCTTTTCATAACAAAAAAAAAAACATTAAGAAGTTCATCACTTTGCACTAAATCCTGTTTCACCCAAGTGGATATAAACCTTATGGCAGATGGAGAGGGATAACATAATGTGTATACTGCTCCCTCTAACCCGAGGTAGTAGCAGGTTTGTTTCAGTACTTGTTTAGTAGGTTTGCTTGAAGACTCTAGGCTGGTGTTGAACACTCTTCTAAAGGAGACTTGTTAAGAATCCCCCTTGGTCCAAATTTTTCCTAGTTGTAGAGAAACTGTGGTCAGAGTGACAGGCCAATTTGGATTTGAAAAGTAATTTAAATTTTTTCTTTATATTCTTTTGAAGTGAATATGCAGATGGCTCATTATACTAGGAATTTTGTCATCTTTGATCTTTACAATATAGAGAAAATAAATCATCCACTATGTTTTTCTTCTCTCCCTGTTATCATGAACTAAAATGAAGTTTTGTATATAATTTTTCAAGCATGAATACTATAGAGCTATTTCAGAAAATAAAATTAGAAGATCTTATTGAGTTATTTTCCTTAGCAATTCCTGGATGAAAAAGAAAAGTGGGATTGGAGATTCTATGACATTTGCATTTGTGTTTCTTTCCTGTTAATTTCTAAGTAGTTCTATTTTTGTTACTGATTTTAAAAATGGTAGTAGCGATACCAGCAGGTTAAGGGGAAGGTAGGGGATTAAAGGAGAGCTGTTCACAATGATTAGCATATAATACCCTACAAGAGGGGGCAGACAACAGAAAAGTGGATGAAGGGAGACAGCAGTTGGTTTTAAGACATGAAAAATTAGTCTATGAATCATCAAGGGTTCATGAAGGAGGGAAGTTGTGGGAGGAGAGAATAAGCTGATATCAAGGGCTCAAATAAGAAAACATTTTGCAAAAGATAATGGAAACATATGTACAAGTGTGCTTGACACAATGGATGGAAGGATGGATGGATGGATTGTGAGAAGAGTTATGAGAGTGTAATAAAATGATTTTTAAATATTCTGTTTTTATAATAGTGAGAAACTGATTTCACAGCTAATCATTGCTGTTATTCTATTAATAAACATTAATACATAAATGTTGCATCATGAGAATAAATATTCACGAATCTGTTTAATAACATTTCATTTAAAAAAACAGGTGGTGGGCTACATTTTACATTGTTTACAGTCTCAGTAATGGTCCAATATCATCTTATCATCTCTCTTTCTAATGTAGATACTTTTTCCCCTCTCCCTTCTAGTCTTTGACAATTTTATTTGAAATGGTACTGAATATTCTAATGGAAACTGACACAAATTGATAATGCTGAGCAATTGAAATGTGGTTAAAGTTTGTAAAATCAAAACACCTGGATAGGGTCACATGAGAATTGAATGCCATGTTTTATTCTACTGCTCTTATTAGTCTTTTTGGTTGAATTTGGCCAAGGAATCATGAAAAAGGTCACTTGCAGATTTTTTCCAGCTATGTAATGGAATTGTAAGGAATCATTCTTCAAATATCACTTCCCTTGGCCTTTACTAATGATGGATGACACCTCACCTTGCTTGTTTCAGGGAGCAAGTGGGAAGGGTAAGAGGACATCTTGTTCTTTCCCCAATTGTGTCCTGAAACATGGATCCCTTTGACTAATCAGTATTAATTTAAAATTTTATCTGTATCATACATTACATGAATCCTTCTTTCAGAGTGGAAAGATAACAGAGGGAAAGCTTTATCAATTACAGTCAGATGTCAGAGGTATAAAATAAAAGATAATATTATTCATTTCTAATGTTAATTTTTATTTGATTGTCTAGTTCCTTTGAAATTATTTTGAGGAATAACACATTGCCTTATTTCTGATAATTCTATCCATTTCCAGTTAAGCTGTTCTTGCAATTATAAATATTTTCAAGAAAAAAAACACTTTTTATTCCAATTTTTAAATTATTTTACAAATTACAGAAAATTTCAGGAAAAAAATCTACAAGGGTTTAAAAGTTTATAATCTTCATGGAAGCAAACTTCACATTTTCTCATTCAGGTTTGAACTACTAGTAAAACTGTGCTGAACCTTGAATCAACTTGTCCCCAGAAATGGACTCCAAGCTCCTCCCTTGTCCTCAAAGACTGCACTTATCTCTTCAACCCCACGTCCTGCATGGCCCTCTTTTCAGTGCATACTTCAGAAGGTATCCATCATGAATATTATTCAGGTGAATGTCGTGTCATCTCATGCTTCTTATATTGCTTCGCTCTCTTCCCTATAAATAACGCTTATCGCCTTATGGTGGTTTATGGCAGAAATGACTAGAATTTTTTTCTTGTTATCCTAAAAATTTTATGTGAATAAATGTTCACTTATTTTTGTGGAGTATTTTATTTCAAAGCTATAATATGCAAGGTGAAAGAAAGTTAACTTGCAGATACATTCAATATGCAGTCATAGGTTAGCAGGGAATAGTGTATTCCACTGGCTAGTCTTAAAAAAAGAATAGAAGGGGCAGTAATAAAATGGAAAAAATGATTATTATAATCTCATCGATATGTGCACATTGTTCCCATAGTCTTCGGTGAGAAGATTGTTGAATTCCCGCTGCCAAAGTCTCTGAAAGCAAGCTATTGACTATTGTATCCATGCAGGATATTTGAAAGGCCGCTGGCTTTTATCAGTGGACAGACATTGACTATTCAAGCAGGAAATTCCTTCCTTTTCCCACCCAGAGACTTTTCTTATGTTCACTCAGAACCATTAGAGTAGTGTGCCCAAGAGTGATGCACAGGAAGAGGGAAATTGAGGGTAGGACTTTGTGGGCAGAAGATCCTCCCTCCTTTTCTTTGAAAAAGTAACATGAGACAGCGTCCTCAGCTGACACAGGATGCAGGAAGAGGTGGCACAGCAGAGGGAGTTCTGGGCAGGGCATCTGTGATTTTCCATAGGCTTTTCTGCTGACGACACCATGCGTTCTGATAGTGTCATGTTTAAAAGCTTTCTGCTATTATTGCCTTTTATTTTCAGTATCTTTAGAAATCCAATTTCTATTTCTTGGCCAGTGAACATATGAAGATGCAACATCAGCAAATAAACATCCTCTACAACATCATAGGGAGTACATATTAGAATAAAGATGCACATACAAGCATAACACCGTACATGTGCTGTGTCATAATTCAAGTACACTGTAGTTCAAGGACTCTGTGGGAAAGGAATAAGGATGCCATTGAGTGATACTTTCTGTCTCAAAGCCTTACTTGCTTTGTGTGTTGTTAATCTCAGGAGTCTGAAAATGGAAATTTGGATATGTGATGGAACACAGACTCTCTGGAATACTATCTTGCTTCATTTTAAATGACTGCCTTTAAACATCTCATTTCCTGTCATTTCACTCTAAAACTAAAATCTTGGGGATAGATTTCTTTCTGTAAGAGAAGTTTTGAAAAACATGTGTCTAGCCTGTCTGAGACTCCACAAGGCTGACATCTTGTCAGCTACTGTTCTGACTGCTATTATCAGCTTAGACATGGCTTGTCAAATCAGGTGCTTCATGTAATCTAAAGGAAAAGAGTTCAATCCACTCAGGAAAAACTGGAGAGCATTTCACTTCGTCATTCATTTTCAAATGTAAATGAAGAATTGAAATGGATAAATGGATGTATTCAAACTATGTATTGAATGGTGTAAAGTTATAGAGTTCTATCTCAGCAAAAGGATGCCTGAGGAACATTGGCTAACAGGCTCAAGGTCTCTAAACCAGAAACTCAGTGCTTCAAACCTGTGCCATGAGAGAAGACATTATCTCCAGTATTCTGTAGAGATTTTCATCTTTGGACACTCTGTGAGCCAGTTCTACAGCCAGTCCAAAGAAAAATTGAACTTGACTCAATAGCAGTGAGTTTTTGTTTTTCTTTTTATTTCCTTTCGTTTAAAGGTGAATTATTAAATATGCCATATCAAAACCTAGCTCAGGACTGAGCCCCGGTGGCGTAGTGGTTGTGCGCGGGACTGCGGCCCACTGGGACAGAGGTTCAGTTACAGCAGTGGGGCTGGGCCTCCTACTCTCACCACTGGAGAGCAGTGATGCCAAAAAAAAAAAAAAAAAACCTAGCTCAATCATATCAAGCAGTATTGTTCAATTGCTACCACAATCGGTTTCCAAGCATTCTTTTCCTTTCTGGACTTCTTGACATTGGCTCCATTTTTATCTCCCACCACCACCCCACCACTGTACCACCACAGAAACACCTACTCTACCTGGTGGTTCTATAGGTTCATCAATCCTGGGTTTCACATACTAAAACACAGAAAAATATACAACACAAATTCAATAGGATGATCACCAAAGGTGTAACACATCTGAGATCAACCCCAACATGAACAAACAAGAAATTGCAGAAAATGTTGAAAACCTGATTAGATGTAATATGCAATACAGGGGAAGTCAACTGACAAACTTAAATTGTTCAAGTCGGCTTTATCCTTTTGACCTTTTGTGCTTATGTCTCCAATGCACTCTGTTTCATACATATATTCCTCCCATTCCTCTACTATGGATGGATTAAAATTACCAGACTTATTTTCTATGCTGTCCCCCAAATGTACCCACTGTGATCCATAGCTTTCTGCAAACCAGATTCTCACAATTTAGCCTCTGATTCTATTCCTCCTTCGACTTCAGATTATATGATTTAAAATCCTTCGGTAACATATATTGGTGTGCTTCCTCCATGTGGATTGTTGATACCTCAACTTAAATGGTGGCTTGTTTGAGGACAAGCCTTTAAGACCCCAGATATCTTTTTGTCTGAGAATCAAGCACCATGAAATTCATTCACTACATTTTCCGAAAGCACCCATAACTTCTGTGTCACTTACCATAGGCCAAGGAGGAGCATGATTTAAGGAGTAAGTGTTCTTAAGTGTTTGGGATCTGAGAAAAATATGATCTTGGAAAATAGGAAAGGAGAGGGAATGATGCATACCACTAAGAAAATAGGAAGGAATCACAATCAGTTACCATGAGATCACAAATTGAAAGAACTATTTTTGATCATGATTCTGTCATCTATTAGTTTTCTGTGTCTAGAAATATACTTACAGCTAATAATCTGTAGGGTTTCCAAGAAAAATTAGAGATACTAGGATATATTTTGGAGCATTAATGAGAATTCTCCGTAAAATAATAAAAATGTAGTAAGTGCTATGTAGCTGAGAATCATTGCAGTTGCATGATTGAAAAAATATTAAAGTCTATGAAAATAATGTTTATATGAACACAGCGATAGGTGTATAATATTAATAGATGTATTAATTTATGCAGAATATTTAAAAAGGCAGACGACTGTCTTGCAGTGAGGATTTTTATTATAAATATTCACTTTAGCTATAAAAGAGGTGTAACAGTAAAGAAAAGATTTCAGAATATAGGTATAAACAGTGACTTTGTAATATATGTTTTCCCAACTTTTTACTGTAACTGAATAGATGACACTTAACCTTGCCTCTGTTGCCTCATTCATTTTGTGACAATAACACTGACTTGTATATTTCAGATAATTATTTTAAATATTCAAACAACAAATGCATGCTAGGTGCCTTAAAAGACATTTAACATATCTTAATGCTTTGTTTTATCAATGCTGCTAATTTGTACAATACAAATTCTGCTATCTACCACAATACAAGATAAGGGAATGTCTTCAATGTCTCTGTTCTCTATTTTAAGTTCATGTATAACATATATCTTTATAACTGCCATCTTGATATTTATTTTCTCTGATTATATGCATTCATTGTTTATATTCAAATAGAGCAAAGCTATTATATTCTCAAGAAATACCAAGGAATCATTTCATAAATGTCTTTTGTTTAACAATTTTAGGGTATCAATCTTCCAAGAATCCATAACCTAACAGAATGAGGAAGTTTTGTTTGACACATGATATCACCTAATATTTCCTTTTTACATTTCATAGAATTATAACTTTATACTCTCTGCTTTTTTACCAGAATATTTTCTCAAACAACATACATATCCACAATCTTGGGTCGACACTCAATCACAAATGAAAAGGTCAACTGCTTGAAGAAAGCAAAGCATAAACAAAACAGTCAAAGAAAAGGTCAACCAGTAGCCCAAATGGGAGCTTGGCCTATGCGGAGTATAAATTTGGCTTGCTTTGCCCTCTTGAGACTTTCAGTCAGAGCAGCACATCTCTACCAACCATCACGATGCAAGCCATCACTGCTTTTGCCATTCTTGCTCTCGCAGCAACCACTTGGGCTGATTCTCCACCTGGTGAGTCATTATCCAACTTACTTATATGTAATATGCACAGTCTTTACTGATCTATAGAAGGCTGAAATCTAAGATGGCTCTTTGAATAGTCCAATTTAACAAATTGGAATAATTACAGAAATATAGAAGGATGGCATAATAAAGGATGTGAGCTCTTTTTCAGTTCTTGATCAGGAGACATCAAGTCTCTGAATTTCCCACTCAGAGACAACCCTGGCAACTTTGGGACTAATGGCCAACCATAACATGAATCAGCTTTTAGGAAATCCTGGACATTCTGTTAGGTCGACACCACTTCTCACATGATAAAGGCTTCGTTAAAACTACACACAAACTGTATCCTTTCTGTGCTGATGCTTCACTTAAGCCGTAGACTCTGCTAGGGTTGGACTGGAGTAAAGATATTAAAAAAGAGATTGGATCACTGTATAAAAGGGATTCATATTCACTTCTAACAGTGGAATTTTCACTTTTTTCAATGCCTCCTCTCCAATGATCTTATACAACTCTTCTCTGGTGTCCAAGCCATAGGAACAGCGGTGAGTCCAATTTTTTTCTGTGTGGCTTTCCTAAGAATCAGTCAGAGCTGAGGAGGAAAGGAGCTATGACTATAGTGAACAATGTTCACTGAGGACCATAATTCCACAGATATAAAGACAGCTTACTTTTCTTTTCAATAAAGAATTCAGATGGAAACTCTTTGCAAAAGGAGATGAGCAGCTAAAATAAACCTGTGCCTCTCGGAGTAATTCTCACATTCATTGTGCTAATAGAATCTCACTACAATATTAAAACACTCTTCTTCAAAAGCAAATTCTCATCTTACTGAGGGTATGCTGTAGGTTAGTTCTTTGCTTGGTCTTGGGTCACATTGGAGGTTTTAGATGCATCTAATGCAATAAGTTGTTTTTGTGTGTGTGTGTGGGGGGGGGGGGGATCACTGCTCTCCGGTGGTGGGAGTAGGAGGCCCAGCCCCACTGCTGGAATTGAACCTCCGTCCCAGTGGGCTGCAGTCCTGCGCACAACCACTACACCACCGGGGCTCAGCCCTGCAATAAGTTTTAAGAGAATCTGGTACTCTTTCTGGTCTCCCTCTCCCCCTATCTAATTATGAAAATGATGATGGAGTGCTGGAAGGGAATATGAGGAATGATTTTTTGGTTACAATTGCAGGTGGATTGCTCCCGATACAAAACAAATGGTGCAGTCATTCCTTGTCCTAAGATATTAAAAAGAGTATGTGGCTCGGATCAGCAAACTTACGATAACGAATGCATGCTCTGCATGCAAAGCAAGTAAGTATAATAGTCAACATAAAGTTCTTATGAATCGTAAAGCCCAGGTTGTTCAAACTCTACTTAATCTTTAGAAATATCTTTGGAAAAAGGCTACCATGTTTTCCTTGCTTTTTCAATACCTCTTTGGCATTTCTTGGGTTAAAGGTGTGTGTGTATGCACACGCGCACATGTGTGTAAAGTGATACTCGCTTGTATACATGGTTGAGACCTGGATTGTTAACTGAAAAAATATATAAACTTAAAAATATAAAAAATATAAAAATATTTGTGTATAATTATATAAGCTTACTGCACATGTGAATAAACTGGAATTAGACAAGAAATGCATCTTAGTATAGGCTATTTGAATATCCTGTGTGAAAACCTTTTTCATGAATAATGAGAATTCAGACACCGTCTATCTTCTCCTCTCTGAATTGAAATTCCTGCTTTCTAATATTTGATTTGGTAGCTAAGGCCAATTTTATAAGACTCTATGATTCATGTTCTGGAGGAAGTACATGATACTTCTCATCATATGGAAAAAAACCTGAGGAATCAATGATGGTACAAAGAGATAGCTAGTATCTCCATCTATCCATGAGCAATTGTCCAACAAATTAATATTATCTTCAATTTTAACATGATCTCGGACTTTAGTAAAATTGAATATTAAATGTGACCAGTCATTTTAGTCATATGAATAAACTGTATTGTGATAATAATTAAAATCACACATTCTATTGCCAGACATCTAGATTAGATTCTAGTCAATATTTGTAAGATACTGACATTAGAAAATTACCCAGGACCCTCTCAGCTTAAGTTTTCTTATCTATCAAATAGAAATTATATGAAAGTTAATATTTCCTATGACGACACATGTAAATGAGTGGAAACACAGAGAAATGGCTACTTTATTTTTATCCCTTCTTTTGTAATACTTTCTTACATTTTCTAAATATTCAGACTCAAAAATAGGATGATCAGGATGAATTTTCCCAGACCACACTTCTGTATAAACTATTAAAAATATTTAAAAATATGTATTGTTGAGCTCTTGTTAAAAATATTATCTCCTATTCCCTTTCTGAAAATATCCCTGATAAGTTAGTTCTGAAAATCAACCAAGGAGCCTTATTGATCAGGACAGTTCAGTTTCTTTATATACAAGATCACCATGAGTTGAGAACAATTTCAAAGGCAGCTGTGAACAACATTCTCCTGTTGGAAGACAACAGTAAAAAGGTAGAAGAAGGGCTGAGCCCCCGTAGTGTAAGTGGTTGAGTGCGGGACCGCAGCCTGCGGGCTTGGCGGTTCAAATCCAGCGGCCGCTCTCAGGAGCACTGGGTAGCTCCCATGACCACAAAACAAAACAAAAAAGGCAGAAGAAATGGTGGTTGGTTTCAACGCAAACCTGCATCATGCTCAATGAAACAAAACACTCCATGGTAGTGTACCATCCTTCCAGTTATCGCTGTCTTTGTGCACAATTTGGGAGCCACATTGAGGGCTTTCCTGTTTTTCACTAATTCTCTGGTCTCTAAACCATATGCCCTGGTCCCATCTGTTGACCTGTCCAAAGCACTAGAGGCGAAATCGCTATCACTTCCTCTAAGAAGCAGTCTGACAGGCACTTCCTTCAAATCAGATTTCTTTATTCTTCTGCAAACCCACAGCAGATAGAAAAAGTAGCTACAGCAAAATCTCACAGACCCTGAGTACTAAAGATATATTTTGGCCTGCTATATTTTAACTGCAAAAGTGTTTTCACATTAAATTTTGCCATTGATTTTCTTCTAAGGGTTCATGAGATTTTTTTAAAGAACCAATTCTCTTATTGTTGATTTTATTGTCCTAACTTTTTACTTTGATAAGTGATCATCTATTACAGCAATAAAATAAAAGGAATTACTCATTTCAGTCCTGATCAGAAAACAGACAATACCTTATGTCTGCAGTTTACGCTGTAGAATAAGAAATTTGAAAAAGCTGCATTACAGAGTCAAATAAATTTTTCTTACAGAAAAAAAGGAGTTGAACTCAGAAAGCTTCATGACAATGAATGTGTAAGTAGTGACAGACATTTTCTTATTCATAGATAAAAATTTATGATAATGCCAGATTTTATAAACCAGAACAAGTATTTAAAATATTATTGTTTATTGCTTATTTGTAATACAGGTAAAACATCTAGTCAGCCTAAATTTAAGAAATAAAGTACAGCTAATTTGCTTTTACCAAAAGATTTCACAGATCTAATTCATAGTTTTATTGTTTTTATGTGCATTTCATTGGTTCACATGTGATCATTTCCAACACTACAAGTAGATAGCGGGTTATAAAGAGAAAAAGAGAAAGTTAGGGAATAAAATTCAGTGCCTGACATGTTGAAATTGTAAAGGGATAAATAATTTATCTATTAATTCACTTTAATAGGCTTCATGAGTATTGTGTCAGGTTTAATAGATATTTTAATTCTTTAAATAATTACTTACATTATTCAGAATTTTAAACATTTTATAAGAGATTTTTAAATTGAACTTTTTAAGTCATTTTATTGAGGGGCTTGTATAACTCTAATCATTATCCATTGTGTCAAGCACTTTTGTACATTTGTTTCCCTCATTGTTCTCAAAACATTTACTTTTTCCTCAACCCCTTGGTATCCACTTTTCATTTTCCCCCTGCCTTCTTTCACCCCCCCTCCACCATGAACCCTAGATAATTTATAAATTTTTATCATTTTCTCATAGCTTACAATGTCTGATGTCCCTCTTTACCCATTTCTCTGCTCTCCATCCCCCAGGAAGGAGACTATATGTAGATCCTTGCAATCTGTTCTCCCCTTCTACCTTACCTTCTCCCCAATATCCCCCATCTTATCACTGATCCTGTGGGGTTCTTCAGTCTTGGATGATTTTCTGTGTTTCCAGTTCTGATCTGTACCAGTGTACCTTCTCTGGTCCAGTTGTATTTGTAAAGTAGAATTCTAATTATGATAGTGGGGAGTGAGGGGGTGGATGAAGCATTTAAGAACTAGAGGAAAGTTGTATGTTACACTGACCACTGATTGCCTTTTCCCCTCCTTGAGCCTTTTGTGAAAGAATGTCCAGTTGCCTACAGATGGGTTTTGGGTTCCCACTCTGCACTCCCTCTCATTCACAATGACATGATCTTTTGTTCTTTGATGCATGATAGCTATATATTTAAATGGAGTTTTTGACAATGTACACCATTTATTTTAGCAGAGGCACCTAATCTGATGTTATGGCTGAGGTAATAAAGCTTCCTTAGGATTCTGAACATAGCTGGACTGGCATTTAAAAGAGTAGCAGGAGTTGGTCAGGAGTCCCTTGGTGGTCCTATGGTTAAGTCATCAATTATCAGCCAAAAGGATGTGGATTTGAGTCCACCTAGAGGGACCTCTGCAGACAGGCCATTCTGTTCTACACCAACTCCTGTTACCATGTGTCAGAGCCAATTTATGGAAACTGACAACAGCAGGCATTGATATGATAGGACAAAAAATGGATAAAGACACACACAGAAAAAATAAGAACCCATAAATCTTTCATTATATTGTGTCATTTCCAGACATGCTCTAGAATTCTGTTACTAAGTCTGACTAAAATTTAGTGTAAGAGACAGACAACAAATGAACATGAGACTAGAGAAGTATCATAATATAAGGGAACTAGGGGGCTAACTCACAATGAGGAATCACTTGTAAGACATGATCAGACTTGGATAGTGAAAAATAATTGGAGGATCACTGTTTTTGGTGATTGAAATATCAGGGAAATATATAGGCTGGAAACTCAACTACTTAGGACAAATTGAGAGCATATATAGGGTAGATGACAGTGTGGAGAGGGGATGACTGTTTAGGAAATAAAGAAGAAGACAAAATACATAGCATATGCTCATCATTTAGGTGAAGGGATGAATGAGGTGGGGGGCCAGTTCCCCCTTGTATTCATGTGACTTCCATCATTGTTGGGTCAGGCTACGTAGCCTAAAGAACTTAAGCCTTCATGCATGTGGGGTTATAAAGAAAATTATCCCCTCTATGTTTCTCTTTTCCATGAAGTAATTATTTGAAACATGAAACCTTTTTTTGTTTGCTCTTCTCTGCTGGAGTAGGTTAAATGCTCCCAATTTCCTTCAGTCTGTGATCGGAAGTACGAACCTTTGTGTGGATCTGATAATAAAACATATAACAACAAGTGCTTGCTTTGCAAGGCCATGGTGTAAGTACTGACCTTAATGTATTATCTGCAAAAATAGTTTCTGCTGTTGTCAGAAACCATTTTGTACCTAATAAACTAGATGCTACAGAAAAACAAAAGTTTGAGATGACACACTGCTCATCCCAACATTTTACAGACAGAGGTACAGAGGGAAGAAGAGCAGAGCATGAGGAAGGGAAACAGAAATTAAAAGATGAATATGATATCATTGTTAATGGGCAGAAAAGGAGAGAAGTTTCAGAACCTTTAGCTCCTAGTACTAGCTTTGAATGCTATACTGAATTTCTTGTGCATCACATTACAACACAACATTTAATCCCTTACCCCATCATGGTGATTTATTTATCTGGCTTGCTTGATCTAAGAATGTGAAACTTTTAATTTAATATTTTCTAAGTGTTTTATGTATTCTCTTATAGTGAGAGCCATGGAGAATTATATTTTACAAAATCTGGAAAGTGCTGAGTCTCCCAGAAGTTCAACAAAGTGACTTTGCCAGATTTCACTTAGAGAATTGAGTTCCCTAGGACAGCTGATACAATAGCATGCATTCGATTCTTAAATAAAGAGTCTCATAAAGAAACATGCCATCAGAATTGTCTGTGATGAAATATCTTCTTTTCTCAACTAATAATCGCATGCAAATAATTTCCTTTTCTATTGTTTCAAAGTGGTTATTATGTACATAGTGAATATCATTTAAAGTAGATTCAACATTTTAAAAGAGTAATGTAGTCCAAGAGCAGCTCTCATAGCCTAAAATTACATTTTTCCTATAGTAACAGAAAGTGGAAATTTTAGGTTTAGAGAAAGATAAGAATTCATGGAATTTTGAACTAATCAGAATGTAGCAGGAATAACAAATGTAATTTAGTTAAAGACAATTTAGCCATATTTATATGGGCATATTCACATATGCAAAAGAAAACATTTCATGAGAGATATTAGCAATCAATCTGATTAAATGTTAAAGAATCTAAGAAACATTAAGAAAGCTCTGAAAAGAAAGACTAGGGCGCGCATATACAGGACTGTGAAGTAATAGAGTAGAATTTTTTATGTCTGCCACGATATAGGGAAGATCTACATCATCACGATGACCTGCAGGAATAGATCATCTGCTGGTTGTGATGGATAGGTGTCATCGAGTCATGCTGACTGACGGTAGCCCTGTCCACAACAGTCATAACCACTGCAGGGTCTGTGCTCTCCTCACAGTCGTTCTTACGCTTGAGCACGTTGTTCTACCACTTCATCAAATCCTCTTGTTGAAGGCTTTCCTCTTTTTCACTGCTCTTCTACTTCTTGAAGCATACTAGCCTTCTCCAGGGATGGCTCCATCTGATAGCTTGCCCAAATTAATGAGACAAAGTCTACACCATCATTGCCTTTAGGGAGTATTCTGGCTATACTCCTTCTAAGATGAGTTTAGTTGTTCTTTGGCATTCCATGATATTATCAATATTCAATACCCCCACCATAATTTGGAAGCATTAATTCTTTTTCCATATTCCTTAATTAATGTCCGATTTTCACATGCTATAATACACATATATTCAGTAATTCTATCATGAGTGCAAATATTAGGTATAGCTGTCATAAGGACAAATTGTTCTTGGAAGAGTGCTATGATTAAATTAAAGGTAAGAAGCTAATCAGGTACCCATGGTATGTGTATATATATATATATATATACATACATATATATATATCTCTAGTACACTTTAGAGGCATGACGATAGCTTTCTTGGGGAACATAAGAAATCATCCTCAGGAGCTACATGGTAATGCTATAATCACAGACTATAACCCAGACTTTGTGATAGGCATCTGCACGCTTAACTATTGAACCACTAATAACCCACCGCATATGCATATTTACATAAATATATACACATACTTATGTATTGTATCAAAAGTCTTGAAAATGTTTATTTAAAATAATGTGGTACATTTTGTCTTAGTGTTTGTTTTTACTCCCCATTTATTATGCACGTTTGAGATGCTTACAATTTTTAGTTGTTCATTGCTCTATTGTTGTTCACATATCACCAACTCATCATTGGTATAAGGACACTCTTAAGTCCCTATTATCTCATTTCTCTTCAATCATCCATGCCCTTCTCTTTGTTCATATCCTTCTCATGTATTTGACTTCACTTTTCTTCATTTGTTTTACATTGTGCCTGTAGATTATGATGGGTCCTCCACAGATGCAAAACCACTGATGGTTATGTTTGCTTGCATAGGAGCAAACTTAAATCCCAAAAATAGTTCCCATAGTTGTAGGATCAGGCCAGTACAAGTCTGTGGGTCACATGTTAGCCTGCAGGCTTCCCCAGAACCTTCTAGCTTCAGCAGCTGGTTTAAGTAAAATCAGTAAGAGGACCACAGGCTAATAGTTGCAGAGGTGAATGAGTCCAAGTTGAGCAAGTAAGATGGCAGCTTGCTGATTGCGCCAGTGCTCAGCAGGGCACAGTGTAAGCCATAAGATTGAGCTAAAAGAACCAAAGGTCAGTTCACTGTGGATCATAACCCCATAGAAAACAAGCGTTTCCACAGCATCAACTTCCATTATAAGGTAGCCTTAAAGATACATTATCAGGATCATGAGCTGAGTGATGGTGTCTCAGTCCACCCTAATCTTACACCTGATTGATTGCCCACAGCAGATTCTCTGATGGAAATGAGTACAGTGTGCTAAGTCACATAACAGTGCACTGCTAGGTCTTTATTGCCAAATGAATTTGGATCTTTGACAAAACAAATGAGTGCAAACCACAACTATCACATAGGACAATTAAGTGTTAGTATCTTAATTATTTGAGTTGTGCTGGTACTGTATAGAATATCTGGGGCCTTATCTTACATTAGTTGTGGTTCGCTCATGGCTTGTGTAAAGCTGTGAAGCTGGAAACTATGCCAATCAAATGTCAAATATCAGCAACCATATTGTTCAGGATTGAGTGGAACTTCTAGATTAATAAGAGACTCAGAAGAAGGAACATACTATTCACTTCAGAAAACCTTGTGAATAGGAGCAGCACACTGTCAGATGCAGATCTGGAAGACAAGTTCCTCAATTTGGAGTAGAGTTAAATAAAACTAGAGAAGAGCCTTTACCCCATAATGGGAACAACCTTCATGATGAGAATGGAACAAGGTTTTCAGAACCTTCATTTTCTGACACAATGTGACTCAACATTATAAGAAACATCTGCAAACATCCCTTAATAATAAATGCAATGTACAAAGTGAAATCTAGGAAATGTAGGGGTCATAAAATAGAATTGTAAGCATTAATGAACTGAAATGAAATGCTATCAGCCATGCCAAAAAAATGACAAATGCAAGAGGAATGGCATCAAAATCATCATAAAAAACAAGAGTTACATTCAAACATAATGTTGTCTGTATCAAATGATACAATAAACTACAATGAAATCTAGTTAATACAATTATTAATCAAATTTACCCACTGACCTCTAATGCTTGTGGTGGTTATATTTTATATTAATTTGATGCATCTTGATGACTGTATGGGTGCAACACACATTATCAATCAGGTCACAATATGGGGTGTATTCCCCTTTGTTTGCACATTTTTGGGGGTGAATTCTTTTAATAAGTGCTGTTCAGAGAAAAACCAAGCTTTCTCTTGCCCTGTACTCTCTACTGTATCTGAATACTACTTCTCATCTGTCTTTCTCTGGTTATATCACCTGCCAATCCCTGCAGCCAAACCCAGACTGTTGACTTTGGATCCATTAGGCTAACCTCAGATTCCTTCTTCTCTACAAACCAAAGCCTGTGGCCCTCCCACTTCATCTTCCTAATTCTGGTTCATTAGCTGTTGCAGGTACAAGAGTTGACAGATGCCTCCAGCTTACATCTGACTTATAGACTTGAATTGACTGGACATTTTTTTACTACTATGACTATGGGTGCCATTTATTGACATATTTCTTTGTATATAAAACTATGTATATATCTATATAGATATAGATATAGTGATAGATATAACTATGCCTATAACTATAGACAAGACAAAGACATAGACATAGATCTTCATGTGCTCTAGGGAAACAAACCCAGCACAGCTTGTGGTACAGAAATTGAAGATTTCTACCAATTTTCAACTTAGATGTGTTAAGCACAATCAAAGTCCTACGATATCTATGTAATTAGCATGAGAACGTTATAAGAAAAGAGTCTGAAAGAGTAGTGGGAAAATATACCCCTGCTGATAGAAATGAACCTAAAATTCACATTATAGAATTTTTCACGATTAATGATTTCTTCAGTACAATTAACCTTTTTGCTATCACATAAATAGCAACTATACTCACAGACCGCCAGCTGGAATGTGCAGGTATAAACTGAAAAGATGTGTGGGTAGAAACAAGGGAGAAGCTCAGTATCATCAGCCAAAAGTAGGCCAGGGCTGAAAGTGGGACAGGTTATTAAATTAGATGTCAGAAAGGACACTAAAACTTGTTTATTAATGTAGAGTAGCCAAAGCACATCAAAATGAAAAGATCAAATAAAAGGGCTAAGCACAAAATATTAATATGCAGCTTAAGAACACAATACAGTCAACATAACTCAAGAGAAAAAATGAATAAATATTCCAGTTTGAGTTGCAATATTGAAGAGTTGCAAAAATATATATTGAAAGTTCAGAAGACCTAAAAGTCAGATGAAAGGAAGACAAGGTCAATGAACTGAAGGAATGAAGTTCTACTTAGGTTGAGAACATTAGTTAAAACATGGAACCAGGAAATAATGAAATGCCAATGGACATATAGCAATAAGCTGAAGAAGCACTAGAAGAACTCAGCTGTCTAAACCAAGAGGCTATCTGGTAACAACCTATTAAGAAGTCCATATTTTTAATTGATTCTCTGCTGATGATTTTACAAGGTTGCAGCATTAAATAGAGATCTATCAGAAATTTGAAGTAGGTTTTGAAGAAAACATAGCATATGAACTTTCATTGCTGTTTTCAGATGGGTCTTGATAGAAAACAGAGAATGCCAGGAACACTTTTACTTGTGTTTTGTTTACTATGTTTTGTTGAGCTGGAAACACACAGACACACACACACATATATGATGAATTATTGTATTAACTAGATTCATTGCAGTTTATAGGTATCCTTTGATACAGACAACATTGTGTTTGAGGCAAATCTTAAAATGTTCTTATTGATGATGATTTTGATGCCATTCTTCTTGCATTTGTCATTTTTGGTATGGCTAATAGCAGTTCATTTCAGTTCATTAATGCTTACAATTCTGATATTTATGAGTTTCATATCATTTTTATGACTTCTATGTCTCCCAGATTTGGATTTTGTACATTCCATCTATTATTAATAAATGTTTACAGATGTTTCTTATAATGTTGATTCATGTCCTGCCAGAAAATGAAGATTCTGACAACTTTGACTATATATATATATGTATGTGTATATATATAGATAGATAGATATATATGATGGCAGAGAAGTACTTCATAGGACATAAGCCAAAAGGCAGGCATTTGAATAGAACAAGATAATAATGCAGGGTATAAAAACAGAATGTTATTCAATCTGATACTAAACACACAATCCCAGAAACATGAATATATGGGGAAAAGTGCAGGATCAGGATTAGAGGAAGGCTTATTAACAACCTGAGAGGCAGAGGTGATAAAATCTTGCTTCCTGAAAAAAAGAGAAAGAAAACTTAAAGAATTTGCTGATGAACATTAAAAACTGCAACCTTTGTTAAAGAGTGTAACTTTATGTAAAGAAAAATCAAAATACTTCCAACTTGACCAATAGTAGCATGATTAACAGGAAAAAGGCTTTAAGTTTGTAACAGATTCATGTCACTTGGATTTACAAGCAATGCTCATGGAAGCAGCAGTCAAAACTAAAATTAGAAAGAAGCCAAATGGCATCCAGGTAGAATCACCTGCGGGGCACTCCTGCCCTCAGACCAGAAAATTAGAAGGAAAGAAGGACAGGTGGGTAGTAAGATAGATTGCATGTACTAGGATTCAGTTTGTATCCATCTTTGATTTTCACCCAGAAAATAGTTTCAGAACACAGTGAAACACTCTAAGTTTACTGCATCTGCTGCTGTGATCCACTAACCCCTTGCCAGATCCAGCAGGATGGTGTGTCTGAAACCCCTTCCAGCACTGAAGTCCCACAGTGAGCAGGGTTTTACCCATATTGCTATGTAAAATTTGTCATGATCCCAGATTCACAGAGGACCTCTCAGAACAAGTCACAACACCACACACCAGAGTTTGCCCACACTGCTAGCCACTCTGCACTTTTGAACTAGGACTTTGCAGCTACCCTTCCCAGAAACAGACTAACTACTCCAGCCATAAGCTTCCCACTTTTTCTCAGCTCCACGCCTGCTAAAGTGGGCATTAATAGATAATTTTCCAATAATTTTCAGCAATTAAAGAGAGGAGAGAGACACAGGACAGTAGTCAGGAACAAAATCAGATAAAATTGGCCACAAACCCTTTCAACTAAACTGGTAACCCCTCCCCTAAAGGACAGTGAGGAACAGAGTTGACACCAGGGTACTATTCAGGTCCACTATAGAGAAGGAAATTTTTTTTTTTGTAAAAACATTTTTAGGGGTTGAGCCACAGTGGCATAGTGGTTGAGTACAGCTTGGTGGCCCACTGGCTTGGTGGTTCAAATCCAGCAGCAGCGCTCTGGGAGCAAGACTGGGCCTGCCACTCCCACCAGAGGGCAGTGATGCCCCCTGCAAAAAGAAAACTCAATTTCAGATTGTGTCCTTTGTATAACTTTGAATGTAAGCCCTTGGAACATTGTTCACTAGCATCTATTAACAAGGTAGCAAGAGGTAAACTTTGAAGCACAGTCTAGGTCTGTTAACATAACAAAATGGAAAAGATCGACAGGCCCTACCTTTCTTTGAAAGATGAAAATTGGGGTCTGGCCACCCATCCCAGACCCAAGACAAAGTTGCAGGCTGCCCCATTTCAGTGTAGTACCATACCTATAGCCACTGGCCTCAACCCAGTCTCTTACGTCCCCTAATGCTGATGGTCCCTGTGTTGCTGTAGCAACCTGCCTACATAGCAGTTTGACCTATAATAATATTAGGCCACAGGTAGTCCTCAAAAACACTTTCACTAGTCACACAGAGAAAGAGTTCAAGTCTCTTGGTCTTCAAGAAACATGATCCCCAACTCTTCCAAAATGACACACATGCAGCAACACACCTCAACACGCTCAACAAGAAATCAAGAAAGAAAAAAACACAACAGTAGGGCTAATGACACTCGGAGAAGAATCAGACATGGTTCTGCCACAAACAGAAATCCTCAGAAGTATGTTTGGAGTGATACAGAAGATGAGTGAAGCAATGCAGAATATGGATAAAATGAGAAAGGTTGAAGTTCCTGATAGAGTGGATGAAGTCCATGATAGGACGGAGAAGTTTATACACAAAAGGGAAATATAACAGCTAATGGATGAGGTAACAGAAGCAAAACACAGAAAATGGTGACAGTGATCTCAAGGAAAAACTGGCAGTCTTCAACAAAATAATCAAAGAGATGGAAGAAAACCTGAGCTCCATGATAGATGCTCTGAAGAGGACTAGTATCTGAATAATTTATCTACCAGACCAAGACACAACAAAGATGACAAAAACTAAATTAGTAAGAGAATTTCTGGAAGCAAACATTGCCACCTTAATGAACGAGAATCAGACACTCATAAAAGAAGTAGAAAGAATATTGGTTATACTCAACCCCAGAAAGGAACCATCCAGGCATGCGATAAATTATCCAACTTTGAGGGAGAAGAGAAAATTTTAAAGGCAGCAAGAGGTAACAAGGCAGTCTCTTACAATGCTGCTCAGGTATGAATATGCTCAGACCTATCAGCAGAAACCATGAAAAGGAGAAAGTGAAATAACATCTTTTAAAATCTTAAAGTAAAAAAGCCTGCCTGAAAATCCCCTAACTTACCACACTATCTAATAAGATAGATGGTGAGGTAAGAGTCTTCTAAGACAAGAAAAAACTCAAAGAATACCATAAGATGATCAATCCCACAGCAAATGCGTGCCAATTCACTATTTTTGGAAGACCAACATCCACCAAGCAGAAGCAGAAAACCATATAGTCCAACCCCACCCAGAAACCAAAGTGCTGATGACAATTACCAACATAACATGGCCTTAGACAGAAAAGTAAGCACAAACACAACACACTGATATGAATGGACATAGGAAAGCACCCAACACAAAAGCTACGAGACGGCAGCAATGTATTCACATATCATGATAATAATTCTGAATGTCAATGGCCTCAACTCATCCATAAAAGACAAAGGCTAGTAAAAATCTGTCTCAGCATCCCACCAATCTTTTGCCTGCAACACATCCGAGATATATCTTAAGCTCAAAGACAAAGATACACTAAGAATAGAAGGCTAAAACTAAACTAAAAAAGGCAGATGGCAACTTAAAAAAAGCAGGGGTTCCAATCCCAATCTCCAAGAAAATTGACCTCAAGGTGCAAACTATAACAAGAAACAAGGAGGGTCATTGTATAATGAATGCTCAAGGAATCAGTAAAGCAGTAAGCAGAATAATGATAAATACACTAAAGGGAGACTCGTGAAATTTTTTAAACAAACTATTTAAAAAATGAAAAAGAAATCACAGAAGCAATAATCATAGTAGGTGACTTAACTACACTGTTATCAGAGAAAAATAGATCACAGTGAGGGCTTAGTAAGGAGGTTAAGGAATTAAATGCCACAATTAGGCAACTGAACCTGATAGATATTGTCAGAGCCACTCATGCAAATGCAAAAATTCAAGGATGAGGGAGGAAGAGGAGAAATCACTATGGATTCCAATGAGAGTTAAAAGATAATCACAAAATACTATGAAAGTCTGTATTATAATGAATTCAATCATGTGGAAGACAGGAAAAAAATCCTTAAAAATATCTCTCCCTAGATTATCCCAGAAAAAGGCTAAGAACATCAATGCACTCATAGCAAATTAAGAAACAGATGCAGCTATAAAGAAACACCAACAAAAAAAGCTCCTGGTAGCTTCACAAGATTATTCTGCCAAGAATTCAAGGAAGAACTGACACCAACCTGCCAAATGTATTCCAGAGAAAAGAAAAGGATGGCAAATTCACAAACCTATTCTATGAAACCAATATAACTTTAATACTTAAACAGGGCAAGGAATCCTCAGGATTAAAAAACTATACAACAATGTCTCAAATAAACATAGATGCAAAAATTCTACAAAATATTGGCCAATAGAATACAAAATTTTAAAACATATCATTGTGGCGGTCATGTGCTTATGTTAATTTCATGATTGAGATGTAGGGGTGGAGTCTAGCCTGTCAATCTGGAGATAGCCATTGAGTAGTCAATGAGGCCTCTGTGTGGCCATGACTTTCTCCTGAAACTTCTGGGAAATCTTGTGATATTTCCCTTGTGAAGATGAGAAGCTATCTCCCCAGTTATTGGGAGTCAGTCTCTAAGAGGACGAATTACAGACAAGACAAGATGGCAGCATCTGAGGAGCTACAGGAGCTGGAGGAGAAGCCACATGACCTTGCCCTATTGGAGCTGGACCTCTGAAGCTGGAGAAGCCACATGGAAACCCCTGCCAGTTCTAAGTTGCTTCTACCACCACTGGATGCTGTTGATGTACCCTGATCCCTAGAAGTGAGGAGCCATGAGGGGATTCTGCAGGCACCAGGACTCTGCCCCCACTGGCCTGTGACTTCGTGAGTCAGAAGGAGACATTATAGACTGGTATAGGACATATGGGATAATATCAGATTTATGACTTTGAACTGCACTGGGTTTGGATGCTTTCTCAATGTTCCATTTCTCTTGTATATAAGCCATTTCCTTATATCCATATGCACGTCTATGAATTTGCTTCCCTAATCCACCTGCACTAACACAATCATCCACCATGATCAGGTGTGATTCGTTGCAGGGATGGTTTCACATTTGGAAATCCATCATATTATATACCACATTGATCAGAACAATTATAAGAACCAGATGATAATATCAATAGATGTGGAAAAAGCATTTCACAATATCCAACATGTATTCTTATTTAGGACTTAAGAATGGACAGAACATCACTCATGTCAATTCAAATTATCTATGAAAAGTAAACAGTCAACATCATAATCAATGGAGAAAAGACAAAAACAATCTCACCAAAAAAGGAGACCATCCAGCTACCCCTCTACTGGGCATATAACCTGAAGAGATAAGAAAGAAACCATGATAGCCATTTGCCCGTCAATGTTTACTATGGCACAGTCACAGCCATAAAGGATCCGAAATAACCTAAAATTCCATTAATAGATGAGTGCATTAGTAAACTCTGGCACATATACACAATGGAATGCTACGCATAACTAAAAAACACTGATGACTACACAAAGCAGGTCATTTCATGGGAAGAGTTGGAGGTAATTATGCTAAATGAAGTCAGCTAATCATAAAAGAACAAGTACAACACGAGTTCCCTGCGGTAAGTATAATACACACAGTAGCTATAGAATAAAAGGCACACAATATGGATTGAGGTGCATGTAGTCAAGTGGAGGTCAGACCAAACACTAGGAGGTGCATGCTATTCCAACACAAAGAAGGGGAAAAGGGGAAAGGCAGAGGGGGAAGAAAGGTGGAGAACAGAAAATATGGAATGTGTGGGGAATCAGTGCACTAACCAACCCCCAGCACCCAGGGGGAGAGCATTGGTTATGTCTCCACAAAATTGGGACTGTGCATACAGACCCCACCACAGCACACCAAATCTTGAGGACAACATAACCACATAGAGAAATGTATGATAATATGTGGGCTATGGGGCCAGCCTCAAATCAGAGCCAAATGGACCCCCTTCCTAAAAATATGTACAACAGAGAACACCTTCAGCTTGGTGAGAAGGACCAACTTGCTAGGCCTACATGAAAGCAAACCAAGGAGGAAAAAGAGAAAGCAATGGTCTAAAACCCATATAGGCACCCCAAGCCCAGAGGATGATGTCCTCATAGGGAGCTGCTAAGGCACAGAGAGGATTTTAGGGCTGATACAACTCAATACATGTTGTTCCCTTACTGGAGCGTGGTACAACAGAGAACAATACTAGGGAGACACGGTGGGGAGCTGGTCAGTTCTGAACCCACCACAGTGGAAGCAAACTACAAAGTAAACATAACAGAGCAGCAAGGGGATCAAAGTCAAGCCACAAAGCTTCTAAAAAGCCCCCCAAATAGACTTGAGGCTAGGTCCCTGGATTCCCCAGAACCAGTGGGGAGATAGTCATACAGGTCAGCTAATAAACCTTTATGTATATGTTTTTTCCAACATTTTTTGTTTGGTCTATGTTATTGTTAGTTTGCCTGCTTACATAAGACATGGGGAACAAGCTCAGAAGGCAAGGGACCTAGGGTCCTGGAGGAATTGGGGGGAAATGAAGGGAGGGGAAGGGAGCGATCAGCAAACTACGCCATAGACAGAGGAACAACTAAAGAACAAAAATTAACAAAGAAGATGTAGAGATCCTGTGTGCATAGGGGGTGAAGAGGGTGCAGAGGGGTGTTGGAGCAACAGAGATCAAGCTGAGGGGAATTACTAACAGGCAGAAAGAGGGTGAGCATAATGGTGGGGCAGGCTAAAGATAAAAGGAAACAGGAAATCTCTATGAAACAAAGCTATGGATAGAGGTATAAGCATAGGTGTGTACATAAGTAAATACATAAATTCATAAAAATAGAGGTGTTGGCCTATGTACATATATTTATATGGCAATATCCAGAAGTTGTAGACAGATGTAAGGCCTCTGCTCATACTCTCCCTCAAGGCAAGAACACTTTGTTCGAAAAAACAGGTGTTCTGTGAGGCTCACCCTCCTGGCACAATGACTGAAGCCAAAATGGGTACGTAAGCAAATGTGGTGAAGAAATAGATGATGCCCGGCAAAAAATATGGCAACTAGGATCTTAAAGGATCAAGCTAAATGAGTGGCCATCTAGACAGAGGAGGAACAAGTAAGAAGCACACCAGCCTGCGCTATCATGAGGTGTCACTGGGACTGGATAACAGGTATCAGAAGGCCCATGACAAACAAGCAAACACATAAACCATATTGCTGAGAGTAAGGCGAATCAGAAAAGTGACCCCAAGCCTATCTGTAGACAACAGGACATTTTCTTACAAAGGGATGAGTTAACTAGGACACATTAAGGCACTTATAAAACACACAATATTCCTCTGGTTCCTTGAGACTTTCTCACATGCCCCCCCCCCCATTATCACAACTCCAGTACTGCCTTTCACTGTTGGTTTTACCAGAATGTGTGCACAGGCACAGATAAGCGATAAGAGCTCTTGACACGTGGAATCCAGGAATGAGATTAGGAGTAGCGATACCAGAAGTATAAGGATAAGGTGAAAGGGGAGGGAGAGGCAACATATTGGAATGATCAACACCTAACAACAAACACACACAACTAACCTTCATTGCAACAAGCAAACAATAGAAACCAGATGGAAAGTGAGACAGTGATCTATGTAAAATATGAAAATTATAATAATTTATAATTTATCAAGGAGTCATGGGGAGAGGAGGGAGTGAAAAAGGAGGAACTGATACCAAAGGCACAAGAGAAGGTAAATGTACAGAAGAGGATTATGGCAACATATGTACAAATATGCCTGATACAATTGATGTACGGATTGTTATGAGTTGTAAGAGCCCCAACAAATTATTTTTAATAAAAATAATAAAAAAATAAAATCATGTATTGCCTTGAGTACATACGCTCTATGAGACTTCTTGACAATTAAGGATATGACTTTCAGGATTAAAGTGTACCTATCTGACCCAAGCTATTTTATTTTAAATCACCTTACATGACTGTGAATATTAGACAATAAACTATGAATACAGTCACATAATAGATGTATGTGCACCATAGTGTTGACAATGAAAATTGAAAGTTCTGTGGATTTCCAGAAGAAAAAATCAAATATAGCTTGAAAAAATACAATCAGTGCATGCCTTAAAGTGAAGATGGAAAGAGAGACCTAGTAACATATACTTTGGATATGTAATCTGGACAGTCCTGTTCCTGAAAAATTGCATCAAGTTTGGTAAATACATGTTAAGTGGAAAAGCAGAATGAAATGACACAGCAATTGAATAATGAGGATGGTACAGCACCAGGATACTAGGCATGTCAGAACTTTTGTAGTTGTTGATTCCACCCTTAGTAATTTTAATCAAACAAGGTAGCTATACCAGCACTGTGACATAGCTTGTGGAGGTGGACTTCGATGCTATGGAGATGCAAGCTTTCTGGGGAGTTAGCAGAAAGGTGAGCATTTTAAACCCTCTAGTTCTCAGTGTTATAAAGGTGAGGTTATTAATGTCCATAAAAATTGGTTGTTGTGAGGTGCTGTCCAGCCAATTCCAGTCTATAAGGATCCTGTGTATAGCAGTGTGTCATCCTTACAATTGTTATATTTAAGTCATTTCTTGGGCAACTGTGTCAGCCCATCTTATTAAGAATTGTCTTCATTGTTGTTGACCCTTTACTGTAGAAAGCCTGCTGACGTTTCTGAAGGACAGGTTTATCTTGAGACTATGCCCAAAGTTAGTGAGAGAAACAGTTCCCTCTTTACTTCTTACAAGTGTTCTGACTATACTTGTTCTAAGACAGATTCATTTGTTGTTCTATTGAACAAGAAGCAGAAAGATGAACTTGGAAAATTACTGACTGGTGGATACCTGCAGGGCAGAAAGAAGCCAAGATCAGCAGTCCATTGATGACTCATAGGGCCAGGAGGAGGTCCATTAGCCTGAAGCAAGACATAAATTCAGCAGCCAGGAATAAGCTAGCTTCTACACACTGACAATTGGAATTAAGAGTATAATGATTGTGTGTCCACCTTCCTGATATGATCACTGGAGACAAATAAGCAATTGTGGTGAAGAAAGCTGATGGTGACAGGCTATCAAAAGATATGGCATCTGGGGTCTTAAGGTAAACTAGCAGCCACTTAGCTTAGAAGCAACAAAGCCCACATGGAAGAAGCACACAAGTCTGTGTGAGCATGAGGCGTCAAAGGGACCAGGTATTAGGCATCAAAGAACTAAAAATTTTGTCATCATAAATGAGAAAGGTAAAGATTGGAGACCCAAGGTCCATCTTCAGGGGAGCTGACATCCCATTAAATAAGGGTCATGGAGAGGAGATGAGTCTGTCAGGGCACAGGGTAGCAAAGATGAAATATGCAACCTTCCTCTAGTTCTAAAATGTTTCTTCCCTTTCACTATCATGATCTTAATTCTTCCTTACAAATCTGGTAAGACCAAGGAATGTACACTGGTACAGATAGGAACCATAAACATGGAGAATCCAAGACAGATTATCCCTTTAGGACTATTGGGGAAAGTGGCAAAACTGGGAGATGGAGGGAAGGTGAAGTAGAAAAGGGGAACTGATTATAAGGATCTACATATAACCTCCTCCTTGGAGTTCAGTCCACAGGGAACTGGGTGGAGGGTGACATCAGAAACGATTTGATATGACAAAGTAATAATTATAAATTATCAAGGGTTCATGAAGGAGGGGGGAAGGAGTGGAAAAAGGAGGAACCAATGCCAAAGGTTTAAGTAGAAAGAAAATGTTTTGAGAATGATGATGTCATCAAAGGTACAAATGTGTCTTGCATACAATAGGTGCATGTATGGATTGTGCTAAGAGTTGAATGAGCTCCCATTTTAGATCTACTGATTTAAAAAAAAAGACACAACAAAAAACTGATTGTGGGGAGAAGGGCCAAGATTGCACCCATGTAAGCAGCCCACACAAGGAACTCCGTTGAGTCTGCTGTCTGGGAGGTCAAGTGGAAGGGCTCTGGTGAGTGGAACGGACCTTACAAGTGGGGCCTCCCTGTTCAGTAGCGGACTCTGCCCCATATCTGCTTTGTCTAATATATAGACTCCCTGGGCTCCCACCATTATGAGGGGCATTCAAAGGGAGCAGCTGGGAACTTCCCAATCACCCTCTCCGCTGTCCAGGCCTGAGTCCTAGGGAAGCCCAGGTGGTCCAGCTGGCTAACTTGCCTGGAGCTACCCCTGTATTAGCAGCTGAGCATGGGAGGTGATAGGGACGTGCTTCTCCCGGTGGGAGATCGTGCGCAGGCCCTGTGTGGTGGGCGTACCGGAACCCTTTTGGCCACGCTGATCCTCTGCACGACATTTCGCAATTTTTCTTTTCCCTTCATTTTCTCTCTCTCCTTCCCCCCACCCCCTGCATGCTTGTCTGGTGTGGCAGGTTTGTTTCAGTGTGGGAGATCGGACTGTGCCTGAACACGCAGTCATGCCCGGTTCATCGCTGGGCTGGAATTCAGACCCCACCACCTTCTCGCCATTCCCCACCCCCCTTTTTCTCTCTCCCTTTTCCCTCAAGCGCTGCCCTGGTGTGGCAGGTTTGTGTCAGCACTGGAGATGGGACTGGCCCTGAACACAAAGCCATGTGCTGCTCATTGCGAAGCAGGAATTCGGACCTGTGTGCTGCTTGTTTTCTTTTTCTTTTTTCTCTTCTTTTTCCCTTGCGTGTGGCTTTTGTGTGGCAGATCTGTGACAGCGCGGGACATCGGACTGTGCCAGGACTTGTGGCCATTCCCTGCTTTTCTGTGGTACCTGATCTGCTATGTGGAAATTCAGACCAGACTAGCTGTGCCCTGATTTATTATTTTTTTTCTCCTTTCTTTTTCTCTACTTTTTTTTCCTTTTTCTTTCTTTCTTCCCCCCCCCCCCCACCCTCCCCCCTGTACCACTCTTGATTGGCAGGCAACCCCGTAGGAGATTTGACCGGAACTTGTCAGAAAGTGTAGTCGCAATTTTTTTTGTTATTGCTTTGCTTTTTTCCTTTCCTTTATGTTTCTTTTTCTTTCTTTCTTTTTTTTCCTTCTTTCTCAAGCACCCCCACAAGCGTGAGACAGCTAGAAGACTGGCAGTCCTTCAAGTCTTGAGGGCTGCTGAGTAGTCCTATGTAGAGTAATTCAGGCTATCTGGTCACAGGCAGCAAACAGCAAAGCGGGTCATCAACAGTCAGCCAGATGACAGAGTCCAACAGGGCCCAGCTCAAGGGATGCATATTTCAGGAGCGCAGTGAAGCAGGGCTCAAGGAAACCTCAGCTCATAGCTCCACCGTCCACGATTAGGTGCCCCACAGTAGTGTTGCCTGGAGGTCGAGGCACAGGATGAACTAGGCAGGCCGCTGGTCCAAAGATCCAAGAGCAGGAGAGGAAGCTGGCGACTCGCAGAGCCCTTCCTATCTCCGTCCTTCAAATCATCCCGTGTGTTCTTTGGTCGTGTTGTCACAACAGACCTACCTATCTCCTGTGGCCATGTTGGCATAACAAGCCTACTCATCACAAAGATTCTATGGCAGTTAAATTATTCTTTCCTTTTGGATCATTTTTAGCTAAATTCTGCTCTTGTAGATGTGAGAAGGTGAAGTCACAACTGCTTATTTCTGTTTTACTGTGAGTAAATATTTATACATAGATGTCATACCATGAGAATAAATGGAAAGAATGTGTTTAATAATGTTGTATTTACAAGAACAGGTGGTGGGCTGTTTTACTTTGTCGGCATTCACTTATTAATGGTCCAGCATCATGTTATCATCTTTCTTTCTAATTTAGCTACCTTCTCCCCTCTCCTTTCTATCCTTTGAAAATTTTCTTTGATAATGATTTGGAAAATGCCAATAGAAACTAATACAAGCCAATATTTCTGAGCATTTGATATGAGTTTAAAGCTGTGAAAAATAAAATCCCTGGCTAGGTAAGATGAGAATTCAATGCCATGTTTCTTCTACTGCTCTTCTTAGCCTTCTTCATTGACTTTGGCCAAGGATACAGGATAAAGATCAGTCTCGTGTTTTCCCAGGTATATTATGGAACGGAAATGAATCATTCTTTAAATATCACTTCCCTTAACCTTTACTAATGATGGATGATACCTTACCTTGTTTGTCTCAGAAAGTGAGTGAGAAGAGGAAAGGACATCTTGTTCTTTGCCCAACTCTGTCTTGAAACATGGATCTCTTTGATTACTCAGTAGTAAGTTAAAGTTACATCTATATAATTCACTTCATATATCCTCCGTTCAGCTGGGAAAGATTACAGAGAGAAAACTTTATCAAATACAGACAGATGCCAGAGGTATAAAATAAAATATATTATTTTTCATTTCTAATATTAATTTTTACTTGATGGTCTAGTTCCTTTGGAATTACTTTGAGGGATAATAAAGTATCTTATTCCTGATAATTCTATGCATTGTCTTTTAATCTGCCACTGGAACTATACATATTTTGTCAAAATAAAGCAGTTTGCATTCTAACTTAATTCTATTATTGTACAAATTTCAGAAAAAAATCATATAGTTTCAAAGGCTTGCAATCTTTATGGAAGCAAACTTCATATCTTCCTCATTCAGATGATCTGATGGGTCTGAATTCCTGATCTTTTCGTTAGTAAAGCTGTGCCGAACTTTGAAGCCATCTTCTCTTCAGAAATGATCCCCAAGCTCCTCCTGACCCCATGATGACTGCAATCAGCCTCACTTCTTGCACGGTTCTCCTTTCAGTGCAGACTCTATAAGGTGTACATCATAAATATTATTCAGGTGAATGAATGCATTATAATCTCATGGTTTTTACAGCTTCAAGCTCCTATAAATAATGCTTTTTGGGCTGAGCCCCGGTGGCACAGTGGTTGTGCGCGGGACTGCAGGCCACCGGCATGGAGGTTCAATTCCAGTAGTAGTTCCACAGGAGCAAAGGCTGGGTCTCCTACTCCCACCACCAGAGGGCAGTGATGGCAAGGAAAAAAGCCCAAAAAAACAAATAATGCTTTTCATATTATGGTGCTTTATAGCAGAAAGGAATAAATTTTGCTTCTTGTTGTACTAAAAATTATGTGAATAAATACTTCTGATTTATGTGGAATATCTTATTCCTAAGGTATAAAATGCAATGCCAAAGAAAGTTAACTTGTAGATCCATTCAATATGTAGCAATGGGTTAGCAATTAAAAGTGCATTCCACTGGCTAGTCTTTTTGCTTGCTTGTGTTAATTTGCAGGGAGAGGGACTCTTCCAACTATTGACACAATCGATACATCGCTTTCATCGGTGAATTTGTACATATGTTGCCTTCATTCTTTTCTAGACATCTACTTTCTACTAAGCCCTTGGTTTCAGCTTCTCTATCCTTCCCTCCCCTGCTACCCTCATAACACCCCTGATAAATTGTATGTTATTATTTTCAGATCTCACATTGACCGCTGTCTCCCTTCCCACCATATTTTCTATTGTTCTTTGATGTGAAGAATATTTATTGCAGTTGGAAACTTGTGTACCTGCATCCATAAGCAAAGTTAAAATCAGGAAAGATCCTCCATAAATTAAACAGCAATATGCTTCGGTTCACAGGTTCAAATATCTCTTCATCTGATTGGGTTCTGGTCAACTCAATGTAGGCTTCTAACTTAACCACTGGGTGAACATGGACTGCCCTGCATTTAAACCATGGCCCCAGTGCATTTTCTCAACAGCCCTTGGGCTAGGTCATGAACTTCAGACCAGTCAGCCTGCTCACATCTTCTTCTCTAGCTCATGTAAACCAGGTTCATGGATGTCAATGGCCAACCTCAACTCATACCTTCTTGCTGCATTTTCTCTCAATTCCACTCGGCAAATGGAACAATTTGTTATCTAGCAAGCATTTTAGCTTGCTCACAGGTCCCCTTTAACAGTTTAGTCCTCATGCAGAGGGTTTCTTCAGGGCTTCAGATTATATCCAGCTTCTGACAAAACAATCACTAGTTCAAGATTCAAAAAGCCAAAGAGTTCAATTTTCTTCAATCTGTCAATAGACCCCCTAGGCAATTCTCTTAGAATGCAAATGTCCTGAGTACTCCAAAGCCCCACTGAGTGGGACTTACCTTCTTTGCAGATATGTCCTAGCCCATTAAAGATTCAAACTTTGATGAGTCAATGCAAAGCTTACAAACTCTGTGTTTTCATATTTCCCAATAATCATTTCTATCAATCATATCAACAATAATAACTAGAAGAAATCAGTGTAAACAAGGTAGAACCAGATACTAATCTCAATTCTTAAACAGTCAAATTCAATCCTTATTCATCTTATCTTAATTCTAGCTAAACTATTCCATTGATACAAAGTATGAGATTAGATCTCTGTCAGTATCAAGCCAGAGCCGGGCTTTCTGTCTGCCATTTTGATCTTAAGTTAGGCATTTTCACTAAGTAGCCTGATATCTGAGAAATTCAAGGGAACATGTCTCCCCCTGATATTCCTCAATATATATTTTAGTAACATTCATTGTCATCATTTCAAACAGGAATAATGAAAGACTCCAATCAAAGATAATCAAAACTTGACCTTTCCATATTCTTTCCAGAAAACAGACCAGTAAATCACCATATCTGACCTCTGACTAGTTAAAGAAGAAAAACCACCATGAGACAGTAGTTGAACAAGCACCCACTCTCCCTCTTTAAGATTTGTTTCTCTAGTACCCCACTCCCTGTGAGACATTCCTGACAATGAGTGTGTTGTGCTATGTAGATGCAGCCAGAGTCCTGGAACTAAACTAGCCAAGTGGAGACCCAGGCCAGTGCCGTGATACCTTTACTATCACACCACTGTATCCACAAGAATTTCCACCACTGGCCTGTGATCTTCCTGCATTCCATATTAGTGCATGGCTGTATGAATCTAAAGAGGAATTTTAGTCTTGGTCATATGGGCTAATATTTGACTTCTGGATTTGAGTTTGACTGGGCTGGTATGTTTTGCAATATGCAATTACTCTATAATATACACATATGAGTGTCTATGAATTTGCTTCTCCAGTCAACCCAGACTAACAGAGTTGTCTCATTTATCATATGACAATAATACTGATTTGCATATTTCAGATGCTTATTTTAAAAATTCAAAATCACATTCATTCTAGGGGCCTTAATGAAACATTTAACATATCTGCAGGCTCTATATAAGCTAGGCATTATCAATGCAGTTCATTTCATGCTCTCAAGTACTCTACAAAACAAGAGAATGTCTTCATTGTCTCTATTTCCTATTTTAAGTCCACGCATAATCTCCTTCATAAATATCATCTTGATATCTATTTTCTCTAATTACATGCATGGTCTAATTTTTCTCAAGTACAGCAATGCTATGATTATTCTCTAGAAATACCAGAGAATCATTACGTAAAATGCTTTTGGCTGACAATTTCAGAGTATACATCTTCCAAGTACCCATAAATTAATAGAACAAGGAAGTTTTCCTTCACACATGATATCTCTTAATGTTTCTTTTTCATAATTCGTGAAATTAAAATCTGATAGTCTCTGCTCTATTAGAACATTTCCTTAAACAACATACATATCCATGATTGGTTATCTCCTAATCTTGAGTCAACAATCAATCATTGTTGAAAAGATCAACAGCTAGCCCAGATGGGTCCTTGACCTATATGGAGCATATATGTGGCTTGCTGTGCTCTCTCTAGACTTCCATTTATAAAGCAGCAAATCTCTGCCAACCTCATTGTGCAGCACGATGCAAGTCATCACTGCTTTTGCCATTCTTGCTCTTGCAACAACTACTTGGGCTACTTCTCCACCTGGTGAGTCTGCATCTATCTTCTGTTCTTGCTTTTGTATAACATGTACAGCCTTTACTAAACTACAGAATGCTGAAATGTAGAGTGTAAAAAGGTTTTTCTTTAAATTGTCCTATTTAACAAAGGGAATTTAATGACAGAAAGGATAGAGTGACAACAAATAAAGGGTGTGAATTTTCTATTTAGCTCATGATCAGGCCCACTCAGGTCTCTGAATTTCCCATTCAGGGATAATGCAGGCAACTTTTGGGCTAATAACCAGTTAAAGTCATAAATATGTCTGTGGGAAACCCTGACATCCCATGATATTCCCATCACTTACCACATGATCAGGGCTTCTCTTGAAAGTTTTATCAAAGCCACAAACAACCTGTGTTCTTTTTGAGTCGACTCTTGAATAAAATATAGACTCAACAAGGTTTTGAGTGGAGTGAGGATATTCATAAACAGATTTGATTCATGCATACAATGGGTTCAGGTTCAGACTTCTCATTGTGGAATTTTCTCTTCAATTCTTCTTCAACAATGATCTTCCTTGACTCTTCTCTGGTGACCAAGCTGTAGGAACAATGGTGAGTCCAATTATTTTGATGTGGTTTTCTAAAAGTTATACCAGAGATGTGGGTGAAGTTATGACTCTAGCTAAACATGCTATTGCAGCTAAAGTAGTTCCACAGATATAAAGAGAACTTGCTTTCCATCAACCTCTGGTACTTCTTTCTTTAAAGAATTTAAGGGAACCTCTTCTCAAAAGGAGACAAGCAGCTAAAGAAAACCTTTAACTGTGAACAATGTTTAAAACTTGTCTGAGTAATTCTCACCATTATTGTGTCATTGGAATCTCAATACAATCTTAAAAGGTAAAGTTATCATTCTATTCTCAAAAAGCATATTTTCATCTTACTGAAGATGTGCTTCATGCATGATCTGGCATATTGCTTGGACTTGTGTCAGATTGGATGTACCAGAGGTATTTGATGCCATAAGAAAGTTCGGTTCCCTTTTCCACCCTGAACTCCACCCCATTTTCACTATCTTATTATGGCAATGATTGTGGAGTGGTGAACAGGAATAAGGAGGTTTATTTTTTGTTATATTTGCAGGTGGATTGTTCCCAATACAACACAAAGAGTGCAGTCTTTCCTTGTCCAAGGATTTTAAAACCATTATGTGGCACAGATCAGCAAACTTATGCTAATGAATGCATGCTCTGCAGGGAAAATAAGTAAGTGTAATACTTGATATGAAGTTGTTTTTATAAATCATAAAGTGTAGTTTGGTCTAATGCTATTTGATTTTTTAAAAATACATTTGGAAATTTACCACCATTTGCCATGTTTTTCAATACCTCTTGGACATTTCTTTGTTGAAATGTGTGTGTATTATACACACACACACACACACACACACACATATATATATATGATACAAATACTCAATTATATTATGCATGATGTCTGTAGTTTTATTTGGAACGTATGCAAACTGAAGATCACTGTACATTTGAAAATTTGGAACTTAGGCAAGAAATGCTTCTTAGTAAAGATGCTTTCAATCTCCTCTGTCACATCCTTCTTCATGAATAGCGTGAAATCAGAAAACAAGTCTCTTTTCTCCTCTCTTAGTTTAAATTTATTTACTCTATTATTTAAATTAGCTAGGGACACTGTTATAAGACTCCAAGCTTCGTGTTCTACAGGATGTTCATGCTACTGCTCATTATTATATGGGAAAAAAGGAAGGGAAGAGAGTGATGGCAGTAGCAAATGGTTTGATCTGCATTTTTTCCATGATCACTAGTCCCACAAATTAATATTTTCTTCAATTTTAACAAGATCTCAGACTTTAATAAAAGTGAATAATAGATGTTATCAGTCATCCTAGCCATATGAATACACAATACTGTGAATAATGGTCAAAGTAATACATATATTGCTAGAAATACAGAGTAGGTTCAATTTAACATTTGTTAGATCCTGGCATTAGAAAATTACACAAGGTCCTATCAGCTTAAGCTTTCTTATCTGTTAAGGAGAAATTTTCTTGGCAGTAAATATTTTCTGTGATAGCAAATACAAAACTAGGGCAAGTGGATAGACATGGATTCTTTATTTTTATGTCTTCCTTTACAGTAGTTTTTACATTTTCTGAATATTATTAAATATAATAACATGTGTGGCTCAGGATGAGATTTCTCAGACCACACACTTTGATAAACTAACAAAATGTTTAAAAGTAGATATTGATGAGCTCTTGTCAAAAACATTATCTCCTATTCTCTTTTTGAAAATCGCCCTGAGAGATTCCTCTGAGAATCAGCCAATGACATCCTTATTGATGACAGCCTGCAAAGTGACCTTGAGTTGTGGGCAATTTCAAAGGCAGCAGCAAACAATGACCTTGTCTTTCGAGAGGATAAGAGTTTTAGAGAGAGGAGAAGTGGGGGCTGCTGTCCACCCACAGCTACTTCACGTACCAGAGATGTACCCCCCTTGCAATCCTTTCTGTGTCTGTGCACAATTTGGGAGCCACGATGTCAATTCATCTCATTGAGGACCTTCCTGTTTTTCACTAATTCTCTACTCTCCCTGCCTGATGTCCTTCTCCTGAGGCTGACCCCTCCTGTTGCCCTTGATAAGCACTAGATATAAAATTTCTATGATTTCTTCTAAGAAACCTTTTGACTACACTTCCTTCAACCAGATTCCTTCATTTTTCTAAAAAAAAATCATAGCAGATAGAAGAAGCAACTACAACAAAGTCACATGGAATTCTAACGATGGCTTTGGGCATGCTATTTTTTAACTTGGAAAAATGTTTTCATATTAAATTTTCCTTTGAATTTCCAAGTAGTCCTTGGCTATTTTTATAAGTGCCCAATCTTCTCTGACTGTTCAACTTGACTTCTGCTCTTTCACTTCCAAAAATGATCTTGACTTCTGCTCTTTCACTTCCAAAAATGATTGTCTACCAGAGTAATATACAAAAGGAACTCCACATCTCAGTTCTGCTCAGAAAAGCGAGAATGCCATGTGCCTGTAGTTTACTCCGTCGAGTAAGAAATAGCCAATAAATGCATAACAGCATAAAAAAAATCTTGTCTTACAGAGAAAAGGGAAGTCAAGTCAGAAAGCTTCATGACCAGGAATGTGTGAGTAGAGGCAGACATTTTCTTAATCTTAATTAAAAAGTCAGAAGTTTTTAAAATTAGAACAAGTATTTTACATTTTATTGTTGACTATTACCTGTTATTAATTCATATAAGGCATCTAGCCAGCCTAACTTGAAGAAAGGAAATATAATTAAAGACTCCACTAACCTTACTCATACTCTTATTGCTCTTAAATGTAATTGATTGGTCCATGTGTGGTTATTTTCTAACACTGCAATTACTTAGCCAGTTATCAAGAGTTCAAGGGAAAGTAAGAGACTAAAAGTCAGTAGCTGCCAGTGAAATGATATCAAAATTTTAAAGCAAAACAAAATCCACCAAAAAAGCCAAGAGCAAATGCATAGGCTATTGATTGATTATGTTGGACATTGTGAAGATAGTGTTACAGGTTCAATAAATATTTCAACTTTTATTATGTCAATAATTTCATTCTTTAAAATTTTAATTTCTTTCTATAAGAGTTGTTTTTAAATGGAATCTGTGAATGGTTTATTTTAGCAGAGGCACCTAACCAACATTATGGCTGAGATAATGAAGCTTCCATGGGATATTGATGTGCATCTGGCTAAACTGACATTTAAAAGAGTAGCAGGAGTAGTTCCGGAGTCCCTGTGGTTAAGTCATCAATTACCAGCCATTGGGATGTTGATTTAAGTCTCCCTAGAACAGGGGTTTCAAACGTGCAGTCTCCCCAGTTAATATTGTGTGGCCCGTGATGCTCTGAAATAAAAGAGAAGGTAGAAAATAAGGTTATGAAGAAAATAGCGCTTAGCCTAAACTTTTCTTCATAACTATGTCTTCAGTTTTCACTTTATTTCAGAGCATCGTGGGACACAAAAAATTACCTAAGGGTCCTCATGTGTGCCCGCAGGCTGCCAGTTTCCAAAACACCTGACCTAGAGGCATCTCTGCAGACAGTCCATTCTGATCTACACCAAATCCAGTTACTATGACAACTGACAACAGGAGCAGGCATTGATCTAATAGAAAACGTGGGCAAGGACACAAAAATTAAGAATAAAAAAACAATTTATAGACCAGACTGTGTCAGTGCTGGACACTCTCTAGAATTCTGTTATTAAGTTTGACTAGAACGTTCTGTAAGAGACAGACAAAAAATGCACATGAAGCTAGAGAAGTTAGGAAGGGAAAGCAGGGGGCTAACCTGAAAGGAGGAATCACTTGATGAACATGATCAGACTTGGAGAGTGAGAAATAATTGAAGCATCAGTGTGTTGGTGACTAAAATAGCAAGGAAATATAGAGGCAAGAAAATAAATGAGCAAATTCAATTATTTAGGACACATTGGAAGCCTGTGTAGAGTAGACGGCAGTGTGAAAGGGGATGCCTGTATAAGAAATGATGAAAAAGATAAATTACACACAGAATGGGTTCATCATTTAGGTGGAGGGATGAAAGAGAGGGAGGGCCAAAATGTGGGTTGAACTGCCCCTTGTATTTACGTGATCTCCACCATTGTTGGGTTAGTTTCTATAGTCAAAAGAATGTAAGCTTTCATGCCTGTGGGATTATGAGGAGAATTATCCCTCAGAAGTTTTTGCTTTCCGTGAATTAATTATTTGAAATATAAAACTTTTTCTTTTTCCTCTTTTACTGCTGGAGTAGATGAAATGCTCTGGATATTCTGAAATCTGTCCCTTGAATGAGCAACTTTTATGTGGATCTGACAATAAAGAATATGGCAACCAATGCCTCTTTTGCAATGCTGTGGTGTAAGTATTGAGCTTAATGTATTATTTGGAGGCACAGCCTCTGCTTTAGTTGGAAACCATTTTGCACGTAACAAATGAGATGGTACAGAAAAGAAGCATGAGATGGATCACTTCTACCCAAAATATTTTACAGACAGAGATGTAAAGGGAAGAAAATATGACACAGAAAGACAATGAGAAAGGCAAACTGAAGGATGAGACACTTGAGGAATATTGTCATATTATTAATGAATAGAAAAGGGGGGAATCTTCAGAAGCATTAGCTCTGAGTACTATCTTTTCATGTCATATTAGATTTCTTGTCCACCACACTGCCACTTAAAGTGTAATTCCTTACCAAGCATGCTGATTTACTCATCTGCCTTGCTCTATCTAAGAATATGAAACTTTTAATTTAATATTTCTTAGCATTTATATGTATTCTCTTATAGGAAAAGCCGTGGTAAGATTTACTTGGCAAATCATGGAGCCTGTGGATTCTCCCAAATTAAACAAGAACAAAGTACCTTTAACTGATTGCATCTAGAGAACTGAGTTCCCTAGGATAGCTGATACAAGCACGTGCATTTGATTCTTCAATAAAAGAGTCTTGGAAAGAAACACACTGTCAGACTTGTCTCTAATAAAGGATTTTATTTTACCAACTAACAAAAGCATGCAAATATTTTCCTTTCTTTTTGATTTTTGTGCAGTTTGGTAATTGGTGATTTTGTACACATCGATTATTATTTAAAGCAAACTCAAATTTTTAAAGGGGTAACAATCATAAATCTACAATTATCTTTCACTATAGCATGGAAAAGTGGAAAATTTAGATTTAGAGAAAAATAAGAATTCAAAATATTATGAATTATTCAAAATATAGCAGGTATGACATACATAATTTTTTATTACCGTTTATAAAGTAGTAGGACATATTTATATTTGCATATTCATATATGAGAAAGAAGGCATTTGTGGGGAAGAGAGATTAAAAATTATTTAATCTCATTACATGATGACTATAATAAGAAACATTGAAAAAAACTCAGAAAACTAGGAAAGATTAGGGTATATATATGCAGGACTGCCAAGTGACTGAGAGACTAGAAACTTTTCATGTCTATCTCTGTACAGAGAAGATTTATATCATAACTAAGACCTGTAGGACTAGATAATTTGCCTCATTATTATTATTACTATTAGGTGTGTTCCAGTCATTTCTGACTTATGGCAACCCTCCAACAGAAATAAGCGCTGTTAGGTCTGGTGCTGTCCTCAAAGTAGTCCTTGTGTTTGCATCCACTGCACCAATCTCTCTTGCTGAGAGTCTTCCTCTTTTTCGCTGCTCGTCTATATCATGAAGCATACTTTCCTTTGCCAGAGACTGCTGTCATAGGACAATATGTCCAAAGTAAAATGCGACAAAGTCTCCACCATCCTTGCAGTCAAGGAGCATTCTGGTTGTCCTTTTGTCTGTGCTCCGGCATTCCATGATGCTTTCACTGGTCTTCACCAACACCAAATTTGAATGCATGTGTTCTCTTTCTGTCTTCCTCAGTTCAGGTCCAACTTTGGCAGGCTATAGCATGTCTATCTTCAGTGATTCATCATGAGGGCAGGTATGAAATATGACCATGTTATAAGAACAAGTTGTTCTTGAAGTAGGGTTATGACTAAATTCAAGCTAAAAATCTAATCACGTACATATGGTGTATATATGCTCGTGGTACACGTTAGAGACATCATAATGATTTTATTGGGGGACATTAGAAATCATCCCTCCAGGGCTCTTTGGTAATTCCATAGTTACCGACTTTTTGACAGACATCTACATTCTTAGCTATTGCACCACAAGCACTCCATTCATGTATATGTTACACAAGTATACATATAGCTATGTATAATATTAATAATCTTGAAAATGCTTATTTCAAATAATGTGCCAGTGTTTATTTTTGTGCTAGTGTTGGTTTTTTCTCCTCGCATTCCAACTGCTGGCAATTTTTCTCTTGCTCATTGCTCCTTGCTCATTCTCTTGTTCATTGCTTCATGTATCGTCAGCTGATCCTTGGTATAAGAACACTCTTCGTTCCCTGTCATCTCATTTCTCTTCAATCACCCATGTCCTTCTCTTTCTTCATATCCTTCTCACTCCTCTTTCATTTGAACTGTTTTACCTTGTACCCATGTCTTATGATGAGTTCTCCAGAGATGCTTTACCACTTAAATTCACTTGGGTATAGCATATATTCACTTGGGTACGTATGTGAATTTAAGACCAGAAAATGGTTCACAAAGCTGTATAACAGTCCATCACAAGTTGAGGGTCAGATGTTAGACTTCAGAGTTCCCCGGAATCTTTTAGCTTTAGGTACTGATTTAATTAAATCATCAAGAGAACGAAAGGTTGATGGTTGTAGAGGTGAATAAATCCAAGGTGAGCGGTTCAGATGGCAGGATTTTGATGGCTCCCCTGGTCTAGAGGACATAGATGAGGTCATAAGTTCAAAGTAAAATAACCAAGGATCAATTAGCTAGATGAAGGATGCTAAAGCAATAGAAAACCTGCAAGCATTTCACAGCACCTATTTACATTACAGGATAGCCATATCCTTTAGGATTCATTATCAGGATCATGACTTAGGGTGTCTGATTCACCCTAAACTTACAGCTCATTGATTGCTCATAGAAGACCCTCAGATGGAGATGTGTACAGTGTGTTATGTCATGTAGTGGTGCATTGCTAGGTTTTTTTGTTTTTTTTTTTAAATTCATTTTATTGGGGACTCATACAGCACTCATCATAATGTATACATACATACATACATACATACATTGTGTCAGTAGTTACATCTTTTCTGGGATGGGGTGGGGTTCTTTTTTTTTTTTTTTGATTTGTGAGAAGTAAGCCAATTTTATAGGGCAAGCAAGTTTAGGCAATTAGCATATCGTGATCTTCAAAATTAACAAGTGAATGGCAGCACAGCTGCAAGTCTGGCTTCAGAGGCCAGGGCTGTTTACAGTTACAAAGGCA
>PVJH01001412.1:98935-211207 GCA_004026705.1 Nesogale talazaci | reverse complement strand
TGGTTGACTCATGCCTTCCCTGTGACTCCTCCATGGGGGGATGTCCTATTATCCACAGATGGACTTTGGGCCCCTGCTCCAACCCCCCTTGTTATTAACAATGGCTTGTTTGTTTGTTTGTTATGATGCCTGCTACCCAATCCCAATCACACCTTGTGATCACATAGACTGGTGTGCTTCTCTGATAGATGGTCAATTGTTTAACTTCAAGCCTTTAAAACCCCAGATGCTATATCTTTTAGTAGCTGGGACTATTAGTTTTCTTCACCATGTTTGCTTATGCAACCATTTTGTCTTCAGCGAGTGTGCCAGGACGGTGAGCACCACAGAACAAAGTTTGTTAGAACAAAGTGTTCTTGCATTGAGAAAGGGTATGAGCAGAGGCCAAGTCCATCCACCAACTCAGTGTTTTGCCACATAAATATATGCACGTTGGCCAATATCTCTATTTTTATGAATAAAGTATTTACTTATGGACACACCTATGCTTATACCTCTAGCCACAGCTTTGCTTCCTAGATTATTCCTCGGTTTCCTTTTACCTTCCTCCTGCCCCACCATATGATAACTTTAAATAGTTGCAGATGCCTGAAAGAAAATGAAAAGGATGCAAAATTGAAAATTAAAGCGCTGAAAGGACGGAGCTGCTTTAGATAGGGTGGTGAGGGAAGATCGCTCAGAGAGAGTGACGTGGAGAACTGACCTAGGGGAAGGATACAAAGAAAGTCACTGCCATTAAATCAATGCTGACTCTTTATGATCCTCCTGTGGGGTCTCTCTCAGAGTTGCTTTGGTCTCGAACTGCTGACTATGTGGATTGCAGTCCAACTCGTAATCACTGTGCACCAGAACCACTCCAGGGCTGAAGAAAATGGCAACCCAATGGTCAATCAGCCATGGAGTTCATCATCCGGGACATTTTATAAAACCTGGTGTAGTCTCCCTTGTGTCAGTCTGAGTTACTTGCTTTAAAGATCTTCTGGTGAGCCTAACATATATCCAGGATTTAGACCATTGATCTCGGTAAATGTATTTTTAAGTGATTCGCATTATCCATCATCTTTGGCTGTTGACATAATAATCTGACTGTAATTTTAAAATATTTTCTATTTCTCATATATAATATTAAACAGAATTAAAATAATTGTTTAATGCTGCATTTTACACAGGAGAAAGATAAGGCTTTCCAACCCTGCAAATGGTTAAAGTTTCAGAAAGCCACGGGGGCAGTTCTACTCTGTACTAGAGGGTGGCTGAGGGTCAGAAGGGCCTCGCTGGCAGTGAGGGAGTTAGTATGCTATGTATTTTCTATAATGGTGTTTCTCTCAAAATAAACGTTACCACAAGATAATCAGAGACAGTACCTTGTTGTATCTCAGAAACCAGATCAGGATGTATGGTTAGACTGGCTCTAGGGAATTTGAATTCTGGTCAATACTGAGCTAACAATTAGCAATGGAAACATGGACAAATCACGTTACCTCTCTGGGCCTCAGGGTTTTCTCTAAAACACATCTCTAACATGAACTCTATAATTCTGTTGCAGCTGCTGTGAGGTGCCTTGAGTTGGTTCTGACCCATAGGGACCTTATGTGCAACAGAATACAACACTTCTTTTGGACTCCCCGTACCATCCTCACAATGTTCATATGCTTTGGCCCAGTGCTGTAGCTAGACACTGGTATCACTTGCCCTTGTAGACGAGCCTTCCTATTTTTCTCTGTGCGTCTACTTTAATTCTATCTAATTTAATTTAATACTATCCAATAACTGCATCTATGAATGAGGACATAGTTTACACAGTCTACACCACCACTAAAAACTTGGCGGTGTGCAAGGGAAAAGTCTCCGAATAGCATCCATCTCTAAACCTGAAGAAGTTTGGAGGACTTTCTCAGATGCATATGCTGGTTTTTGATGTAATTTTCATGTGAACAGGATTTCTGATTTTTCTTGTGTATATTCTGGGGGATACACAAAGAGGTAAACCATAATCATATCCCAGGGCAGGGCAAGACATGGCAAGAAAACCTATGGCCTGGCCTTGGAAATTTGCCAAGACTCTACCTACACTTCCCAGGATTGCTTCTTTCTATCTTTTCTGTTTTTAATTCAAAGCAGACAAGCACCAGGATATAGATAGACATTAGGGTTTTTTTCCCCATCCCACACCACACACACATTCTTAAGTAGCCAAACGTGAGCAGGCAGAAAAGATAGACTGTGGATGTTTGGGTTTCTTCTTCTACTTCCTGGTTTCATCTGCTCAAAGGCACGAGTGTGGTGGGACTCATCCTGGCACTGCTATGTGGTCATGAATTTTGCTACATAACAGGACAAGAGCTAAGGGGACACACTGTGGTATGGTGGGCAAAGCCCAGACTCCAAGTTCCTCTCCTGGGTCTGTCCCCAAGGAGCCCTAGCTAAGGAAAATCTTGCAGTGCACAAATACACAAGGGCTTACCGTTACCAAATTCTCATTCAGCATCAAATTGGTAGCTTGAAATCTGTCAGGATGAAAATATTTATGCTATGAAAATCAACAGATGCTACCGTGCTGTAGCTGGCCTGGGGTGTTGACCCCCACAAGGGGCACTTATTCAACATGTAGGTGCACACCACGCACGTATCTCCCAGCCCAACTGTGTTCACCAGTACCTGACGGGACCTATTAGAAGGGCAGAATCCCTGGACCTCCCTGAAGACTTCTGGACTCAGGAGCTAAGTCATTCTCAAGGGCAGTGAAGAAGTGTCCGCTTTGGGTTTCCAGGGCCGTGCGTCTTTGAAAGAGCAGTAAGTCTCATCTTTCTCTTCGGGAGTTGTCAGTGACCATGCAGTAGCAGCCCAAATCCTGAGGCACTGCAGCACCATGATCTTCAGGTGTGCTGGTTGACTAGCTTTCTGATGAGAGGTGGAAACCAAAGGACTACACGCCTGCCCTTCAAGGTCATCTCTTTTTCTAAAAATGCATCGCTGCCTGATGTGCCCATAGGTTGGTGCTAGTGACTCCCATAACTGTGAGTGCAAAGGGCTGAGAGCAGCACTCTTTTGTTAATGGGCCGTCTCTTGCTACAAATCTGGAGCCTCCTTTACCCATGACTCAGCCTGCTGACATGGTGCCACCTTAACTGCCTCCACACTGGCTCCAATCACCTTGGTGTGGGAAGCAAGGCATTTCCTAATCCCCTGAATCTTAAATCACCTTGAGCGGAGGGTAGGAGATGGCCCTACCTAGCATTTTCTCATTAGTGAGGCTGTGACTTGGAGAACACCAAGACAAGGCAGCAAAATGATTTCCCCGGGGAAAGCTGCAAAGCGCATAGCACAATGGAGAGTCAGTGGTGTCCTTCCATGCCCTGGGTTCTCCCCTGGATCTTGGACAGTCTCCTAGTGGTACACACTCTCCACTTGCCATGCCAGATCTAATGATAGCTCCTGCTACGAGAGGAGAGGAAATCGCTGCCAAACAGAGAAAGAGCAGAGTTCTTTTAAAGGAGATATCACTGTCCTGAATCCTACTTTACAACTCTTGGCATGCTGTCAGCAAAGAGACCACTAGCTCAAAGGAATGTCTTCTTCAATCATGTAAGAAGATGCCTGGGTCAAGGAAGAAGCTTGTAATGTGTGGAGGAGCAGAAGAAAGCACAAGTTCTGTCATACAGGCAGTAAGTGCTGCAAAAAGTCTTTCTTGAAAGACATGCCTCCTGCCTCTGTCAGCACCCTACTTCTCCACCCACTTTGCTATCGCTCTTCCAGAACAATGGCGCCCCCTCTTCTTTCCGACTCGTCTTCCAGAATTGCTCTGAGTTCGGCCTCTCCGACTCCCTGTGACCCATGCAAGAAGCCATGGTTGCCCTTGGCTGATCATTTGAAACCACTGCTGGTCCCCAGGAGGAAGAAGTGGCTGTCTGCCCCCATGACGATTACGGCCTTGGGAGCCCCCTGAGTCAGCAGTATTCTGCCCTATGGGTTCACCATGAGTTGGGATTGACATGATGGCAATGGCGGGGGGTTGCCCATGCCTTTTTCAGTCCTGTCTGCTGGTACGCCTGTCCAAATCAGTCTCCAGAAAGTGCTTATGCTGCCTTGCTCTGCTCTCCTGACATGAACTGAGAAATAGCATCCATCTTTCTTTCCTCTCCACTGGTCTCCCTGGAGCTCCGCACCCACCTTACCAGTGGCTTTTGCAGTCTAAGGAAACAATCGAATGATTTTCAGAGCTGTGGGAGGGAGTATGAATGTTTCAGAGTGCCCCTGATGGAGAGAAAAACACCTTTTCTCTGAGTGAACTTTCTACCATCAATTCAAGGAAGAAGAGAACTTCATGCCAAGATTTCACCCAGAATTACTATCATTTTTAATTTATTGTAAATACCTATTATATGTGCTATTATATGTAAAACACAACATTTATCAACTCAATCCTTTTCGGGTATTCTGCTTAATGATATCAATTGCATTAATCATGCTCTACAACCATTAATTGATACCAAATTTCTCATCATCATAAACAGAAACTCACTGTTTCCCAAACAATGGTTCACTCTCTCTCCATCCACCGGGAGCTGCTAATAAACTTAATTCTCATACATTTGCCAATGGAAGAGTCCAGTCATACAGTATTCTTTTGTGATCGACTTACTTCCCTCAGCATGATATTTTCAAGACACTGATGCCATACTATCTGTGAAGATGTCATTTTGCTTGATCGCTGAATACGATTCCAGGGTACACTCTGCCGCAGCCCAACGTGCTTGGATTAGGGTTTGTTTCCACATTGGGCTATTCAGAATACCCGCCTTTTCTGAATATTGGCAGTGGGTGCTAACCTCACCACCACTAAGGCACAGCAACCCTATGCAGAATTCTCAAGGCTGTATATCTATTTTTCAACCTCCTCTCCCTCCCCCCAACCCAAAAGAGCAGCTAGTGGGTTTGAATTGAGGACCTTGAGGTTAGCAGGACAATGGGGCTTGGCAGCAGCGGCGGTGATTGCTGTCGAGTTCATTGCAGCTCGCAGCCGGCTCCCTGGGCCCAGTGGAACAGCTCTGTGGGTCGGTCCTGTGTGGGGTCCCCCCTCCTCACACCCCCACCAAGGTTGTGACCTTTGGGAAGCTGATGTCCGGACCTCCTCAGTGCCTAGGGCCTTTCCAACGTTCAGCTGCTCCAGGGGGGCTCCCTTGACGGCTCGCGCCACGCAGGGCCGCTTGCTGGCCCCGGGGTGATTCTCTGGGGAAAGGCAGCCGCAGGGTTCCGGGCAGGCCCGAGCCTGGGAGGGGCCGAGCCCGTCCGCGGGTTGGTGGCGGGGCAGCCGCGGGCGCCCTGCCCTGCCCTGGCCGAGCCCGGGAGCCGCGGGGGCGTCAGGCGGGCGGCTCCGGCTGTCTGCGCGCGCGCTCCAAGGCAGCGGGGGGGAATGGACGGCCTCCAGTCGGGCCGGCAACTTGAAAATACAAATAAGACAGAGGGAAACGAAATAAATAATAAGGAGCGTGCCCAAAGCCAAAGAAAACACCCCTCCACGGCCCGGCTACTCCGAGCCTGCAGCTGCTCGGGCGGCGGGCCGCTGCCTTTGTGCGCCCGGCCCCACCCGGCTCTCATGGAAGAAACACAAGCCGCGGTGCGCGCGCGGCGACGCCCGGGAGACTTGGAGGCCTGCCAGGCCTGCCAGGCTGCCGTCCACCCGGAGGTCGCCCGGACGGCGCTGGGGCCAGTGCCGTGGCCACTGCCTGCCACAAGGGCCTGGCTTGTTCTATGTGCGGGCAAATATTTATTTTGGTTCAAGTGGACCTCTTGCCACAGAGACCACCTGGTTGTAATCAATAACACCTATTTTCAGATAATCTGCCCCTTTCCAGGCTGAACCCACGGAACTTCCCCAAACAGAGCCCTTTTCAAAGGGGCTTTTAACAGGCTGAATTCATGGGACCCTGGAGGGGCTCCCCTGTGAGCCAGAGAGGAAGGGAAGGGGACTTACAGACCTGGGTGGCCAGACCCGGGGTGGGTCAGGTGGACTGACTCCCTGGAGGTTGTCCTGGGGAGAGGTGCTTGATGGGGACGGTAATTCTGTCTTTGAGCATCTTTCTCAAAACAAAGAAGGTTCAGAACAAAACCTCTCTTTTCTGGGGCAAAGGCTGCAGCATTAGATGTCAGAAACTCCTTCGAACGGTTTACTCCACCATCAGAAAGAGCGAAGAGCATCTACCCCCTCAAATCAGGATTGGGGGTGAATCAGAGGCCTCCTGGACTGAGACTTGGAGTTCCATGGATGAGATGAAGGTCCATTCCTTATTTGAAAAGTGGGGACCAAATAATGGCTGCCTGTGTCCCAGAATTTGCTTCATTCAAGCAGTGGTGCCTGAAGGCCTCTGAGGGCCAGGCATTGCTCTTAGAGCTGGGCTAGGGACCTAACAGACAAAACGCTCTGCCCTCACGGATTTCATATTGTAGTACAACAAATAATTAGGTAAAATAATTAAGAGGAAAAACAGGATATTTTGAAAACACTTAAGTGCTTTGTGTCTCTGCTCCAGATGGACACTGCGCTTGTCTCCTCTGGAGCAGGTGCCAAGGAAATGCAGTCACATCACCAGAACAATGGAGAGTTAGAAGGTGCTGCCTGGTCTGCCACAGCTCAGATGGGCCAAACCTCACGCGTTAGTGTCATTCCAGGGTCTCAAAATGCTCCACCGGGAACTAGGATTGATAATGCCCATCTTCTCGGGATGGTGTAAGGATTAAATGAAATGACAGATCCCTACACTCCACGTTAGTTTCTTTGTCATCAGAATGCCATGATGGTCTCTAGATTCAGGTGGTATGATATTGTTTCATAATATGAAAATTGTAGACCACAATTTGGGATACTTGGGTTCAGCATAATGATCAAGTAGTTCTGAAGGCTGATACTTAGGGTTCCTTTTGTAGAAGTTGCCACACTGTAGGAACCAGGGTGGACACCCAGTTCTCACGTGGTGGTGTTCTGACCCTGGCATTAAGGATGGCCTAGGCTGGCCAACCACCATTTGTTTGTCAGTTTGTCGTACAATGATGGCTTGCAAGTCGCATAGATGCCGGAAGCTAAGTCACTGGTTTATCCCATGCCAACAGAGTCACTCAAGGTGAACAGATTTCAGCAAACTTCCAGACAACATAGAAGTATGTTCATATAGTATGAGTTTATAGTAAATGATAACTACTGAAAACATCATGAATACCAAGAGAAAATTGTCAAATCTATGGAAAACTTTCGATGTAGCAGAACATTCTCAGATATAGTGCCAGAAGATAAGCCTCTCGGGTCAAAAGTCATTCCATATATGACTGACAAAGTTTCCTTCCCAAACTACAGTTGACCATAATGACAAAGATGGAGAAAAGTATTCTGGAGCTTCCTTTGCTAATGGGAATGACTCAACATGAGAATATATAGCTGCAGACATTTACTGATCATTAGAACATGCACTGCAGAAATATGAATCTAGGAAATTGTTAACTCATCAAAATTAAATGGAATGCATAGAGAGCAATATCTTGGACATTAATTAGCTGAAGCGGACTGGTATTGGCCACTTTGAATCATGCAGTTTTCCATGCTAGGAATGAAAATTCAGGAGAAATGAAATGGCATTCGTTGTAAAAGTCTAGATCTAGATCACGTCAAGATCTGTTTTGAAGTACAGTGCTCTCTGTGATAGTATAAATTCTATAGACAAAGAAATACATATATAATGCAACTATCATTCAAACATTGCCACTAACCACTAAAGCTAGTGATGAAGAAATTATAAAATTCTACCAATTTCATCAGTGATCAAATATGCAATCAGGATGCATTGATAATTATTGGCAACATGGTGGTTGGAATAATATGACCTTGGAGATGGAAATAAAGCTAGAGATCCCATAACAGAGTTTTCCAAAACCAATAATTGCTTCTTTGTTACAGATCTTTTTAAAAAATAACATCAACAGTGACTATACACATGGACTTTGTATATAGAATCCATATAGATTGCATTTACGGGAAGAGACTGTGGAGAACTCTGGACTAGCTGCCAAAACAAGGGCAGGAGGTAACTGCGAAAGAGACAGCCAATTTCTCATATGCCACTTTATGTTGAAAATGAAAGAAAAAAAAAAAGAGCAGGAGACCTAAAATTTGACTGTGAATTTATCCTACCTGAATTTATAGAACATCTCAAGAATAGATTTCACCTGTTGAACACTTACGACAGAAGACTTAATGAGCTGTGGGATGACATCCAGAACATTCAACACGAAAAAAACAAAAATTCATTAAAAAGAAAGATAAGAAAAGGTCAAAGTGGATGTCAGAAGAGACTCTGAAACTTGCTCTCAATTGTTGAGTAGCTAACACAAATGGAAGAAATGAAGTAAAAGAGGTGAAAAGAAATTTTCAAAGGAGAAAAGATAAAGTATTATAATGAAATGTGCAAAGACCTAGAGTTTAAAAAAAGGGCAGGGGAGGGGATTGGACAGACCCGAAAGAACCGAAAGAACTAAAAATGTGATGGGTAAACGATTCAACCACTTCAAGGGATAGCATATGGCAAAGAGCTAATTATATGGAAGAGTCCAAGTTACCTGGAAGACAAGGGTAACAACAAAACAAAGCTCCAGGTACTGACGGAAGACCAATTGAAATGTTTTGGCAAGATGATGAAGCACTGGAAACATTCACTTGCCTGTGGCAAGAAATTTGGAAGAGAGTTACTTGGCTAATCAACTGGAAAAGACCCATTTTTGTACTCTTCCAAAGAAAGGTGACTCAACAGAATGGGGGAGTTGTCAAACAATATCATGAACATCACAAGCTGGTAAAATTTTGCAGATTATTCAACAGTGGTTGCAGCAGTACATCATTAGGGAGGTATTAGAAATTCAAGCTGAATTCAGAAGTGGATGTTGCATGGGGATGCCATTCCTGATGCTAAATGGATCTCCACTAGCAGTAAAGAGTACAACGAAGATATTTTCTTGTGTTTTATTAACTCTAGAAAGGCATCTGACTGTGTGGATCATACAAGTTGTGGATAACATTGTGAAGAATGAGGATTTCAGAATACTGCCTGTGCGCATGTGGAACCTGTACACAGACCAGTAGAATACGGTGATACTCCATACATTAACATCAAGAGATGTGTGTTTCAAGGTTGAATCCTTTCACCACATTTATTCAACCTACCATATTTTTCAGCTGCTAAGACGCACCTGACCACAAGACACATCCACAAGAGCAGGAAAACAAGAGCGTCCTATGGTCTGAAAAATCCGGTATATGCTGAGCAAATAATCAGAGAAGCTGGATGACGTGAAGAAGAATGTATCAGGATTGGAGGACGGTTCATTAACAACTTTTGATATGCAGATGATACAGCCTTGCTTACTGAAAAGGAAGAGGCCTTGAAGCATTTACTGATGATGACCAAGGACTACAGCCTTCATTCTGGACTGAAACTCAGTATAAGGAAACAAAAATGCTCATCAATAAGAACATCATGACAAACAGAGAAAACATGAAAATTTCCACAGATTTAATTTTTCTTGAATCCACAATCAATGTGAATGGAAGGAGCAGTCAAGAAACCAAATAAGGATTGTATTAGGCAAATCTGCTGCACAAGACTATGTAAAGTGAAGAGCACTGAAGAGCAGGGATGTCACTTTAAGGACTAAGGTGTGCCTAACCAAACCCACAGTATTTTCAATCACTTCCTGTGAATATGAAAGTTGACATTGAATAAGGAAAGTTGCAGAAGAACAAATCACGAATTATGGTAGAAATTTGAGTTATGGTGCAAACAATGTTAAAAGTCCTGTGGATTGCCAGAAGAAAACACATCTGTCTTTGAAGAAGTGCACTCATAATGCTTCTTGGAGGTGAAGATGAGGAGATTCTGTTTCATGTATTTTGGACATGTTGTCAAAACTAACCCCTGAAAAAGTATATCATTCCTTGTAGAGGGTACACACACACACACACACACACACACACTCATTCACTCAAACAGCAAGATCTTCAAGAAGATTAATTGACACATTGGGTACAAAAATGGACTTAAACATAACAATTTTAAGGATGTTGTCCATGGGGTCACTATGCCTTGAAACTAACTTGACAGCACCTCACAACAAAAAGGGGCATACATTTGAGTAAAACTTGTGATTGGATTTTATGAATGGGGATAGATCAAATCCTATCACAGGCAGCATAGCACTTCATAATAGATCTGGAGGTGTCCTTTTTGTTAACAAATTCAATGCCATTCCCAGCTTAATAAACCATATGATTTTCTGATTCAAAATGGTCATTGCCAGTCCATTTCAGCTTACTAACACCTAGAACATTGAACATTAATCTTTATGTGTTATTTCATTTTTGAAGATTTCTAGCTTTCTTGTATTCACACATTCCAAATTCTGATTACTAGTGGATTTTTGTAGCTGTTTCTTCTCAAATTGAATCATGTCACATGATGCCGGAATCACTAAAGGTAGTGATGAAGAACTTGATTAATTTTACCAACATCTTCTGTCCGGAATTGATCAAGCATTGAAATAAAATGCATTGAGAATTGTTGGAAATTGGGATGCAAAAATTGGAAACACAGAGGAAGAAACAGTAAGAAAATATGGCCTTGGTATTAGAAACGAAGATGGAGATCACATGATAGAACTTTACAAGACCAACAACTTCTTCATTACAAATACATTTTTGAACACAAAAGGAAATGACATGCGTTGACTTCTCCAGAAGAAATACACAGAAATCAAATTGACTACATCTGGGCTATGAGACAATGGAAAAGTTCAGTATCAGCAACTAAGGTAAAGCTAGAGGCTGACTTTTGAACAGACCACCCATTACTCTTGTAAGTTCAGTTTGAAGCTGAGGAAAATGAAAACGAGTCCTTGAGAACCAAAACATGATCTTGAGTCTATGCCACCTGGATTAGAGCAGATTTGCTGCCCTGAGTACTGACAGAAGGCCTGATGAGCTGGGGGAAGACCTCAAGAACATCACACATGAAGAAAATAAAAGTTCATTAAAAAGATAGAAAAAAGAGAAAAATGAAGGTGGCAGAAAAAAGAGATGCTGAAACTTAATTTTAATTGTAGAGTAGCTAGACAAATGGAAGAAAGACTGACATGAAAGAGCCGAACAGAAATTTTCAAAGGCCACCTCGAGAAAACAAAGTAAATTGAAATGTGCAAAGACTTAAGAGTCAGAAAATAAAAAATGAAGAACACACTTAGTGTATCTTAAGCTGAAAGAACTCAAGGGGAAAAAATCAAGCCTCAAGTTGCAATATTGAAAGATTATCTGGGCAAAATATTGAATGGTGCAGGAAGCTGGGACAGGTAGGCTTGTTGTGCCAACATGGCCAAAGAAGATAAGCAGCTTTGTTGTGACAACATGGCCAATGAACACATGTAAGATCAATCGAAGGGCGGAGATAGAAATGGCTCGGTGACCCTTCCCCTTATTCTCTTGCTCTTGGATCTTTGGACCAGCTGGCTGCCTTGTTTGTCATGTGTTTCAATTTCCAAGCTACACTACCTGTGAGACACCTAATCCGTGGACTGTGTGCTGTGAGTTGACGTTCCTTTAAGCCCTGCTTCGCCACGCTGCTGGAATATACATCTCTTGAGCTGGGGACTGTCAGACTCTGTCATCTGGCTGACTGTTGGTGACCAGCTTTACTGTTTGCTGCTTGTAGTCGGATAGCCTGAATTGCTCGACAGAGGACTACGCAGCGGCCCTCAAGACTCCAAGGACTGCTAGTCTTCTAGCTGTCTCACACCAGTGAGTTGCACTGAGCCATTTGTACTGCTTTACAGATTGGTTAACAGTTTATTTCTTATGTTAGATATCTTTCTATCTATGTAAAGATGTAGAGAGAATTATTAGTATCCTGGTTTTGTTTCTCTAGAGACCCCTAACACAGAAGCATCAGATGAAGGTGTAAAGAATACACAATCACTGTATCCAAAAGAACTCAACATTCCACTATTTCAGGAGGCAGCATAGGAGCAAGAACCAATGGCACTGAAGGAAGAAGTTGAGGTTACACTGAAGCATTAGCCTAAAGCAAACAAACAAAAACCTGCCTCCCATCAAGTCTGTGTTGACTCATAGCAAGTTCCTGTGGGTTCTGAGATGGAAGACTTGCTGGTGATTCCGTACCGCTGCCCATGCAAATACAACCCAACATGTCACCACTAGACTACCAGGGCCAGGAACTGACTAGAATACCACCTGAAATGTTTCAACACTCTGAACAAGCACTGAAAACTCTCACTGGTCTATGTGAGGAAATTTGGAAGGCAGATACTTGGCCAGTTGACTGAAAAAGATCCATATTTGTTCCCATTCCTAAAAAAGGTGACCAACAGGAAGTTCTAATTATAGAACAGCATCATTAATATCACATGCATGCAAAATTTTGCTGAAGATCCAACAGTGGTTGGAGCAATGCATTGATAGGAAGCTGTCAGGGGTTCATGCTGGATTCTGAAGAGGACATGGAACAAGGTATATCAATGTTGACTTCAGATGGATCTTGGCTGAAAGCAGAGAATATCAGAAAGATGTTTATTTATGTTTTATTGACTATACAAAGGCATCCTACTGTGTGGATCATAACAAACTATTGATAAACCTTACAATGAGTAGGAATTCCAGAACACTCATTTGTGCTCAGGTGAAACGTATACATAGATCATATGACAGGTATGAAATCAGACAAGGGAATCATGGTTTAAAATACAGAAAGATTTTGTCAGGGTTGTCTCTTCTATACATATTCATTCTGTATGTGGAAAAAATAATCAGAGAAGCTGAATTATATGAAGAAGACTACAGCATCAGGATTGGATGGAAGCTTATTAATAACCTGCGATTAGCAGATGACACCAACTTGCTTGTTGACAATGTGGAGGACATGAAACACTGATGAAGATAAAGAATTGCAGCCTGTAGTATGGACTGCAACTTTTTAAAAATCACTTTACTGGGGACTCAAACAACTCTTATCACAATTCATACATACATGCATTGTATGACAAGCACATTTTTACATTTGTTGCCCTCATCATTCTCAAAACATTTGCTTTCTACTTATGTTCTTGGTATCAGCTCCTTATTTTTTCTCCTCACTCCATGCTCCCCTCTTCCTCATGAACCCTTGATAATTTATACTTTATTATTTTGTAATATCTTACACAGTCCAATGTCTCCCTTCACACACTTCCCTTTTGTCTATTCCTCAGGGATAATATTAAAGGAGATCTTTATAATTGGTTTCCCCTTTAAACCCCACCTTCCCTCCACCCTCCTGGTATCGTCACTCTCACCAATGGTCCTGAAGGAATCATGTGTCCTGGGTTCCCTAAGTTTCCAGTTCCTATCTGGACCTGTAGACATCCTTTGTTCTACCCGTATTTGTAAGGTAGAATTGGGGTCATGATAGTGGGAGGGAGGAAGTATTGAAGAACTAGAGGAAAGTTGTATGTTTCATCATTGCTACACTGCACCCTGACTAGCTCGTCTCCTCCCCGTGACCCTTCTGTAAGGGGATGTTCAGTTACCTACAGATGGGCTTTGGGTCCCCAATCTGTATTCTCCCTCATTTACAATTATATAATTTTTCATTTATTAATGCTTGATACCTGCTCCCTTCAACATCTCATGGTCACACAGACTGGTGTGCTATTTCCAGGTGGGCTTTGTGGATTACAACTTAATGTAAACAAGATCAACTGCTTCATAACTGGACCAATAGGTAATATCATAATAAATGCAGAGAAGTTTGAAGTTGTCGAGTTTTTCTTGCTTAAAATTCACAGTCAATGCTTATGGAAGCAGCATGCATGAGATCAATTTACTTGTTGTATTGGGTAAGTATGCTGCACAAGATGTCTTCAAAGTGTTGAAATGCAAGGATATTACTTTGACGACTAAGTGTGCCTGACCTAAACTCTGGTGTTTTAAATGGCCTCTTAGTAATGTAAAAGTTGGACATTGAATAAGGAAGACTGAAAAATAATGAACTAATTTCATTATGGTGCTGGTAAAAAATCTTGAAAGTAGCTTGGACTGCCAAAAAGCAAACAGATCAGTCTTGGAAGAAGTACAACCATAATGCTTCTTAGAAGCATGACTGGTGAAACTTTGTATTACATATTTTTGACGTGTTTTCAGGAGAGACTAGTTCCTAGAGGAAGACATATGCTTGGTAGAGGAAGGGGCAGTGAAAAAGAGGAAGAACTTGAGTAAAATGGATGAACTCAGGAGCCGCAACACTGGGCTCAAAGACGGAAGCCACTGAGAGGAGGGTGCAGGGCCTGGTAGGGTTCTGCTCTTTTGTTCATAGGGTGACTATGCATTGAACCCCATCTTATGGCACCTAACAACAACTAAGGATCTTCTGATTATCAAGATCTCTGCTATAACTTCTCATCTGCTAATGCTGTTTTTTCGCTCCTAGAGGGTAGCAGGGAAGAGGGGTCATAACTTATTACTGACTCAGGTTGGCCAGCCTGAAGTGGAATTGATGTTGCTTTTCTTGATCAAGAATGTACTTTCTCCCTGTGAAGAGATGTCTTCACAATTGGTTCTTAGCTCTGAGCTTGCTGAGAGATTAACTCCAAACTTGGGTTCAGGCGTCACAGCGGGGGTTGATGTCCCAGGAAAGATTATGATAAGAAAAGGATAAGGGACAGGAAGAAGGGTGGTGTGTTGGAATGTGGGGTAATTGAATTTGCTCTACAAAAGGCATTTATGACCTAGGCCTTCGTTGCATCTTTGGCCATAAATCCACCAAGACCAGGAAATTCCATGGTTAGGCCAAGTTTCCTTTATTTCTTTTTCTTTTTTTTTTTTCAAAAATAAAAACTGTTGAGGAATTAGTGAGAGATGATTTCCACTTTCTGTGAATTACATGATTATAAAAAACTAATGTCTTTGCATTAAGGGTTTTTTTTTTCTTTTCAATTCATGGCTTGGAAAATGAACTTCCTTGTTTGTTTGTTTTTTGTCATATTTTTTTTTTCAAGGAAAACTTGCAGGACCTCATATGAAGAGGATGCCTGAGCTTCGGCTCGGATTACCCAAAATACTGGAAGCAAAATAGTCTCCTTCTGGGAGTGGTCACCCATTGCATGGTAGCTACTTTGACTCTAGTTTTCTATCCATTTTGACTCCTTTAAAAGATGCCCAAACTACAGTTTGGCATGGTTTAAGGCAAAGACTGTAGAATTCTTTAGGTGGCCGGAGGGGATGGTTAGAGAGATGGAATGGCAGCCTTCAGAAGTGTATAGACCAAGATGGAGGATATGTTAAGAAATAATAGCTCCACACTTTTTATATTTCTGCTTGATAATGTTTCTGTGATCTTGTAGCAATGCTTTTTTGTGTTACTCTCAGGTGTGTACAAGGACATCCACCACCAGTCCCAATTTTAGCTTTTGACTGACCCATGCCTACCTCTTAGCATCACCTTACTACCCTTCCAGGAAGTACTGCATTCAATAAGCCCAGCATTGCTGCTGAGTGTCCAGGAAACTTAGGAAGGCAGACCCCAGGGAAGGAGAGCTGGAGGGCAGGGGTCCATGATGAAAGGCTGCTTTCCCAGTGTTTTCTTTTCAAATGTGTTTTTTAAGATGACACTTTCCCAGGGTGGTTGAGAAGAATGAGCTATGACGAAGTAGAGTGTGAGCCACTTATAGGTAGCATTCTGCTTCAATTTTTTTATTTCTCCTCAAATCATTGTCATAGTCTAGGAGTGCTTTGCTCTGAGCTCCACAGTTGCTCCTTTCAACTCTGGTGTTCTGGGATGTTCTAATCTCTTTTGATCTGACCCCATTGCTGCCACTAAGTTCATTCAGTCTCATAGCTACCCAATAGGAGCGAGTAGAACAGCTCCTTCAGATTTCTAAGATTGTAAAACTTTACAGGAGCAGAACAAACCAAACTCAAGGTGATTGAGTCAAACTCACAGTCAAACTCACAGCAATGGTAGGGTAGGTTAGAATTCATAGAATCCACAAGGTTATACATTTCTGTGGGAGTAGAAAGTTCCATCTCTCACAGAGTGGCTGGTGGGTTTGGATCACTGACTTTGCAGTTCGCTGCTCCAGTGCCTAATGCCCTGCTAGGTTCTAGTGAGTTGGCTCTGACTCATAGGGACCCTGAGTGCAACAGAGCAACACAATTCCAGATTGTGCTTCATTTTCAGAAGTCTTGCTATGTTTGAGTTCCTCGTTGCATCCACTGTGTCATTTCATCTTGTCCCCTTTTTCTTTGGCCCTCTACTATCCACGACATCCTTTTCCAGAGATTTGTATAACCTGATGACATATACAAAGTACCTAAGACAAAGTCTCGCCATCCTTGCTTCTGAGGAGTATTTTGGCTGTACTCTTTCAAAGAGGTCTTGTGCAGCAGAATTTTCCAATGCCATGTGCCATGTTGTTTGATCTTTTGATGGCTGCTTCCATGAGCATTGATTGCTGACACAAGTACATGAAATCCTCAACAACTTCAACTTTTCTCAAATTATATTGCTTATTGGTACAGCTTGGAGGATTTTTTGTGTTCTTTGCATTAAGTTGTGATCTACATGGAAGGCTACAATCCTTGATCTTCCTCAAGTGTTTCAAGTCCTCTTCACTTTTAGCAACCAAGGATGTGTCACCTGTATGTTGTCTTTCTCTAAAGGTTAAGTTCTTCAATAAGCCTCCCTCTACTCCTGATGCCACATTAGTCTTTATATTGTCCAGCTGCTCTGATCATTGGTTCAGCATACAGATTGAATAAGGTGGTAAGAAAATACTACACACACACACACACACACAAAAGTGACACACTCAAAAAAAAATTTAAACCACAAAGTACTCCCGAATTACATTTGTACAACTGACTCTTGATCCAGGTAGAAGTTCCTCGTGAGCACAGTTAAGGATTCTGGAATGCCTACTCTTTTCACGGCTATACTTCGTTTGTTAGGATCCATGCAGTGGGATGTCTTTTCAGTCATTAAAACACAAACATTTTTATGGTATTCTCTGCTTTCAGCATCAGAATCCCAATTTCAACTTTCCACGTTTGTGTGTGTGTGTGTGTCTGTGTGTGTGTGTGTGTGTGCGCGCGCACGCACGTGCAAGGTGAGAATTTACAGGGAAAATTCATTTCCCATTTAGCAATTTCTACATAAATAATTCAGTCTGCATTTTCTGTAATATGCCTCTAAGCTCACTCATTCCATTCTGATTTTACCATTTCCAGTACTCTAATTTCTATACTCCTTTTTTAATTTTTGACTCTGGTTTCCTAAAGGTGATTTTTTAAAAAGAAATTTGTTGCTCATAGGTAATGTTCTTTATTTATGAACCAATCTGCTATAAGTTAAAAGGTGAAATTAATAGATAATTTCAACTTCAAGTTGAAAGCATATCTCAAAGCGATAGTCCTCTTCTATCAACCAGTCCAGTAAGTCTGGACTTCTTACAAATTTAAATTTTATTTCACATCTCTATCCCATTTTGTAAGGATCCTGCTCTTGTGGCCCTTATCAGAATGGTCAGAAGTTGTAGTCAAGCCCCATGTCCCAGTCACAGGGTGAGGTCATGGCTGGTATCTGCCATTTATTAGTCATGTAGACTACTTCTCTTTTACTTCTTCCTTCTCCTTTTTGTCCCTAATGAGTAGAGACCAGTATCTTATCTTAGATGGACCCTCCCAAGCTTCTAGGACTTTAGACACTACTTACCACATTGAGACATAGTGCTTACTCTTTTTGATCTATATATGTTATCTAAGATTACAGTCCAAATCTTCAAATGTGAAAAGCAATCTCCTGAGGGGGTTGACTATGTCTAAGAAGTATATGTACTTGTGTCCTCTATGTGGTTTATTATATTTGAGTGGAGATGTATTTATGTACACATATTACTCTAGGCATGCCTATAGATACTTGTTTGTACAAACATATCCACACATTCATACTCATGTACTAATATACCTGCATACAAATCTGTGCAACCAAATGCATATTTTTTTGGTTGTTGGCAGTGATGTTGAAAAATTAGGTTTGTAATATCCTTTACCAAAGAAATGCCTTTCACTTAGGAACTTCTGGGTGACATCGTTTACCTTGGTCAAGCCATGTACATTTCACCTACTGCAAAGCTACTTCTTCATGACCAGAAGTAGCAAGTGCTTATTGTCACAACAGTGCTGTTGCTTTTCCTCCCCCCTTCACTGAATCACTAGCCACCCTTGGTAACCACCCCTAAGTGTAGTCTTATAAAACTATAAACACATATTTGACCTTGTGTAATTTGATTTATCCCATTCAACATAATGCCCCCAGATGCATCTTTAAGGATTCGTTATTCTGTATGATTGCACAGTATCCCATTGGGTGTGTATAACACAGTTTGCTTATCCATTCACCTGCTGATGGACTTTTAGGTTGTTTTCATCTTTTCGCTATTGTGAATCATGTTGCAACGAAATAGATGTGTATGTGTGACCATTTGTGCCACCATTATTCGCTCTTCTGGGTAGTGGGGTTGCTAAATCATAAGGTGCTTCTAGTTTCAACTTTCTTAGGAAGCACCATACTATTTTCCACAGTAGCTGTACCATTTTTTTTATCCTAACATTCATACATACAGATTTTCTGATTATTTTTTTAATTGGGGGGCATCACTGCCCTCTGGTGGTTGTGGGAGCTACCCAAACTTGCTGCTGCTGGATTTGAACCACCAAGCCAGTGGGCTGCAGTCCCGCACTCAACCACTATGTCACCAGGTCTCAGCCCGATTTTTAAAAAATTTTGTCAGTACCAGTCTTTTTTCAGAGTGGGACAGTATCTCATTTTAGCTTTTATTTACATCTCTTTAACTGCTAATAGATGACAATGTCAGATTAACTGTTGGGTTGCTAACCACAAGGTTAGAGGTTTGAACTCTGTGGGAGAAAGATTTTTGGCCTAGGAAGCATTATATGAAGTTGCCATGAGTCAGAATGAACTTCCTGGCAGTGGTTAAGGACTAATGATCACAAACAACTTTTCATATATTTTTTGAATGCCCTTTTTGGTGTAATGTCTGCTCATGTCCTTTGCTCACTTTTCAACTGGGTTGTTTGTCTTTTGCTGTTGAGCTGTTGATTAAAAAAAATAGATTTTGGGGATTACACCCTTATCAGGTTTGCTGTTTCAGGTTGTTTTTCTATCTATAGGTTCTCTTTTATGTACTAAGTCTTTTGATGAGCCCATGCATTTGAATTTTAGGTCCCAGTTATCTGTCTTTTGTAACTGATCAATTTTCTTCTCTATAATCCTTAATTTTTTATTAGCTTTATACAATAAATGTGAGCCTGACAATTTGTACGTGTGTGTGGCAGTCATCTGCTTATGTTAATTTTATGATTGAAATGCAGGGGTGAAGTCTACCCTGTTAATCTGGAGATAGCCATTGTGTAGCTAATGAGACCTCTGTGTGCGCATGGCTTTCTCCTGATACATCTGAGAAATCTCACAATATTCCCCTCGTGGAGATGAGACGCTATCTCCCCAGTTGTTGGGAGTTAGTCTCAGAGACGATGAATCACGGACAAGACAAGATGGCAGCGTCCGAGAATCTGGAGGAGCCAGCGGAGAGACCACAAGGCTTTGCCCTGATGGAGCCAGACCTCTGAAGCTGGGGCGGCCACATGGAGACCTCTGCCAGTGATGAGTTGCTTCTGCTGTTGATGGACCCTGAGCCCTGGAAGTGAGGAGCCATGTGGAGATCCCTGCCAGCGCTGGGATTCTGCACCCACTGACCTGTGACTTTGTGAGTCGGAAGGAGACTTTTACAGACTGATTTCGGGTCTACGGGTTAATATCGGACTTATGACTTTGAACTGGACTGGGCTCAATGTCCTGTTCCTCTTGTATACTTTTCCTTATATCTATGTGCATGTCTATGAAATTTGTTCCTCTAGTCTACCTGGACTAACACTGTGTGATTTATAAATAAATCAATGTGCATGTACTGGGAATCCATGTTTTGAATTTTTTAATGGTAGGGTGCAAGAATAAAAAATATGGAGACCAATGTTGTAGAAGATATTATTTCATCCTGGGAGACACATTTTCTAGAAGGTGTTCAAGAGTTACCTAGGAAACTTTATAGCATAATTAGTTGTGTTCATTTGTACTCCTTACAACATCAAGGACATTTTAGACCTTTCTTGCCTCTTGCTTTTTGATGACCAGATCAGTGTGCATCTGGTTGTCTCCCTCTACTTGCAAACTACACTACTGTTGGACACCTAACCCATGGACTGTGTTGCTGTAGTTTAAGGTTCCTTCAAGACCTGCTTTGCCATGCTACTGGAATATACATCTCTTGAACTGGGGACTGTTGGACCCTGTTATCTGGCTGACTGTTGGTGACCTGTCTTGCTGTTTGCTGCCTGTGCCCGGAGGCCCTCAAGACTTGAAGTACTGCCAGTGTATTAGCTGTCTCATGGAAGTGAGTTGCACTGAGCCATTTGTCCTGATTTACAGATTAATTAGCCATTTAGTCCTTATGCTATATATATTCCTATGTAAATATATATAAAATCATAAGTGTCCTGGTTTTGTTTCTCTGGAGAACCCTGGCTAACACACTCTTTTTCATTATCACACAGAGGAAATGAAAACAAGCTGCTTAACAATAAGGCAATTTGAAACAAGTTTTTCCTTGGAAGAGAAAAGACCATAAAGCTCTGCATGGGTTATAAAATCCTGGCCAGGACAAGTGAATGGTCAGAAGTGAGCGAGGAATCTTATTCACTTTTGGAGAATCGGGAAGAGAGCCAGAGGCTGATAGATGATTGCTGGACACAACATCGTGTAAACCTAGAGCTATCTGCTTTCTCTGTACTGGTCCTTGAACAGAGACTATTTCTGACTTTGGCTACCATCTTATTAATATGGTTTAGCTGGAGAAAACTTAAATAACATTAAATATCTCGGCAAATACTATGCCACCACCAAACAACATGAATTTTAGGTCTTCTGCTGTGTTGCCATGTGTATTTGAAACAATTTTGATGGCGCAAGAGGCAAGTAGACAATTTCTCCTGGGACAACCCTTTGATCCAACAAGATAAATAAGAAAACATCGTCATCGTTTCTGTGAGAAAAAGGCACAATTTATTTAATCAAATTATTTTACAACGTAGTCTTCATTGACAGTTGTCAGCTTAACACTTAATACAGTTTAAAAAGTCAATGATTACCTGAAAAATTATATATATTTGATATCTAAAAATATATTGCATATAGAGAGCAGGAAGATCCCTGTAGCCACAAGGTAAGGTTTGGTTGTTTTTTCCAAGTTGTGATTATTGGAGCCTCGTTATTTACAAACATTTCCAAGCATTGTAGATTTAAAGAGATTGCTTTTACTTCTTTGTGCAAGCATATTAAATAACTGCAGCAGTGCTTCACTTTCTTGTCCATCAGAGACTCAAACATCCCGCTTTCCACAACAGTCACATTATGCTTTTAAAAAATCAGCTATAAAAAACGTACAAACGGCCCAAATGTACAGATTGAAAAAAGATGTACAAATTACACTTAAAAAAATAACAAAGACTGATTTGATAGCAAAGTTGTATTTGTGACCGAGGTCAACTCGTTTATTTATTCTTTTTAATTTTTATTTACTTATTTTTAATACTGTGAGATATAGCAAAATAACTCTGCATAATTTATACAGTAAGTTGCCTTCTGGTTGGTTGACTCTGGACTGACGGTCTGACAAACGCACAGCGCTTGCGAATCTGCTTGTGTTTAGAAATCCCTAAGACTCTTCCAAGTGCTGGGATCCACTGTCATTATTTCATTTCTTTAAAAAAAATAGCTATTTAATTCTCTTTCAGTAATGTCTGCATTTGCACTCAACTTTTGTAGTTTCCATCTGGACTATTTCTAGAGGGAATGAGCAGCCTAGTGCATCTTGCCCACTGAGAGGGGTTTTGCAATGCCTGTGGCTTCTTAAATACACACATGTCCTTTCTTTAAATTCCAGTTGAGTTCTCACTGGCCATACAGCCAGTGTTCCAGTTGCCATTCACGGAATCAAGTCCTCCAAAATACGATAGTAAGCTTCCTGGCCCCTTTTTAACTGAGACTCACACCAGAACCTGACAGGATAAGCCTATGATTCTTTCCCATACTGAACCCCACAAAGTCCATGATGAGACCTGTGTTTTAAGAAACTGCTTTGGTCATAAAAATATAAAGATATTTTATAGTTTCTTTCCCAGAACTATATAAAACTGTTCCAGTAACCCGGATACTTAATTCACAAGATGATAGGAGGTTGAGAATCCAAACGGGAGTACTGGCCCATGGAATTATCCATCTCTTCGTTGAAGGTGGAGGAAGCAAAAGTTGCTAACATTTTTAAAAGAAAAAAAATTTTTAAGGACAAACACAAAGGTTCTATCCAAAAGACAGAACATCCAGTTTTGCTTTTGTCTCTTCATAGCCAGGTAGGTCCTTTAGAGTCCAAAGTCTCCCAGGAATTCGAGGGATCAAGCTTCGGCTAGAAGGCCACTGATGTTAAGATTCTAGTAGTAGCTGCCTAAGTGTGAGGGGACATGGGTGTTAGGGTGGCGGGGCACATTGGGGTTGGGGTATATTCCACCGGTGGGGGAGGTCCAGTATTGTGATGCCGCGCCAAAAAAGCTGGAGGAAGTGACCGGCATGGAAGAGGGGTGCGGGGGAACAAAGTTCACCTTCTGCTGGTGGGCGTGGTAGGAAGGCATGTAAGGGATATCGGAAGGGTACTTGTACATGGATGATTCAGTCGGATGTGGCTGCAGGGCCTGGGCGATGCCGTGGAAGTCAAATTTGTAGGCATACCTTTTGCCATGCACTTTGGTCATAATGTTCTTGTCGTAGTAGTATCGGAGGGCTCGGCTGAGCTTGTCATAATTCATGTTGGGCTTGCTCTTCCGTTCTCCCCAGCGCCTGGCCACCTCATCAGGGTCCGTCATTTTGAACTCCCCGTTGGTGCCCTCCCAGGTAATGCAGCTGGCGTTGGCACTGTCGGAGAGCAGCTCCAGGAGGAATTGCCACAGCTGGATCTGCCCACTTCCTGCAGGCAGGGAGGCAAAGAGAACAGGGTATCTAAGCAAGGAGAGGTCAAGACGCGGTTCCCTGAAGACAAGGATCTGCACACGCTTTCCCAGCGTGTCCAGCAGCCCTGGGCTGCTAACTGCAAGGTCGGCAATTCTAGACCCTCCCAGCCCGTCTGCAGGAGAAAGGCCAGACCTTTTACTCCTCTAAAGAGGTACACGCTCAGAAACCACAAAGCTAATTCTGCTTTGTCCTACAGGGTCGCTATGAGTCAGAATTGACTTAATGGCAGTTCGTTTGAATTTTTTGGGGGGAGTGGGGGGCATCACTGCTCTCCAGTGGTGGGAGTAGGAGGCCCAGCCCCACTGCTGGAGTTGAACCTCCGTCCCATCGTTTGAATTTTTAGCACTGTTGGTTCCCTTTTCTGCTGGGTACTGACTGCTATAATATTTTAAGGGTAATTTATCCTCCTCCAAAGTAGTTGCTGTTGGAGCCTAGACTGAGGCTGACCCATATTCAGATGGTACCTTAGTGCTTGCCTCTCAGCGAGAGGTTCTACAGGGATGATTTGGACAGAGGGGGAAAGAGAGGAAGCTTCTGTGGTAGCATGCCTCTTGTGGGCAGGGACAATGGGGCACTGGAGAATAGATGAGGGGACTATGACAGCATTAAGACAGATGGTTATTATGGGAAAGAACTTGCTAACTCACATTGTCAATAATTTTGTTTTAGAAGAATCTACTTATTTTAAGAGTTACTTTTCGTAATACACTTATAAAGTATACTGTCAAATTTATATTATCTGTGATTTCTCAGGGACACACCTACACCTCTTTCATCTGGCCAGATCATCCCGTAGCACTCTCTAAAGTCTAAGAAGTAAGCACTTTTGGAATATTTATTCACTTGTACCATGCAGCAGGAGGCAACCAGGAGTTCCTTGCAAGTGTTTCCTTTTCCCCCATCTTTCTGTAGTGCATGGTATACCTGTAACTTCTGTCATTAATCTCAAATGCAGTGGCACATAATATGACTGTATTTGTCCTCCAGAAACATCCTCACCGAAAGGACATCACCACCTGATAACAAGCCCTGATCTCTCAAGTGTACAGCTCAAAAACATACACTAAGAGTACATCTCAAGGAGCAAAATACATGCTACTCCCCAATGGTTGTTTAGACTATCAAAGTCTCTGTGACCTCATAAAGCAATGGCACTTTCGCGAAAGAAAACTTTTGCAGACCCAGATGAACTTACCAGGGTTGGCTAAGCGACTGCTCGTCGGGCCCAGGATCTGATATGGATCTAAGGAAACCAAGAGGTAATTTTGTCTCACTGTTTTCAGAAATACAAAAACAGCTGCATCAATAATAACAACCCCCCAAGTCTACACTTTTGTTTCAATATCATAGAAAAGTCAGATTTTAGTAAATTGTACCATTTTTAGCATGTATATTTGAAAGATCTTATTCACATATATGATCTTCATCCCAATAATTATAGAAACAACATAGGTATTGTGGCAGCACTTTTTCATTTGAGGTATCTTAAATTTACAGTAAAAAATTTTAGACAGGAGCTGGCTACTCTTTATGCATAAGGAACAAACAAAAGGATAGCATAGTCAATGTGTTTAGTGAAAGTCTAATGGAATTCCTTCTCTGATGTAGCATAAAGAAAACACAACTGGAAATAAGCAGCATGGATTCTTGCACAGTCATGTCATCAACTCAATAACTTGTTGAGCCATCTCTGGATATCAGTTTTGTCATCTGCCAAATGAATGGGTCAGAATAGTGGATTCCTAAGGTCCCTTTCAGTACAAAATCCTGTGATTTTAAGCTTGGAAATGTCCGCACTAGTCAAAATTTGTACTTTAATTATAAAGTGACTATTCTTTTTTTTTTTTTTTAGGCATCACTGGCCTCAGGTGGTGGGAGTAGGAGGCCCAGCCTTTGCTCCTGGGAGCTGGAATTAAACCTCCAACCCAGTGGACCGCAGTCCCGCATACAACCACTACGCCACTGGGGCCCGGCCTAAAGTGACTATTTTTAAAATCCCAGTTAATTTTAAATGTATATGATTATTTATCCATAAAGAAAAAAACTTGGTAATATTGGTTAAGATGAGGCTTGTCTACCTTAAGGGAATCAGTCTAGGCATATTCTCAAATATTTTACAAAACTTTCCTATAAAGCTCTTTCAATCAATAGAATATTTAGTTAGAACCATGTATTAGCTTGGGAATGGTCATGGCCATTTAGTCCACCCATTTCCATTCATACAACTAAAATGTTTTTTTCCAGGTAATATCTAATCTTGTTGTTATAAGTCTTTAAACTCTGCAAGTCTGACTTGTCATGTTTCACAATCAACAAGTTTTTCTTAATATTGCTGAGAAAATGCAGGTTGATTTTTGTCTTGCTCTGTCTTAGGTGCACATGGGGAATGTCGTTCCTAAACAGAAATGGCAGATTTTGAACTGTCCTCTCAATTGTAAAACATAGAAAAAATACAGCAGAGGTGGGCACATCTACTCAGGAAGGGCATTTTCTCCAGAGAGAGGAAGTTCCTTCCTGAACATAAAATTAGGAAATTTGAGTGAAAGTTATAGAGGTGGGCTTGAGCTCAAAATTGTGGCATTGAACTTAGCTGGGAGGTAGACTCCCAGTGCTATTAGTATTCAAACAGAGGGAGAAAAAAAAAACATGGGACTGTATTGTTATGTCCTCCATCAGGTGGCTGCTTTTACATCTCAATGTTCTATCCATCTCAAGTTCATGGCTTTAGAAATCCGACCCCCCCTTAAAGAACATTTGATAAGGAATCACCTTAATTGTTAGCCAGATACATCACAAGATAAAAGTAAGGTTTGGTGACATATAAAGGGCTTGTTAGAAACTTGGGATTCTGAGGTTATAGCTCTGGCTCTTTCAAAAAACAGATTTATGGCTTTTATCAAGTCACTGTACCTCCCTGGGGCTTGGTTTCATTATTTCACAGAGGCATTGGACTACTTTTGTTTGTTTTCTTTCTAAAATTTAATACACTTCTCCCTGCTTCAGTACTTAACTCTTCCTTATAGCTCACTTAATTCATAGACCAAAGGGGGTATTGTATCATTGCAGAGAAAGGTGACAGCAAACACAGTATATTGTTTATGTCCTCAAACAGGTGGCCATTTACATCAATGGCTGCGTGGAAGCAAAGGGAGATTACACATCCCTGGACAGTTACCTGGTTGGGGTCGTTGTTCAGTATTCTTACTCATAGATTGTGTTCCTCCAAGGGGAGGACCTGTAGAAATAGGAAAGGAAATAAGATGAATGGGACCTTTTTCCATGAGAGAAAGATAAATCTTATCAAATGTCTTCCAGAAAAACAAACTTGCCTTCTCATTCATTCTTTTTATTCATCAATATCTTTTTCTAAATTATGTGCTAGCACTTTGCTAGAATAAACAAGTGGTTTCTACTAGACCTTAGCTTTCAATGGGGATAACAATAAACAATCAAGTAAAAAAGATGATATAAGTTATAGCACATTTGATGGAATCTCTACTGTGAGTTTAATTTTTTTTTAAGAAATTGAGATGTCCTCAAGAAGAAAATAACATTAAAAAAAACAGTTTTATTGGTACTTAACTCACATATTGTACAATATAATAGTTCAAATCCTATCAGGAAGAGTTGTACAATCATGACCATAATCAATTTGAGAACATTTGAAGAAAAGAACATTTGGTAAGGAATCACCTGCTTCCTGTATTTTCATGTTTTATGGGTTCCCCTCTGTGGTATCTTTACATGCTGTTCCTTGTGTTCTCATCCTCTCATTATCTACTAATAATTTATTTTATCTTTTGTTACTATTGTTGGGAATAAACAAACCAAAACACTAACATGAAGGTTCTACACGTACATTTCAGTGACATTGATGACATTACTTGAGTTGTACAATCATGTTCACCCTCCTTTTGTGAGCTGTTCCTCCTCCATTAGCATAAATTCACTCCCTCCTAGGGTTACAACCTAAACTTTCCAATCACTTTTGTCAATTCTACAGCTCCAGGTCTTAAAAAGAACACAATGCCCAAAGCAAATTTTCTTTAATAGTCCAGAAAAATAATTGCTTTGAGCTTTAAGAAAACTGCAGGGGATATTTTTGTTAAGTTTAAAGATTATCTTTAGGGTTAGGGTTAGGGTTAGAAATTTTAAAATTCTTAAAATAAAAAAAATATTATCTTAGGATAATTAGCCTTAGGATAATTCATTTAGCCTCAATAGCTGCAGAAAGTCTTGATTCCATGAAAATTTGAAATTTGGCACTGCATTTTCCCATTAGGTAAAGATTCTTCTATAGAATCATTGATCAAGATGTTCAGTAATGGTAGCCAGGCACCATCAAGTTCTGATTTTATGGAAAGCATGGCATATTCATGGAGACAATTAGACACACATTGCGTTTCTTCTGCCTATTCCAGACTCATCTGCTTTCTCTGTTGCTCCAGGTGAGCAGACATCAATTGTGCTTTGGATGATTACTTGCAAGCTATTATGAGCCTATATATGAGTTAGGAAGTATAATAGAAGCACTAAATAGATTATTAGGTCAATTAACTAGGATGCTTTATGAACTTAGTTTACAATTCAAAGAAAATTGCATTGCACAGGGGAAGAGCTGCCTGTCTTATTAATATCGTTTCTGTCATTGTGTTGTGCACATGGAAAAACTTGAAGTGGCACAAGTTGTGGGGCAGATATATTTACACCAAAAAATGAGTAACTGCCAAGGCAGCTATGTACAACCAAATATTCCATGGAATTTGGTTTCTTGGTTGGGTTCAGACTTCTCTTGATTTTAATTCTGCATGGTGTATAGTTTCATCATTTTCATATCTTCACCCCCCTACTCTCTTCTCACTGATTAATGATGTACGATTTGGTCCATTTAATCTCAACTTTTGGTTTCTCTTCATCAGTAAATCCTTCCAGTCCTCCTCACTTTCAGCAAGCAAGGTTGTGATTTTGCATATTACAGGTGATTAATAAACCTTCTTCCTATTCTGATGCTGCACTTTTTCATACAAGCCAGGTTCTCTGTTTACTCAGCATACATACTGAGTAAGTATGGTGGGAGGATACATTCCCAACATGCACATTTCTTGATTTTTGTGTTTTGTTGTTGTTGTTGTTGTTGTTTTGGGCATCACTGCCCTCTGGTGTTCGTGAAAGCTACCCAGCCTTGCTCCTGAAGAGCTGCTGCTGGATTTGAACCTCCAAGTCAAAGACCGCAGTCCCGCACTCAACCACTATGCCACCAGGGCTCAGCCCACATTTCTTGATTCTTAAAGTATTCCCCTGTTCTGCTTGTACAATTGCTTCTTGATCCATGGACAAGTTCTGAATGAGTACAATGAAGTGTTCTAGAATTCCTATTATTCACAAAGTTATCCATAGTTTGCATGATCCACATAGTCAAATGCCTTGGCTTAGTCAATAAGACACAAGTAGACATCTTTCTGGTATTCTCTGCTGTGAACCAAGATCCATATAACATCAGCATTGACATCCGTTGGTCCACACCCTCTTGTGAGTCTGGGGTAAACCTATGGCACCTCCCTGTCAATGGACTGCTACAGATGTTGGTGGATGATCTTCAGCAAAATTTTACTCATGTCTGATAACAATGATAAGGTTCTCTAGATTGAGCATTCTGTTGGGTCACTTTTTTTTTTTGGAATGCATATAAATATGGCTCTCTTTCAGTTTGGGGCCAAGTAGTTGTCTTACAAAAAGACCCAGAGAATCTACATAATTAGACAAATAGAACACATTGTGATAAATGGAGAAATGGTTAAAGCTATCAAGGATTTTGTCTTCCTTGGAATCAATGCTCATAGAAGTAGCAGTTAGGAGATCAAAAGATGCATTGCAATAGGTAAATCTGCTGCACAAGACCACTTCATAATATTTAAAAGCAAGGAGATTAGTTTGAAGAATAAGATGAGCCTGATCCAAGGCGAATTTTCTTTTCTTTTCTTTTTTTTTTTGAGGGGGCCATGGTGTTTTCAAATGGGTCACATGCATGTGAAAGTTGGTACATTGAATAAGGAAGCCTGAAGAAGAATTGGAGCATTTGAACGGTAGCACTGGAGGAGACTATTGAAAGTGCCATGGACAAAGGGTCACGTTAAAAGGACAAACTCATCTCTCTTGGAAGTAATATGGCCAGGATACTCCTGGGAACCAAGGACAGTGAGACTTTTGCTTTACATACTTTTGACATGTTGTCAGGAGAGACCAGACAACATGTTTGGGAAAGCAGAGAGGCAGGGAAGGAGAGAAACACCTTCAGCAGGATGGGTTGCCAACATGTTTGGGACATAGCAGAAACTATGAGGATGGCGCTGGGCTGGGCAGTGCTCCGTTATGTTGTGCATAAGGGCACTGCGCATCGGAACTGACAATGATAGCACCTAACATCAACCATCTCCCTGAACCATTTCACTTTGCCGTTCAAAGAACTCTCATGAACCCCTAAGGACTACAGAGCTCGGGTCCATTGCCCCAGTATGCTTCATGATGTCTTCTGTACTCACCTATTCAGACTTCTTTGCCTTCCCGCACCCTAAAATCCAGGAATTAACTTACTCTGGGGACATTCAGCTCTTTCCTTAGGAATCACTTCTTCTGGGAGTGTGTACTCATCCCATTTCCACAGGCCCAAGTCCTGCCTTTCCCTGAGTTAGCACTCTGAGCCAACCCAGGTAGTTCAAGATCCACACATTCATCATGACATCACCCAAAGGAATACCATTTTCTGTGAAAATGACTCGCCTCCCATTCTTAAGGGACCAGTCCCTATCTGAACTCTGCAGTGCCAAGTGGTGTGTTCAAAATAATGAATACACATGGTTGAAAGGGATCTTGGTTATTATTGGGGCATTAATTTGTAACCTCACATTTTTTTCTTAAACATATTACGTCCACCATCCATGTATGACCCTATTCTCCTCCCCAACAACAGAAAAATGTTTTCCTCCTGTGACATGCACTTACTTTTGTTGAGGCCAGAATTCATGTTGTTCCCCCATCCTCCTCTCCTGACAGAGTCATAAGAAGGATCTAATGAAAAAAAATTGAGGGAAATCAGTATTTCTTGCTCTTGAGAAAGGTTGCATGAAAAATTCCTCTTGGTGATCAGAAGAAATTTAATTTAACTCAGTCACAATTTTTAAAACATCACTAAATTCAAGATGCATATTCTTCCCCTAGAAATGGAGGGTGAAGATGGTCAAAGAAATCAACACAGTCATGTTGAAGTGATCTTAGTTGTATTGAGGAGTCAAAGTTATGGGAAGAATCCTAAATTTGAAGTCAGAGAATTGGCTCAAATACTGAAATGTAAGACTTCTCTGAGGCTCCATTTGCTTTACTATAAATTTTTAAAATTAAGTAGTTTATCTACCTATGAGATGTGGCGATTACCAAATAAGAACACCCGTGAAGCACTTTTTAAAAATAATTCTGTCTATAATTATGCACTAATACAAGGCTAGAGAGGGAGAACACAGCTGGATAGAAAAGGCTCTTGGAGCAGTTCTGAAGAGGCTGAGAAGGTCTGGACCGGGGCAGGATGGCTTAAAATCTAGATGGAGGAGGGCCCATCAGAGGCCACACGGAGTCCTGCGTGCTGATGCCAGGAGACGCTCTGAGGCAGAGCAAATGCCAGCTCTCTTAAGCCTCTCGTGGGTTTCTGCTGGAAATGGAGAAGGTTGACTATGATGGCCACAGAGAAATGAAAGGGCTAGAGATCTGGTAAAAAATATATATAGTAGATTCATGACATGGGTGGATAGAAAGCTGCTTCCTACCCAGAAGTAATTGGGGGCACACTTCCAGATTACCTTGCAGAATTCTCTACTGAATTTGAACATTGGTGACCCAAATTTCTTTCTTAAAAGAATTCACTTGCTGACATGCTGAACTCAGTATGTAACTAACTAGCTGGAAATGCCTCCTTTTGTCTGTCTCTTGGGGCAAGTTCTTCTGAGACACTGAGCAGGGATAGTGGAAGGGCGGAAGGACACGGAATTGTGATTTTCAAAGTCTTTCCATGAACAACAAAGAAACCATAAAACCCTCCAAACAAATGGAGGATAAACCTCATCAAACAGTTGTCTGACAGGGTGAAACACAAACCATTCCCTTCCACCCCATCTTGAGCCTCTCAAATGAGAATGGAGAGGGAGATGTATGGACTCATCCCCGTGCCTTTACTCATCGTTTCTAGCTAAGAAGAACCAAAGACGAGGACATTTTTCTTGTGGAAAAATCCACATGCAGATGCGCATTCCTCATGACTCTGGAAAAGCCGGTTCAGTTTTCAAATTACAGTCTTTAGCAATTGGCATGAAAAAGCAAAACAGAAAGTGCGGGGGATGGGATTGAGAGGAAAGGCAGAGAAAGGGGGAAAAAGAGAGAGAGAAAAAGAGAGAGAAAGAGAGCTCAACTCATGGAACCCGCCTGCTTTTATTTCATTTGACATTGCCTCTCACAGTTCTACCTGCAAAAATATTCTTCTTCTTACAAAAAACAAAATAAAGCAAAAAAAAAATTAAAAAACACACAAAGAAAAACAAACAGAAAAAGCAACTTATTTACTAGTTTGGGGTGGAGGTGCTAATGGGAATTTTCTGGGATGTATTGTAGAGGTCTGGGAAATGTGTATAGTGCTTATATAAGCAAAAGGAAAGTTGAGACTCTTTAATGGATTTTTTTTTGAGCGAGGATAATGGTTAAGCCTCCAATAATTTATTTGGAACAAACTTTTTCCATATATCATGTGCTTGATCTTACAGTGGCTGTGAGGGACTATGAAATAAGTTCCCTGTCCTTACATTAAAATGCAAGATAACTAAGAGTATGAAGAAGTGTCTGAAAGTCATGTTTGAAAGGAGTTGTAGAGTTATGAAGGACTATTGAAGACTAAGGAAGGGGAAATAAGTGACGTGGGGTGGAAGAGATTTTCATGGGGGCAATCTGACATGAGCTCGACCTCTTTGAAGAAGAAAGAATAAGCAGTGCAAGCCAGGACAAGAATGAGTGAGGGGGTAAGACTATGGAGCCACTGTTTGAGGACAAACTTGGGTGGAACTGCAAGACTGAAGTAGAGAGGTTGTCATGAATTGAATTGTATTCAGGAAAAATATAGCTTGACTTGACTGGACTAGAGTCTCTGGTTGAATGCTGCGGCAATAATGTCCTATGGCAGCTTTGTAATGCTCCCCCATAGTGTGATCTGATGTGACAAGGCAATCCGCTGTAAGAGGACCAAGTGTGGAGCATCTTTAATCCAATCATGGACAGTATCTGTTATAAAGGGAGGTTTTCTGGGGTGTGGTCTGGAATATATTTTATTTTACAGGAGATAAAGGGAGAAAGAAGGGCTGAGCCCCGGTGGCATAGTACTTGAGTTCAGGACTGTGGCCCATTGGCTTGGCCGTTCAAATCCAGCAGCAGTTCTCTGGGAGCAAGGCTGGGTAGCTCCCACGACCACCAGAGGGCAGTGATGCCAAAAAAAACCCCAAACAAATAAAAAGAAAAAAGGATTTCTCTCTCTCTCTCTCTCTCTCTCTCTCTGCCTTCCCCTAGAACTGACAGCCTGAATTCAGCCTTCTGTAAAAACTATTGAACTCTGAGAAGATACATTTCAGTGTGCTATTCTGGAAACTATAGCTTGACTTGACCGTGCTATGAGTCTCCATTTGGGGCAGTGCTGTTATGGCAGCATTAGGTAACTCAGGGTCATGGTGAAAGGGGTTGGAAGAGAAGGCTAAAGCCATGTTAAGACTCAGGGAAGCCTTGATTAAAGTTAGTATCTCTAATCAAGTATCATAAAAGCAAACTCACTGCCTGCGAGTCCATGCCAACTCAGAGCAACAGCCTGTGATTTTCCATGGCTCTAACTCTGTCAGATTCTGAAGTTGATGAAGCAGGCAATCAAGATGCATTGATGATTACTTGCAACCGGATGTGAACGTTAAAAACAAAGAGAATGGATCAGTGGTAGGGAAATGTCACCTTGATGACAGAATCAGACCTGGAGTTTAGATGATAAAATTTCGTAAGCCCAATGACTTCTTCATTGTAAATATCTATCTTCAGCAACATGCATAGCAAGTTACACCTAGACCTCACCATATGGAATATATAGAAACCAATCCACTGCAAAAAGAAGAGGGAGATTCTCAGTATCAGCAGGCAGAAAAAGGTCAAGGGGTATGGAACAGATAACCAACTGCTCATATGCAAGTTAGCTTTATAAAATTAAACAAGTCCACCATAGTGCCCAAACACAACCTTGAATATATCCCAAGTGAATTTGGAGACCACTTTATGGTCTCCAAAAAATATTTTATGCATTAAATGCTAATAACTGAAGACCAGAGAGTTGGGGGAAGTCATTAAGAACATTATACATGAAGAAAGCAAAAGCCCATGACAATGACACAGAAGAGAGAAAAGAAAAAAGTGAATGTCAGAATATATTCTTGAATTTGCTGTTAAACATAAAATAAGCTATGTAACTAGAAGAAATAAAGTAAAAGAACTGTACAGAAAGTTTTCAAAAAACAGTTTGAAGAGATAAAGTAGTATAAAGAAAAGTGCAAACACTTGAAATTAGAAAACAGAGAAGAATGAGTTCAGGTTTTCTCAAGCTGAAAGGACTGAAGAAAAAAGTGTCTTAAGTTGCAATATCAAAGGAATCTAGGGACAAAATATTGAGCAATGCAGGGAAACATCAAAAGAAGATGGAAGGTGGTCTGACAGATTGCAGAAATCATCAAACAATATCATTAATATCATAAGCAAACACAATTCTGTTGAAGATAATTCAAAATGGCTGTGGCAGTACATCAACATGAAGTTGTCAGGAACTCAAATCCAATTCAGAAAAGGGTATGGAACAAGATATGTATAGCTGACATCAGATGGAGCATGTCTGAAAGCAGAGAATACCAGAAACATATTTGGGTTTTATGGACTATGCAAAGGCATTTGACTATACATGTGTTATGTGCATCATAACAAGCGATGGATAGGATTTCAGAAAATGGGAATTCCAGAATATTTCACTGTGCTCATTTGAAACATAGATCAAGAGGCAGCAGTTTTAACAGAAGAAGGGGCCAGCTCATGGTTTAAAATCAGGAACGGTATGTGCCAGGGTTGCATCCTTTGGCCATACTCTCCAATCTGTGCAGTAAGCAAATAATCCAAGAGACAAGTTTATAAAACTTGGCATCAGGTCTCAGGAGAAGGCTCATTAACTGCCTTTGATATGCAGGTGATGCAGCCTTGTTTGTGGAAAGTCAAGAGGACTTGAAATATTCACTGAAGACAACAGTCCTCAATCTGGATTGCAACTCGGTGTAAAGAAAACCCACCACCTCACAACTGGGTAGACAGACAGCATCATGAAAAGGGAGGAAAGATTGGAGTTGTCAAAGATTTCATTTTGCTTGGGTTCACAATCAACATTACAGGAAGCAGCAGTAAAGAAATGAAATTACATACTGCATTGGGCAAATCTGTTGCACAAGACCTTTAACACTTTAAAGAAGAAAAATAACTTTAAGGACTAAATAAACCTTGATCTAAGTCACGGAAGTTTCAATGGCCTCATCTGTGAAAGCTGGACAGTGAATAAGGAAGATGGAATTATGGCATTGGCAATGAATATGGAAATTACCCTCAACTGCCAGAAGAACAAAAAAAAAATCTGTTATGGAAGAAGTATAGTCAGAAGTAAAGATGGGGAGCCTTTGTCTCATGTACTTTGGACATGTGATCATGAGGCACCAATCCCTAAAAGAGGACACCGTGTTTGGTAAAATAGAGGGAGCAGCAGTGAAAATAAGGGAAACCTTCAAAGAGATGAATTTACACAGTGGTTGTAACAATGGGCTCCAACATAAGGAGGACTGTGTGGCTGGTGCAGGCCTGGGCCGTGCTTGGCCTTATTGTGTTCAGGGTGACTATGAGTTGGAAGTGACTTGACAGCACTGAACAACAAAGTGGGCTTACTGCACTGACCACCATTTCTAAGGGACTTAAGTCTGAGATGATAAGGAATGTGGCTGTCTAAACCTTTATGTAACCTCTGCAATTACACAACAACAATCCATTTATTATAAGGCAGAGGCTACAAACAGAGACAAAGAACTAGATGCCAGACACTGAAGTTATCTTAGTTGTATTTCTGTGCTGCCAAGTAATTTCTGAAAGGAGGGTTAAGTTCTCTCTACTAAAAGTTACATAAGGAAAAATTTAGCAGTGTGGCAAATTGTTAAACACAGAGAGAGATATATCTGAAATAAAAGTAGAAAATCTTGGACCAGCTTCAATTACCCACATTTCTGCACAAACAATAGCATTCCCAGGGTCTCATTTCTGACTGCTTCCAAACTCTTTGTATTCAGCAGCTGGTCAGCAAATGAGGGAGCCACCTGAAGGTGCACAGAGCCAACCAGAATGTGGTGCGCTGGGTCTGCTTTCTGACAACTGACCTCTAAAAAGACAAGGTTAAAGCAGAGCCAATGGCATGGTGTTACAAAGAACAACAACAACAAACAACCATTGAGGGCCCAGCAGATAGGGCTGGTGATGTCAGAACTTGTTTGGGATGCCCAGTGCACTGTCAGCAGAAAATCATACCCTGCTTCCGACCAGTTGACGTCCATGGATTTATGGAGAACCTAGATGACAAATCTCACTGGGAATCTTTCCAGAGTAGTCACCAGAAGATTCTTATTGGGGCATTAATGGCTTTGGGCATTTTGAAGTCAAATTTTGCCAAAGCAAAGAGACCTGATCCTTGTTCTGGCAATTCAGGGCATTGCCAGCTATTGTGTATAACCCGGTCTCTACACGGGCAGGCTAAACAGTGTGTCTGTTATGCGATGCTCAAGGTAATGGAATTGGACACTAAAAGGTTTCTTAGATTCTAGGAGAGGTTCCCTGGGTAGAGCAATATTAATATGGAGATTTTTTTTCCCCTATTGGGAGAAGAAAACTTTACCTGGACATGACCCTCTCGTGGACATCACAATGTTTCTGTATGAATCTTCTAAACTGGTCTTAGATCTAGCCAAACGTGTCAGGAAAGATCTTTCTGTCTTACGCCTCAAGACCCAAATGTAGTCATGCAATGTAGTCCTTGCTGCGTCGTGACCTCACTCAGAAGCCAAGAGGCAGGGATAGCACTACTCAAAGCCTTCTCTCTCTCCTCCTGTATGACATACGGCCTCACTCCCAATGACTCTGTGGAAAAAAATGAATATTCCCTGAACCTTCTCATCGAATTTCTGGTTGTTGCTGAAAGGCTTGGCAGGGCCCGCCCTGTTTATCCTTGGAAAGCCCGGCTTCTGAATGCAGGCCTTTCAGTGAAGGACTGAGCAAGACAGCTCATGCTCAGAGCAGGGCCCTGGGCAGATCCAAACCTCCTTTCTTGAAGGAGTGCGAGTGCCAAATGAGAGATGCTCAGGTAAAGGGGGCCCTGCGCCTTCCTCCGAAGAAACCCGGCCCACCAAGGGCCTGATTAGTGAGTCAGAGTCTGACAGGGAAGAGCCATAAGGAGGATCCACAGACTTTGTGGTTGGGCAATTTGATTCTAGTGTAATTGGTTGAGAAACTACTGTTCCTTTCAGACACCTTCTCCCTCTGAGGTCTCCTTATTCCCATTGGCCGGGTCTTAAGAGAGGAGAGGTTCTGATGGTCACCAAGCTAGCACAGGCTGCTCTCCTCGGGGTGCTGCTTTTGACGCGACACCACCCCAGTGGAAAGCAGCTCTGCTTCATGTACCTTCGCAACACACAATTCACAACCATGCTCTTTTTATGACTTCTACTCCTGTTACAACTCTTGCCCTGCCCTGCCCCACCAGTGACTCTTTATCTGACCTACAGGCTCCGCTAAAGCCAGGTGCTGGCCTATTGGCCTGGCCTCCCACTTCAAACATGGTACAAAGATGATGGCACAGCTGAGGATTTTATCAGGAAGTTATCCCTTTTCTCCGCTGAACATCGGATCTATTTGTGGTTATCACCCAGATTTTAGAATCAGGTAGAACTTGCCGTTACATCCTGGTTCTGCTGTTCATTCTGCAGCATGAGCTTGAGGAAATTACGCCACCTTTGCCATCATTGGGACTCACAACAGTAAGTGATGATTTAAAAGCATACATACAATATCTACACTCCACTCTGTCTTGCTTGTACCTCTACAATGCTTTCCTCGGTGAAATGAGGTTACAAAGCTCACCAAAAGAGGCCTTAGAAAAGAAAAGTAGCTTCATCTGAGCACCATACAGACATTAAGGAGAAAAGACAGTTCCATTCCTTTGCCTGTAGGGCAATGATTATAGTCCTAGGGAAACACAAGGCTTCCTACTCCCACAAAAAGTTAACAATTTCTATCCAACAGATACTCCTGCGTGAGTGATAAGGAAATCTTACTGGAAAGGGCATATATGTTTCAGAGAAGGCAATTACATTGCTGATAGTAAGAAAATGAGGAGAAGTAACATCCCATGGGGGGTGGGGGGTGGGTAAATACTTAACAAAACTGATGTGGCACCCAAGGAGAGACCATGTCTGGTCCACGTTTCTTAACTGGACACTTTTGACCTAGTTTCTAGGCAACCTTTGGCGACTCAGTCTGGGTGCTATAGATTACTGGGACTTTTTTGGACTCTGCTCATCCTTCCTAGGTCACACCAGAAGGACTCGCTGTGTAAGTCCCACGAAGTGAACTCATCTTTACCTCAAACTCACTTCTTGCCATTGGACTTAAGACTGAAACCCCCAAGTACAGTGGTTCTCAACCTTCCTAATGCCACGACCCTTTGATATAGTTCCTCATGTTGCAGTGATCGCCCCAACTATAAAATTACTTTTGTTGCTACTTCATAACTTTAAGTTTGCTACTGTTCTGAATTGTAATGTAAATATCTGCTATGCAGGTTGTATTTTCATTGTTATGAATTGAACATAATTAAAGCAGAATGATTAATCACAAAACAATATGTAATTATATATTTTGAAATATTTGTTTCTAATTACAAATAAGTGAAATTTTGTCTTGAAGCATGGGTAACAGTCTTCACACCAGGTACTCATATGTCGGCGTTATCTGCATGTGAGTGGACTCACCTGAAGATGGAAAGAGGAGCGGTGTCTTGATTCCTAAGAACATGGGAAATATGTTTCACAGGTGACCCCTGTGAAAGACACCTTCAAATCCCAAAGGGGTGGAGATTCGCAGGTTGAGAACCGCTGCCCAAAGGCACAGAACCAGTGGGTGTTGGACTTTGGTTCAGATCTCGTACCTGAGAGAGCCTAATGAACAGTGGCCTGGAACTACCATATGCTTACAACTTTCATACCTTCCTTGCTTCATTATGCCATGTATTAATCTGATAGGTGTGACTTTGCTGTTATAAATGAATATGATTGGAAGATTTTCCCTTGCACTAATCCCTGTTGTTTGGGTAAATAGTGTCCAGTCATTTAAGATTTCAATCTGTACAAGACAGAACAATTAATGTTTTGCCATTCATAGCAGGCCTACACTGATATAATCCCCCTGTCTCAACAGCATTTTAACTTCGATATGACTGGCTAAACTGATGACGCTAACCACAAAGTCACCAGCCAGCTCCTTGGGAAAAGGATGAAGCTTTCTACTTCTGTGAAGATGTTCAAGCGCAGAGACTTAGAGGCCATTCTACCTTGCCCTATAGGGTCACTGTGAGTCAGCGGTGATCTGGTGGCAGTGGAAGTGACACTCCGGGGTGGGGGTGTGTGATTAATAATGTCTCTTGCATAAAATGACAATGATGCCTCTACGGTAAACCAGAGACATACATAAACCAAGATGCAGGAAGGGGATTTGAGCTTGCATTTAATTCTGTCCCCAATATAAGAACAATTAGAACTTCAGCTTGAGGTTCCACCTCATGAAGAGACCACTGAAAATATGGGTACTATAGCAAAGTAGGGTGAAGACATCAGATGGTGCCTGGATACCAGAAAGAACAGTTACTGGCGTCTTAAAGACTTGTATTCAAAAACAATCACCTACATAAGGCATCAACTAAGTCCATATGGAAGAAGGATGCTAGCCTATGTGATCCAAGGATTGTAAGTAATGTAATCCAAATCTAAAGGAGGGAATGGTATCAGAGCTTAAATAGTCAACAGCTGGTTTTCAGAAGGCTATGGGTAACAGTGGAAACCCCAAATCAGGGTCCATGCATGGATTAAGCCTCTGGTGACTCCCCTCTGGTTGTAGCTTAGGGGGATGAATAGCCCTGCTACCAGAAAACATTGCAAAGTCAATGATAGCAAACATAGTTTTTGTTAGCTTTCTTTTCCACATGATTTTCTGTATGTGAAATTTGGCGTAGGGAAATCTAGAGAGATAGTAGCTGGATTAATAGTTCTTTGGGGGTACACAGGTTGGGGGAAATAGGAAGCCAATAATAGTCAGTATAAGAAAAGAAAATGTTCTAAAACTGATTGCAGCGATGATTGTACAGATCTTCTCAATATGCTGGAGCTACAGAATTGTATGATATATGAATGATAGGCCAATAAAACTGTTTAAAAAATCAATTGTAATTTTTAACCCAATACAAATAGCTCCTAAAAGATATTCTGCGGGCAATAAAAATAATGTGTTACATTCTCAGACGCCCCAAGGGGAAGTTCTACCCTGCCCTCTGGCCCTCTATGAGTTGGCATCGATTCGGTGACAGTGAGTGTTTGAGCTGCTGTAGGGATGAGTCCCAACTCATAAAGAACCCGTGCACAGGGGAACAAAATACTGCCCCATTCTGTATCATTCTCCTAACATGTTGTGGATCAGCGTGTTAGGACCCTGAGGCTCTTCCTTGGTGGGTTTCCAAGAGCTGGCTACCATGCTTTACTCCACAGCCCACTTTTAGTCTGGCAGCTCCACTGAAGCATGTCTCCCATCAGAACCACCTGATGGGTAAGTGCACATGAGCACCCGGGGCTAGGAGTTGAGTTGGGGTCTCTCATGTGGAAGGCAGAGAGTCTAAGACCGAATGACAACATCCCCCATTGGTGGACTGCCTTAGGTATTACTCAGCATCAGTTGATGGTGCCTTCTCTACCTTCCCCACTGGTATGGCTCTGCCCAGTTGGGCCCTGGAGAGCAATAGCAGGTCATCACCTCATTTCAACCTCTTCTACAAGGCAGCTCAGTCTTTGCTTTGTGGCATCCTTTGTCCCAAATAGCAAACAGGATCCTGGCTGCCATTGAGATGGTGGTCAGAGAGAAATCTCCAGGCAAGACTTTGCTCAGATTTGGAATTCATGGTGTGAGGGGGGAGAGGACTAAAACAAAACAACACATTATGGATCAGATTTCCCAAGCGCAAAGATCTTGTCTTGGCATCCAAATAGCTCCTCAGCCTCAGCCCTGGCCCAGCTGTGGAGAGCATAATGGAGGCACTGTTTAAGGTATTATAAATGCAAAAGGAAAGGGGGATATATGAGGAAAATGCTTGGAAAATGGTTCTAAAGTTTATCAAGGCAAGTGGTACTTTTATAGGCACAGCCAAGCCGTGGACATGTGAGCTTTCCCTTTGCATCCTTGTCTGGAAGGGAAGGGTCTTGCTTATTGTCCTCATCTAGATCAGTCTTGTGCTGTCCTTATTTGTGAATGTACCTTTTGGAAGAGACTACTATAATAATCTATATTGTAGTTTGTTTGTTTCGTTTTGTTTAGCCTATTGGACTTAACTGATACTTTATACCCCTCAACAAAATCCTTCAACATTCTATGGGAGAGTAACCTCTGTGGCAGACATTAGTCTATGTGTTGAAACTACAATGACTTGAGAAAAACCACTGCTTCACATAGGAGCTTATGTCCAAATTATACTACACATAGAAAATGGTTAAGTGCTATGAATAAAAGGCAGTACAGGGAGAGGAGAGGCTATGCTGACACCGGGAGGGTTTCATGCAAAACGCATAATGTGATGGGAGATTCTACTTGCCCGATGTTATTAAACTTGAGCTTTATGAAGCAACCTCACCTTATGAAATAAGCGACCTGGATTACAACATCCACTGGAAAGTCAACGCTTTTTTCCTGGTTCTTTATTTGGTGAGAATTGCTTTATGGTGGAAGAAAGCAAAACGACCTAAAAACTTGACAGCTTCTCTTTGATGTTTGAGTGAGAGACAGTGAAAGGTAAGATGAAGCCAAAGATTTTACCACTGCTGTACATTTAGGGTTATTGCTCAATCTATGGCTTTAGACTCATTCTGATTTACAATTGCCATTCAGATCAAGATGTTTAAATGCCCATCACTTCCTATGTCTTGCTTCTTGACCTGCACCAAAGGTCATTTGAGAGAAAGGGCCATTCTCTGGGGCCAGTGAAGGATGGTGGAAACATTTGTTCCTGCTGATAAACACGGAGCCCAAAGCCTATGGAGGGTGAGCACTGGATGCGCTCCACACATCACACAAGTTACGAGAAGAACCATCCATTCTTGGTAGGTGGAATGTAGTCTCCCTTATTATATCATAGAATCTGAGCTTGCGTTTCAGGCTGGAAGGGACCTCAGACATTATCTAAACCAGACATGCAAATTAGCACAGGCCTGGAGGCCCAATGCCTGAGAGAAAGCATATGTAGCCAAGGAAGAATTTTAATAGAAATTGAAAGTGTGACTCATAGAATACAAACTGCCTTTCTTTAAATTCCCCCTAGGATATTGAGCAGGACTGGTCATTATTTTTCAGGCAGGCCAAAGACATTTTAAGCTCAACTTCCAAAATATATCTCGAGTGTTTTCATCTTTGTTGAAGAGTGGTAACTAAATGTTATCAGGTATTGGGCTGCTATTACAGATTCTTTGAGATTTTAATGGGAATGAATTCCACAATTTCTCTTTAATGCATTCAAACCAGAAAGCAGTTCAGTGTAACACACACAGTCCCAGGCTGAGCATCAGAATCCTTCAGTGCTTCCCTACTTGTTCTGACACAGCCACCAGCTGGGGGAACTTAGACAAGTTCTCCACCTCTTGAAAATGTGGATCATGATCTATAAAAGGGAGTTGCTTGGCAAAAAATAAAAAAAGAAAAGAAAAAGATTACTGCTAAATTCTCTGAGTTTAGGAAAGGAAGTGGTTCATTTAATACTACAGGATTCTTTTGAAAATGTTGATGCTGTTGTTTGTGGTAGACTCGGCTACCAACTCATGGTGACTCAGTGGTTACAGCAGAACTCTGCCTGGTCCGGTGCCATTTCCACAGTCAGATGCATCTTAGGACATGGCGACATTGGGGGTGCTCATAAGCTGAATTTTCGAAGCCGATTCCCCTGGCCTTCCCGCCTAGTTCATTTTAGTTTGGGAGATCAGCTCAAACCTATTGAGCATCATAGCAACAATTGTAAATCACTGCGCATGGGAGGTGCCCTGACAGGGAATTAACTGTGTTCTCCCAAATGGAATACAATCGCCTAAGTGAGATACAAACAAACAAACAAACAAACAAACAGAAAACAGCAGTCCCTGAGGATGCGTTCCTTCACTCTCAAAGCAGACCCTGCAGGCCCAGAAGCGGAACGTCAGAGTTTCTTCGAAGGAGCAGCGGTGGGTTCCAACTGCTGGCCTTTCAGGTAACAGTTACGTCTTTACTGCTGCAAGGGGGTTCCTCTCAAGTCAGATGGTGTGTGAACATCAATTCCCAAATGTCTTCTGGGGTTGCTATTCTTTTTCAAGATTGAATTCCTGGCAGATAAATTCACCTTTCTTACATCATCCAAAGCTAGGTTTTTCTGACTTTTTGGAGGAACTGAAGGGTTTAGTAAATATTTCCTTAACTTGACAAAGACTAAATTTTCCTTCTCTGAGTGATGCCATCAACTGCCAGAGATAGTTTCTGAATATCTTTACGACTTGAAAAAGGGATATAGAGCAAAACTCACAATTATAGACTACAAAGAAATCTGTAATTAGGTCCACAAATAGCTTGTGAGTGTGGTAGAGGTCAGAGAAGAGAGTGTAGTCTTTCGGAGTAAGGCAAAAATGTTGATGTGGGTAGAACTAGACTTTGGCTTTGAAGGTGTGTTGAAATTTGCCGGAGAAAGTGTAGTCCTACTTAATTTTCTCACCTCCCCTTGAGATGATGCCTGACACAAGAATTCTATTGTCTTCAGAGTCACATTCAACTTTTTCTTGCTGTTCCTCCAGTGGAGGAGACGAGAGATCTCTAAGACTAGATAAAATTAGCATATCTGGGTTCTGGGTTTATTTCTAGTCTGAGTATTTCTTCTCACAGAAGAATCTGTCATGAGAAATCAGCTCTTAATTATCTTAGCCAGGAGCTTCTCTAGAAAGAGGAAATTGGTACAGCTACAAAAAGAATTTAGGAAAAATAGCATTTTCCTAAAATACTAGAATTTATGTTAACATTAGAATTCATAAATTCAAAAATTAGAATTTATGTTAAAATAACAAACCTAGATAGAGAGATAGATAGATAGATAGATAGATAAAAGAGATAGCCCTATAGAAGTTGGTTTCCATACTTGGGAGTAACTAGCTTATTTTAAATACTTTCCAGTAGTCCCAAACAACCTACTTGTGGTAATATTTATAAGCCAGTGTGTCTTTATTTTTCATGGTGAGATGAAATAATGCTAGCATATTCTGTCCTGATGAAACCACAGCTGGAGTACCACCTTCATTTCTGTGGACACCTTAGAATAATCAACCATTTGAGATCAAAAGGGTAGCACTTACCTCAGGCTAACATTCAGAAGGGCTAGGAAAGGAGGAGAATGGAAACAAGGAATACAGGCAGAAATGGGATTGGTGATGATACATTGAGAGGCTTGCAATAAAAGAGAAAAATGAATGAATTGCTGAGTACAAAACTAATGAGGAGTGAGGAATTGTTGTTTGACTAGGAGCTTGACTGGAATGGTGATAAGTTGCCCCAATAACTTTTCCCACTGCCTTCTACATCTTACTCCATTCCCACTTGGAAATTTACTTAAAGTTTCTTTCTCTTATTAAAAGGCAAACCATCTCTCAGGGTCCAAGCAGGAATTATCATGTCTTGATTTCGACAGAGCCGATGTATATCTAGTGATTTCTGGGCTCATTTCCCAAGGAAATTCCTAAAAAGAGATTTGATAAGTGCAAACACACCCAAGATATCAGGAAGGCCCAAAGGGTAGTTGTAAGCAGCCAGTGAATTAGACCAAAGGACTGAGGACACAAAAATATGAACACCAAGGTGACAGAAGGGACGTTGAGACAGGACAGTGGGGACACCTCTTTTTTTCTTCATTGAGAAGCCACAAGTCACCACTACCTCACAAGGTGAGGATGAGGTGGAAGAAGGATCTTAGAGAGGCAAATGCTGAAAAACAGTAACACAAAACCTCACTGCCATCAAGTCAATTCTAACTCATGAGGACCCGCTAGGACATAACAGGAGTGCTTCTTAGGGTTTCTCTGAGGCCACATGGCTTTATGGGCACAGAAAGACTCATCTTTCCCCCCAAGGAAGGCATGGTGGTTGGAACTGCTATCCTTATAAATTTGCAATACAGAATACCACCAGGGTTTGCTTGAAAAGCAATGGGAGGAGTTACAACTTCCTAGGAAGATGTGGATTTTGAAGGGAGCTCTGGGGTGGCTGGAACGTACTGCAAGTTGATTCTCATTTGTGATGGGTGACCTGTGTCAGAATAGGCTTGTGCCCCATAGGGTGCTCAAGGACTACTTTTATAAAAAGTAGGTAATTAATTCTTCTCTTAACTTCCTTCTGTACTGGTACATACAACCAAAGGATCTGTGGATCCGCTGAAGCTGATTAAAAGAGCCCATGGCAGATGGACCCAAAGAGTAAAATGGAGCTATCATCACAGCATGACTGAAGTCTGTTTTTAGAGAGCTCCCCCAGATGATTCATAGATGGCACTGACCCCGCTCCAGAGAACTCACATTGGGGTTCAGTGAAGTAGGAAATTGAAGCAAGGTGGAGAGGAAAGCTTGTGCGGTGCCAGTGCAGCAGTTGGCATTGCCAGAATGTTCATCTCACATTGAAAGATTAGTTTGGACGGAAAGCTTGGGGAACATTCATTTGGAGGCATTTGCCTACAGCCTGCATCCATCTATTCATGTAATGCCTTTGATTAATCCCCAGCTCCAAGGTTCTGGAAACCTTACAAGATAAAAGTCTGTCTGGTACAATCCGCTAAGCGCTAAATTAATAAAACTATAAACAAAGCATCACAGGGAAGGAGGGATGGAAACTTTACTGCTCCTAAAGAAATGTCATCAGATCCAGTTTTAACGGGCAAGTTAAGAATGTGGGTCTCTAGAATGTGGAGTAGGTAAGAATGAGGCAGGAAAGGGAGGCGACAGGCAAAAGGGGGAAGCATGAAAGGCACAGGAATGCACCAGTCAGGAATAAAATCAGGTGACTCCTGGAAGGGCACTTTGAGGTCAGATCACTTTATTGGGCAAAATGGGCACCTGTCAGGACACAGACGGTTCTGGGAGGTAGGCTGCTGGCGGTGTAGCATATTTAAATATAGCTGATCATCAAATACAAACATATTGAAAGGTTTTTTGGTACTGGTTAAATATGGAATTTGTCTACCCACAGTATTTTGGAATCCTAATCCCTCTGTCAATGGAGGCAGTCCTTTTAGGAAATAGGTTTTCTTGCAATGGTCTTTCTGATTGGACCACACCAGTGGAGGGTGTGTCCTAAATCTCATAACTTCTGAGATATTAAAAAAGCAGAGCAGGCACCCTGAGCAAGCAAGCAGGGCTGATGGGAGAGGGAAGGGGCAAGGCACCTATGGCCATGGCATCAGAAACACAGATATCAATGAAGGCCAGAGACAGGACGTGGCGCTAAGAATCTGCCCACAGCTGTCAAGTGCACAGGGAGCTGGGCATCCTCACTGGGACGAGAGAGGGACAGAAATTCCCTATGAAAGTTCTCCCACACCACATCCCTACATATACAAGGCTGTGCTACCACACTTAAATGATCTCCGTATCTTGGAGCAAATGTACACTTGTCTTAGGATACACTGGCTAAGTGTTGTCAATAATGGAGAGAAAGTGTGTCCTCGTCACCATGTAACCCACATGTGGGTAATAACACTGCACACAGCACATCCACAGCAAAAACAAACACACACAGACACAACACGGTTCTTTCACTGAGAGAAAAGAAGGATAATGGTTACTTAGAAAGTGTCCCAGACAAGCTGTCAAGTTGAATTCCGAGAGCTGGAGTCTGACTCTGGGACAGGGCTGGCTGGCTGAACTCCCTGGGGACTGGGGTTTCCTGCCTGCTGCAGTTGAGACAACGATTCTTTGTTTCCAGTTCTCTCTCTCTCTCCTTTTCAATCTGTCCCTCCATCTCTCACTCTCTCTCAATCTCTCCCTTTCTCTCTCCTTCCGTCTCCACTCCTACCCTCGAGCCCTCCTCTCTCTTTGGTGAAAAAGTATGCAGTTTTCCAAAGAGGGTCAGATAGAAAGCAGACAAAACATTAACTCAGGAATTTCAAAGGAAAACATTTTTTTTTTAATGGAGAGAGGAAGCTACTGTCTATTCTATAATCATAAATCTCGCCTTAGGACCACAGAAACAGCACACACTCACACATTCATTTACAACACACATACTCAGCAATTACTCCTGCTTTTGCTAAAAATGGATTGAGGGTGCTTCATCTTAAAGAAAATCCATATAATGACAAAGCTCTCACCAGGCTCTCCTGTGAGGCCTCCATGCCTCAACCCTTAAGTGCATGTTAGTTGGCATGAGCAGGGCCCATGGAACCACAGAACCTGCTACATAAGAGATGTCATTTACTCCCTAAAAATAACAAGGGATTACCTCACACTATTACAGTCCTTTTCCTTTGGGCCCACATGTCCAGATCAACATCCCCTCCCCACACGAAGCTACAAAAGGCAACACACACAGCCCAGGTCCACACTGAACTACTCAGGAATAATTCTTCCCTCCCACTCCCCTTTGCCTCTCTCCAGATGGTGTCCTCAGGCTGCCATCCAGGCCCATCCTCCCACTTGAAGGGCCCTCACCCACTGCAGCGGGGGACATGGCCTTAGGAATCGTGTGAACTCATCGATAGGCTCCCTCGCTCAGATATGCATCTCCACAGAAGAAAAACTGCTAGCTTTTTTTGCGAGCCAGGAAAAATGTCAAGGATATAGAAAAGTGGAGAGAAGAGCAAAGGTCCTCCTCTAAAAATTATGAATTTGGGGTCCGTCTTATTTAAATGCTCCTCCCACCCATACCCCTACCTTGAGTGCAGGTTCCTTGGCTGTGTGTCCCGGCTGCTCACCAGTGAGTCTCACAATCACTGGTCTTTCAGTTTCCTATAAGCAGCTGATGATATCCTTATCCAAGGCTCCAGTTCTCATGGCCTTGGTGTCCCCACAGGAGCCCACCCTTACACACCCATGTGGGCTCACTTGTGTTCTCATCTCCAAATCCAACCTGAAAACTCACAACATCACTCCCCCCACTCCACCACCCCCCGCCCCAAACTTGTTTCCTTCTCTTCACTTCAATATCCATTTCCAGGTCTAGTCGCTTGTGCGTTGAGTCAACCTACGATCATGACGTCAGTAGTTTCAACTCACCAGATGCTACAGAGAAGGCTAAAACTGCCCGCTGCTCCCCTCAAGTTGGTCTCTAGGAGTTGGAATTGACTCCGTGGGAGTGTTAGAAATAACTTCACCATGACCTCTAAATTATCCTGACACTTCAGAGTGGTTGAAAGTTCAGGAGGAAATGGGACGATTTGGAGATACTCCCCCCAAACAGTATTCTAATTACTTACCACCTCTCTGAATCTCTACTCAACCACGACCCTGTTGAAGGAAGGTGCTATGCTATGTTCAGCATATCTCTAGAGAGCTCAGTCTCGTGTTCCTACATGGTAGGGTTTTCATAAATAAATGAATGAATGAATGAATGAGGTGAGTAGGACACGAATCACAAAATTTAGGTCCAAAAGAAGCCAGCCCACTACCCTCAAATTGATACCCGCACAAGGAAACTTGAGGGTTTCCAGGGATGTGTATCTTTATGGGAGCAAGCAGCTTCATTTTTGTACTGCAGGGCGGTCAGTAGATTTGAACCACGCACCTTGCATCTAGCAGCCTAATGGCGAACTCACAGCTTCACCAGAGTTCCTTAAATCTTCCACTATTTTGAACCTGCCTCAATCTCTTCTACCACGTGAAAGATTTGAGTAGAAGTTCAGCTTTAGGATTTAATGGGGTTTGCCTTTCTTTGTTACCCTTAGAGGACTGTTTTCATGGAGTATGCAGTTTTCTATTTGTATGTAGTTTTATGTTATTTCTTAGTAATTTGATATGGACATGTATATCTCCCTAATATGATATTAAGCAACTTGGCAGTTTCATCTATAAAATATGTATGCGATATTCTTCACCACCCTTGGCATAGGGCTAATATACTGTAAACTGAAGCACTGTTGAAGTTAAATTCAATTGTAACTATTATAATTTGTAGATCCAACTTTTATTGAGTACATGATGCCATGCTGAGAACTTTTCAAGAATTGTATCATCCCTGAAAAGGTACTATGAAAATATTAACTGAGACTACCCCTAACTCATGATGATCCTATGTGTAATGACATAAATGCTGCATGGTCCTGAGCCTTCCTCAAGACCTCACAATTGTATATTTGATATATAGCTTATCAGTTGATTCAGGCAGTAAATATGCAGACCCTGTTCTACAGTACATGTTAGTCTAGAAGCTCTGGGAAACCTGTTCAGAATCACAATATGCAGTCTCCACTGACAGATGGGTAATGGCTATGCATGAGGCACCTTTGCATTATCTTGAAGCCCTGCCTTCACAGAAAGATGAAAATTCTACACTGACCCATTAATGCCATCTGAAGGGGTGCTATAATTATCCTTACTTTATACATGGGGAACCTGAAGAAAAAACTTTGAGTGACTTGTCCCAGGTTATATAGTTTGCTTTATTTCCAGAATCTGAGTTTTAAAATCAATAAGCTATACCCAATATAATGTGGGAATTACCTAACAATATCATCAACATCACATACCAGTAAAGTTTTTATGAGCATAATTCATAAATGGTATGGCAATACATCAGCAAGGAGTGGTCAGAAATGCAAATCAGATTCAGAAAAGGACAATAAACCAAAGATATCATTGTTGGTGTAAGATAGATCTTACTAAAAACAGAGAATACCAGAATGATGTTTGTGTTTTATTGACCATGCATAGGATTTCACTGGGTGGAGCCTAACAAGCTGTAGATAACCTTGAGAAGAATGAGGCTTCCAGAATATTCCAATGACTCATTTGGAACTTGTGCGTGGCACCAAAAGCAGTTCCTCAAGCAGCACAAGGGAACACAGCATGGTTTAACATCAGGAAAGAGGCGTGTCAAGATTGTATGCTTTCACCACACTCAGTCAATCTGTGTGCTGAGCAGATAACCTGACAAGCTAGGCTCTGTGAAGAACATGTCATCCGGACTGGAGGAAGGTTTACTTCTCAGTCTGCAATATGCATGGGACCAAAGCTTTCTCACTGAAAGTGAGGAGTAATTAAGGTACTTGCTGATGATCATCAAGGATGGCAGTCTTCTGTCAGGGGTGCAAGACAATGTAAAGAAAACAAAAGTCCTCACAACTAAGTCACATCATGACAAACCGAGAAAAAATCTAAGTTGTCATAGATTTCATCTTGCTTCGATCCACAATCAAGGCTCATGAAAGCAGCTGGCAAGACACCAAACAGCGCATTGCACTGGGCAAATCTCTGTATCAGACCCTTTTAAAGTATTGAAGAGCCAGGCGGTCACTTAGAGGTCTAAAGCATGCCTGGCTCACGTCATGGTATTTTCAATCACCTCTGCCTGTCGACATTGGCAGTGAATCAGGAAGCGTGAAGAAGAGTAAAGTGTGAATCCATGTATTTGAACTTTAATGCTGGGCAAGAATATTGAAAGTAACCCGGGCTGCCAGAAGAACCAACACATCTTTCTCGGAAGAGGTATAAACCAGAAGGTTCCACAGAAAGGAGGCACATCCATACTTTGTCTCACAAATCTTTGACTTGTTATCCTGCAGAGACAAGCCCTTGGAGAAGACATCATTCTTGATAAAATAGAATGCCAAAAAAAAGTCAGATGATCATCATAGAGATAGATTGACACCATGGCAGCAGCCATGATAGCATAATGATATAATGATAGCAGTGCGGATGGCGGACGGGGGGCTGGGCAATGTTTCTTTCCTTTGAGCATCGGGTCAGAGTCACAACCAGTTGGACAGAACCTAACAACAGTAACAGCACGTGGCTCACGTATGAGCTCAAAACGTGCATTGTGTGTGTTCAAACCATTCAAGACTGCTTACGATGCGGCTAGGTACATGAATTAAACATGCTGAGATAATGATGTGAGAAGCAACCAGGTGGGAGGAGAGAATTCCAAAGACTGGGATGTAAGCTAACGTTTTGTTTCCGAGACCTGTTGTTTTTATTGTTGTGATTCTGGGCAGACTCGCGCGCCCTGTGTACGCAGATAAGAACTGCACTCCAGAGAATCTTCAGAAGGACCTCTGAGAAGCAGACTGCCAGTTCTCTCTTCATCAGTGTGGTGTGGTTGCTAAAATTACCAACCTTCCGAGCTCACCTCTTCTGAAGGGATTACCTGTCACTCAGGGATTCTGCCATCAAAACCTGGGTGACTTGAAATGAAACCGTGTCTTATTTTTGCTACCTGTAGAACGAGGATAATAGTAAGTCCATCCTGCCATCTCCAGAGTGTGAGACCGCTCGGCTGCAGAAAGGAACAGCTTCCATGTGCACAGCCACACTCCCTGGGTCTCTCCTTGAGTTAGGCAGGGTTCTTCCCCACACTTCTTCTGTGTTAAGCAGGTATCTCACGTCAAGACACATAGAAATAGTTACACCCATGTGTTTTCCAACCTTCTCTTACTCACTAGCACTAACATCAGACTCATCCCTTAGAAGAATGACAAGGCTCTCTGCTCCTGTAAAGATGCACACTTTCAGGAACCCTAGAGAGGGTCACTATAAACTGGAATACTCTATCTGACCATGGGGTTTGGGTAACTGAATGCTTCAAATCTAATTTCACAGGCACAAATCATCCTTAGAGATTGCAGTCATTTTCAAGGGACAAGCTGAAAGTGCACATATATAATTTTAAAGCAAAAAGATATCCTAGTATAATAAGTGCATGGAAGAAACATTAATAGACATCATCTCCTCCGCCCTTTCCCTTTGTGCTCCATGCCAGTACTGGCCTTTTGTGGTACACACACACACACACACACACACACACACACAATTCTAATGAGCTTGGTGACTCTGGGCTGGTTTGTGGCTGTGTGTGTCTTATTCAAACAAACTGAAACCTGGGCTGTGCAAGGTCTTCTCTTTCTTTTTCTCCTAGTATTTAAAAAACAAAAACAAAAAACCAATACCAATAGCTTTTAGAGTCAAGCAGAAGAGAGGGAAGTGGGAAGGAGAGTGAAAAGGGGGGAGCAAGAAGCCTGGGTACCTTTGTCTTGCTAATGTACTTTGTTTTGTGGTGTGATGGGCCCAAACTGATTCAGACCCACCTCACAAGTGGGGAGCCAGAGAAGAGCAAGGCAGCTCAAGTGGGAAGCTTGACTGGGAACAAAAGATGCACCTGCAAAGCACAGAGTAATCCTCTCCACAGGCCACGCAGGGACGTGTTGGGAGCTCAATACCCAGCACCACCTGACTGAGGTTCGGACAGCGTGCATTTGCCTGGAAACGGCAGTGAATTCATCTCTGAAGAGGAAGCTGCTCCTGCAATAAGCCTGAATGGGCCCAGCAGAATTACAAACACACTCGTCACACACAAAAGAACTCCGGGGAGAAAATACAGACTAAAGGGTCGAGGAAAGGGCGGAAAGCATAGGCCCCTACAGGAGACATGAGTTAGTCATCCTGACAGGTCAACTCTAACAAACTAGCCTCTGCATTTAAAGCCACCTTTTTCGCCTGCCATCAGATCTTCTCTTGCTGCCTCTGCCTTACAACCTTACCGGCTAAGTGTGCAATCAGTGGCCCCTTGGCTAGAGAGATGGGGATGTTAAAGGGTTCTGAGTCAGTCATTCATTGGTACTCTGAGCCCTTCATTTCTATGACCTGAGCTGCTAACCTCAAGGGCAGCCATTCAAAACCACCAGCCTCTCTGTGGGAGAAAGGAGACTTTCTACCCCTGTGAAAAGTTAGGGTCTCAGAAACCCACAGGCGCAGTTCTACCCTGTTTTATACTCGAAGGGGTTGCTATGATTAGAATCAAATTGATGGCAGTTTTGATTTTCCTTCTGTCCCTTCTTTCCTTCTGTTCATTCTCCCTTCTGTTCACCCCCCCCCATCTTCCTTCCTTTCCTCCACCCCACTTCTCTCTCTTTCTCTCTCTTCCTACTTTCTTACTTTCCTATGGATCCCTATCAAATCCCTATCAAATAAAACCTTCTTTGAAGCTCAGCATGAAGGGGGAACCTTGTCCTGTGTCTCTTTGATCACCTTTTGAGAGGTCAAGAGCTCTGTGTATCTGGGAATGACCCTTACAGCTCTTCCCTTTTACAAGAATGCAGAGGCTCAGGTTGACGTGATTTTCTCAAAGTTAGTCAAAGGTGCCCTGACTTTCAACTCAATGTGTTTCCTGCTATACTAGATGTTCTCTCTCATAAACTGACATTCACAACATGATGCTAAGATAGATTAAGGAAAGGGTGGTTCAGACTGCAGGGTGAGATGGTGTACATTGTTTTCACTGCAAAATTAAATAAATGCCATGTGGTGGGAAAAGAGAAATAGGACTGGCTCAGGGTAGAACAGGGAACCACAACAACAATCACACAGGTTTAAAGGTGGATTCCCTATGTTATGCATCTCTTTAACAAAATGCTTGAGTCATAATCTACATATAAACTTTTATGAGAAGTACAAAGACCTAGGTGCTCCAAGAGATAACCTTGGGTCTCCATTTCCTTGATCATCTAGGAGGACTGTGAATTGAATGGTCGATAATGCTTTTACTAGCTCTGAAGGTGCCTGTACTACCTTATGCATCTGTAGGGCCAGTGAATTTTGTAATGTGACTTTTCTAACCAACGTCTTTAACTCCCACTAAACAATCTTTTGGTACATGGGTCTGCAAAGAAGGTACAGAAGATCCTATTAGGATTCCAAATGATCCCTCTGAGAGTCAGGAGAAGGGACTTTATGACCAGCAAGAGCTCGGAGTGGAGCATATCCTCTGGACCTGAGATTACTGTGCAGTGAACGTCCTAGATCCAAACGGCAGCTATACCATGAGAGCAGGAGCAGGAGAACCAGGAGCCAGAGCATGGAAGAGAGTAATGGACCTCACAACCCACAGAGCGAGTTGAGTGTTTTGTACAGAAGGATGGCTTGTGGAGTCCAGTGTGTCTGAGCATTAATTGGGGAAGTTGGACTTGCTGGTGCACAGAAATGGAGTTGAGTTCTTTGGGACTGAGGTTTGCAGCAGCAGGGGGCCTCTGGGCACTTCATTCATGGAGCTGGAAAGTTTCTTCAAGTTGAGGTTCACCGCAGAGCGGTATGTACCTTTGGACATGTATGAGCATTCTTGAAACTTTGTAACATGTACTTTTATACAACTGCTCTGAGCATTTCTCACTGGCGTTATAATTTGTTAACTTCCTTAATAAACCCTTTAATTGGTTTGAGCATAAACAAGCAGCCATCTAACTCAGGAGCAACAAGATCCACCATAATAGAAGTTCACTTGTCTGTGCGATCAAGAGGTGCTGAAACAAGCAGGTATCAGACATCAATGAACAAAAATCAAAATCAGTGGACCAATTGACTCCTGATATCGCTGAAGACAAATGGATACAGAAGCAAACAGAGTAGAAGAAACTATGGTGCCCAGCTACCAGAAGATTGAATGTCTGGAATCTCAAAGACTTGAAGATAATCTAGTCGCCACTGAGCGGAGAAACAGCAAACCCCACATGAAAGAAGCACACCAGCATGCGTGATCAAGAGGGGTTAAAGGGAGCAGCTATCGAGCATCTAAGAACAAGAATCCATCATTACGAATGAGGGGGAAAGCAGGGTGGGAACCTAAGGCCTTCTGGTGGGTAATTGGTCACCCCTTTACAGGGGAGTCACAGGGAGGAGACAGACAAGTCAAGGGGCAGTTGGGCAGAGATGATGCTTACAAGTTTCCTCCAGTTCCAGTTCCTCCCCCCCAACCATCATGGTCCCAACTCTACCTTACAAATCCAGATGGACTGGTGAAGGTACACTGGTGGAGAGGGGAGCTGGAGATATGGAGAAACCAGGATGGGCGAGCCCATTCAGGCTAGTGGTTAGATTGGAGCTGCTGGAAGGGTGGAGGGAAGGTGGGGTAGAGAGACGGAACCACCTGCAAGGATATACACATAAGCTCCTATTTGAAGGATGGGCATCAGGGGAGTGGGTTGGGGGAGAGGTCAGGCAGTGTAAGATATGACAGAACAACAATCATTTATACAGTATTGAGGGTTGGTGGGAAGGAGAGAGCAAGGGAAGAGGGGAAGGAATGGAAAAGCCGATACTAGGGGCTCAAGGGAAAAGGCGGATGATTGGAGAGCAATAATAGCGGCGGACAGGTGAAGGTGCCTGGCACAATATATTTATTTATGTATTGTGAAATGATGTACGAGCCCCAAATAAAATGATTTAATAAAAAATAGATAAATAAACCCTTTAATCATGACTTTTGCCTTTGAGTTCAATATATCCATGACAATGGATATTAGAAACTAAAGAGGTCAATGAGAGAACATTACTGAAGTCAATGTGGCATCCCCCACTGAATATGTTTGTCATTCTGTGGTGGCTTATGTGTTGCTCTGATGCAGAAAGTTATGTCACTGGTATTCCAAATAGCAGTCACGTCAACCAAACTGGTTCAGCATTGCTTCCATACTTAAAACAGACTATGAATAAAGAGTGGACCTTATTCAACTTCAGAAAATTAGCCACTGAAAAACCTAAAGATAGCTTAAAAATCATTGTAATTTTCTGAAAACATAATGAACAGAAACAGAATAATACCAGAGATGATGTCAGAAGTTGAGCCCCCAGGTTAAAAGACACTCAAAATATGAAAGAGATGAACTGCCTTCTCAATGTAGAGTTGATTTAATGATACAAATAGAGTACAGCTTCAGGATTTTCATTTGCAGATGGGGCACAACTCAAACGTGAAGAAAGAGCTTCAAATAAGAATTAATCATTGAAGGGGGAACTGGTCACAATGATCTACATATAACCCCTTCCCGGGGGCATGGACAGAAGGGTGGATGAAGGGAGACAGCGGTCCATGTAAGACATGGAATAGGGGAGATTTATAAATTATCAAGCACTCATGAGGGTGGGGGGGGTGGGAGGTGGGAATCGAGCTGATATCAAGGGTCCAGGTAGAAAGAAAATGTTTTGAAAATGATGATAGAAACAGGTGTACAAATGTGTTTGACATAGTAGATGGATGAATTGTGATGAGAGCTTTGAGAACCCCCAATAAAAAGATTTTTTAAAGAATTAATAATTGAATCTTGGAATGGTCAAAGTATGAATCTAGAAAGATCTGAGGTTGTTAAAAGTTAAATGGAACACATAAAGATTGATATTCCAGGGCTTAGTGAGCTGAAATAGACTGGTATTGGCCATTCTGAATTAAAAAATTATATTATTTACTATGCAGGGAATGACATAATCAAGAGGAATGGCATTGCATTCATTTTCAAAAAGAACACGTCAAGATTTATCTTGAAGTACAATGCTGTATGATAAGGATTATATCTACCTGACCTGGATAAAATTTTTACTCAAATCTATGCACCATCCACCAAAGTTAGGGATGAAGAAGTTGAAAAAATTCCACCAATGTCTTCTGTATGAAATTGGTCAAACACGAAGTTGGTCAAACATGAAATTGAGATCCATTGATGATTATTGATGATTGGAATGCAAAAGTTGGAAACAAAGAGAAACAGTAGCTAGAAAATATGGTCTTGGTGATAGACATGAAGTTGGGGATTGCATGACCAAATTTTACAAGACTAACAAATTATTTCTAGAATATACCTTTCTTCAAAAACACAAAAGGTGATTATACTTGTGAACTTCTGATGGAATCCACAGAGATTAAATTGACTACACTTGTGGGAAGACATGATGGAGAAGCCCAGTAACAGCAGGTAAAACTGGGCCAAGGGCCGACTGTGAAACAGACCATCAATTGCTCATCTGTAATTTCAGTTTGAAGCCGAAGAAAACTAAAACAAGTGCATAAGAGCCAAAGTATGACCTATAACCTTTCCCATTTAAATTTCAAGGACAGATTTGATGCATTAAACACTAATGGCAATAGACCTGATTGGCTGTGAAATGATACCCAAAACATCACACATAAAGAAAGAAAAAAGGTCATTTAAAAAATAGGGAAGATAAAAGTGGATGTTAAGAGGCTCTGAAACTTGCCTCTAATGGTCGTGTAGCTAAAGCACATGGAAGAAATTAAGAAGTCCAAGTTGAATAGAAATTTTTAAAGAGTAGCTCAAGAACATTAAGTAAAATATAATGTAACGTGCAAAAACCTAGAGCTAGAAAACCAGAAAGAAAGAACACATTCAGCATATCTTAAACTGAAATGATGAAAGAAAAACTTCAAGTCTTGAGTTAGAATATTAAAAGATTCTATGGGAAAAATATTGAATTAAGCACCAAAAGAAGATGGAAAGAATACACATTCACTGTTCAAAAAAAAAAGAACTAGTTGGTATTCAATCATTCCAAGACATACAATATAAGCAAGAACCAATGGTACTGAAAGAAGTCCAAGCAGCCCAGAAAACAGAAGCCAAAAACTGAAGAAATACCACTGAAATGGTCAACAAATCAATGAAGCACAGAAATACTCACTTGTCTATGCCAGGACATTTGGAAGGCAACTACTTAGTGAGCTGTCCAGAAAAGATTTACATTTGTAGCTATTTCAAAGAAAAATGAAACAACAAAATGCAGAAATTATAGGACAACATCACTGATATCATATGTAAGTAAAATTTTTGCTGAAGACCACCCATCAACCTTTACACCTTTATTGATGGGGAGCTGCCAGAGAGTCAGGCTGAATTCAGAAGAGGATGTGAGACAAGGGTTATCATTGCTGATGATAGATAGGTATTGGCTGAAAGCAAAGAATACCTGAAAGATGTGTACATATGTTTCATTGAGTATGTGGATCATAACAAACTCTAGATAGTTTTGAGAAGAATGGGAATTCCAGAACACATCGTTGTTCTCATACTGAACCTGTATATGTATCAAGAGTCAGTCTGTAGAACAAAACAAAGAAATACTACATGGTTAAAAGTCAGACAGGTGTGCCTCAGGGCTTTATCTTCTCACCCTATTTATTCAATCTGTCGGCTAAGCAACTATAACCCAAGAAGCTGAATTATATGAAGAAGAATGTGGCATCAGGATTAGAAAAAGGCTTATTAAACCTTAAATATGTAGAAGATACAACCTTGCTTGTCTGCTTGAAGTACTTGATGATGAAAATCAAGGATTGAAGCCTTCAGTATGATTATAGCTCAATGGAAAGAACATCACTACACTCACAACCAGACCAGTAGTAGCATCATGATAAATGGAGAAAAGATTAAAGTTGTCAAGCTTTTGTGTTGCTTGGATCCGAGTTCAGTGTTCATTGAAGCAGCAGTAAAGAGCTCAAAGACACTTTGCCTTGGGTAAATGTGCTGCATAAGAACTCTAAAGTGCTGTAAAACAAGCAGATTTCTTTGTGAACCTGAGATCAGGTAAACCTGATGTCAGCCATGGTATTTTAACTTGTTTCATATGCCTGTGAAAGTTGAACACTGAATAAAAATGGATGCATTTGAATTGTGGTGCTGGCAAAGAATAGTGAAAGTATCATGGACTGTCGAAAGAACAAACATGTCTGTCATGGAACAAGTACACCCAGAATGTCCCCAAGAGGCAAGATGGCAAGACTTTGCCCCAAGCACTTTGGACATGCTATCAGGAGAGACAGGTTCCTGGAAAAGGAAATCATGCTTGACCAGGTAGAAGTACAATAAAAAAGGGTAAGGCCCTTGATGAGATAGTGACATAGTTCCTGCAACCATGGGCTCAAAGTTGGGAACATTTGTGAGGATGGTGAAAACCAACTTCATGACACACAACAACAACAACAACAACCCTGTGTTCGACAGACAATAAACACCTGTGCAGTTATTCTTTCTCGTGGCAAGGATGGATAATGAAAAAGTAGAAGAGAGAGCCTAGGTAGAGAGAAGGGCTGACTCCCAATTTACGCCTTCAAGCTTTTCAAATACCTCTGTCTCAAAGGGGTTGTTCTTATTTCTTGGTCCTAGTTTTTTCACTGCCTCTTTGTTTTCAAAAAAGCATTTGTTTACATTCTTGTTTCTCTTAAATCAAGAACAAAACTCTATTCACTCTTTTAAATGTCCAGAATCTAGCACAGTGTGTGGAACAATAAACTCAGCATGCTGTTTCATAAAAGAAGGTGCCAAGAAACCCTATTGTAAGGTTCGCTAAAATCCTTTACTGGCAGAAATCAACTGCATAACTGTTTTCTCTTTCTCTTAACTAAACAAGTCCCTAACCATCTCTTTAAAAATAAATTGGCATTGATGAAATGGGTTAGGAAAAGCCTTAATATGCGAACATGCTTGGATCCTTTCAATATTCTCTTCGTTATTTTCAGCAAAGACTTCAATTTCCAGCTTTAAACATAACCAACATATATAACTTAAATTACATCTTTATAATACTGCTATATTTTAAAACCTTGTTTTGTTTTACTTTGACTTTTTTACTTTTGCAATTAGGGGCATATGTACGATAAGCTTTGACCTCTTGTCCTAGTTGCTGACACAATGGGTCAGGCCTGGTACCCAAGTCTGAGATGCCCCACATCAAGCCTAAAGTTTTGGACAAGATCGTGCTTGATGCCAAAGGCAAGTGTAAGTGCATGAGAGAAGTTGACTCACCTTCTTTAACACTCAGCCTTGAGGATTGGTCTGTGTGAGAGGTTGCATTATAGGCCAGCAGTGAACCTAGAAGGCAAAACAGAATTATAGACAAAATATTACTCTGAGATCAAGAGCAGGAGATGGAGCAAAAAAAGATGTGGTTTAGGGGACACAAAACTTCTGTTAAGGGTGATAGAAAAGATTGGAAATGAATGATGGCGATAGTTTCACCATATGGTGCAAGAAGTTGTTGCCAGATGCCATTAGGCTGCCTCCTACTCATAGTGGTGCTGTGTATAAGAGAAGAAAACACCACCATACCCTACATCCTCCTCACAATCTGGGTGATGTTTGAAAGTCCGTTGTAGCCATGATGGCTGTCCATTGCATGGAGGGTTTTCTTTTCCAGAGATTGATAAAATATCCAAAGTATGTGAAAGGGAGTGTCATAATCCTTGGTTTTGAGAAGCATTCTGGCTGTATTTCTTCTTAAACAGATTTTTTTGTTCTGGTCATCCGTGATACATTCATCACTAGCATAATTCAAATACATCAATTCTTCTCCAGTCTAACTTATTCATCGTTTAGATTTTTGCCAGGTGATTAAAAATACTCTGGCTTGGTTCAGGTGTGCCTTGTGCCTCAAGGAAACATCTTTGCTTTTTAACATTTTAAAGTGATATCTTTCAGCAGACTCAGCCAATGCAAGAGGTCCTTTGTGTCCTTGAATGTTGCTTCCATGGACATCAATTGTGAATGAAACCCTGGATAACTTTAATATTTTCTCTATCATATGATATTGCTTCTTGGCCCAATGTGACTATTTTTTGGGTTGAAGTATCATCTTAAAGACTGCAGTCTTTGTAAGTAAGTGTTTCAAGTTCTCTTTGCTTTTAGCAAGCAAAGATGTATCATCTACAGACCACAAGCGGTTGTAAGAGTCTTCCTTCAATCCTGCAGCCATGCATTTCTTTATAGAGTCCAACTTCTCAGAGGACTTGCTCTGCATGAAGACTGACGATATGTTGGAAAAGAATGTAAACCTCACACATGATTTCAAAACATGCACGATCTTCTGGTTCTCTCTGAATACTTGCCTCTTGTACAGGTTTCACATGAACACAATGAAGTGTTTTAGAGTTCCCATTCTTTAGAATTTTCCCCATAGCTTATTTGATCCCATTGAGTACTTTTGCACAGTCATTACAACACAGTTATTCATTGCTTTCAGCCAAGATCCATCTTATATCAGCAATGGTACTTTGTTGCACAGACTTGTCTGAATTCACCTTAAATTGGGGGTATTTCCCCATGGATGTACTGCAGCAAGCATTTTAAAACCTCTTCAGTAAGGTTTTACTCACAAGTGATAATAATAACAATATTGTTCATTAATTTCTATATTCAGTTATATAACCTTTCTTTTCTTTTTTTTTGGGGGGGGGGCATCACTGCTCTCCAGTGGTGGGAGTAGGAGGTCCAACCCCACTGCTGGAATTGAACCTCCATCCCAGTGGGCCACAGTCCCGCACACAACCAGTATGCCACCGGGGCTCAGCCATAACCTTTCTTTTCAATGACACAAATATGAATCTCTTCCAGTAGGTTAGCTAGGTAGAAGTTTCTTAGCATAGATCAGTGAACACTTCCACTGTTGCATCTGTTTGTTGAAATATCTCAGTTAGTATTCCATCAATTTCTGGAATCTTGTCTTTGGCTAAAGCCTTCTTTGGTCAATGCAGTTTGAACGTTTTCCTTGAACACCACTGATTCTTAATCATATGCTACCTGCTGAAATGGTTCAATGCCAACCAATTCTTTTCTCATCTTCTGCTGATGCTTCCTGCATTGTTCAATATTTTGTCTACCAAACTCAAAATCAAATTTATTGCCATTGATCGAACCGATTCTGACTCAGAGAAGCCCTGTAGGACAGGTGAGTTTCCAAGACTGAACCATTTGATGGGAGGTGAAATTCCCATCTCTCTCTGAGGGCTGCTGGTAGTTTCAAACCGCTGACTCGACAGTGAGCATCCCAACAAATAATCACCACACCACTCCTCTATTTTGTCTACTGTATTCTTCAATATTGTAACGCGACGCTTAAATTTGTTTTCAGTCCTTTCAGCTTGTGAAATGCTGAGCCAATTCTTCTCTCTCAGTTTTCTAATTCCAGGTCTTTGTATATAATGTTTCATTATATGTTTGTTTAATTCAAGTCTAGCCATCCTTTGAAATCAGCCAACTCCTTCAGTTCATTATTTCCCTCATTGGCTTTTATCTACTCTGTGTTCAAGAGCAAATTTTAGCAGCTCTCCTAAGCACAATTAAAGTACATGAATCACATGTGGGAAAAATGTTGAAAATGCAAATGTTTTGTAATTTATATTTACCACGTTTTTAAAATCAGAAGATAGAAGGAAAAGGGATTAAGTAGAGAAAAGATAGAGAGGGGGCAGAGAGGGACGACTTATGAAGGGAAAGAAAAATTTAATGCAATTCTTTTATTTGAGAGAATCATACAGAACTATAATAGTCTTATCAAGTTAGCTTAATGTCAGGGAAATTATGGCAGAATAATTGGGGCCAAGGTCATTTCCTTTCACCTGCACATTTATCTCTGCAGACTTCTGACGGTCTCAGTCGGCCTACTGATGAGAACACAGGACTCAGTATCAGGAAACCATGGTCCTGGTCCTGGTTCTATTTCAAACTCAGTGTGTGACTGGGATAAAGTGACTTTTCAGATCGAGACCAACGTTTGCCATCCTAAAAATTAAGGGATTATTTATACCAGAAGTTAGCAATCTTTTCCAGGAACAGCAACAAAGCACGATGCCACACTCAGTGCCCTCAAGCCAATTCTGACTCCAAATGACCAGGGAGTACGTACTTTAGACTCTGAGGACCACATACCAGTCCTGTGACTTTTCACAACACTCTAAAGATATTAAAATCCTTTCTTAGTCCAAGGGTTTGGACCACGTACCCAAAGCCAAAAAAGCCACAAGCAGAATTGGCAAGATTGGGCCTGTAGATCAGTTTGACACACCTGAGCCTAAAAGCCATTGAAATTCCTTCAGCTACGTGATTTCCTTTTGTCTAATGTACAAGTCCTTTCCCTGGAGGGGGTATTGACTACTGGTAAAAGGAGTTGAAAAGTGAGTAAGGGAAGTAGTACTCCAAATAGTCACTATTACCACTTCCTTTTGCAATGAGGGGAATTCAAAATTCCGTTATCTTTTAGTTCTGTTTTTCCAAGAACTTTTTGAAGCCCCCTGCTATGTACATAAAAGACTTCAACAAAATGAGAAGAGTAACAAATTGAATTTTCTGTCATCCCTGAATGATTTATTTATAATCTTTGAAAATGAAAAGTGAAATACACCTATTGTGCATATGTCTAGGCATTATGAAACGATGACTTTGTTGTTGTTGTTGTTGTTGTTGTTGTTGTTGCATTCTGCCCTCTTTCCTAAAGCAGTATTTTTTCCTTGGCTTACAGTGGATTTAAGGGTTTTATTTTGTAAATCTAGGCATTTTCAGATTTTCCATGAGAGGATTCTGAGAAACCCATAAGATGCCAACAAGACAGAGGTAAGCTCTCCTTTTACAAAGGGGATGATCAAGTCCTTGCCACTGAGTTGATTGCAGCTCACAGTAAGTGATGGAAGAGAAGAGCACTCCCCTTTAGGATTGTCAAGCTACGGTCACTATAGAAGCAGACAACCACATCTCCTGTGGAGCTGCTGGTGGTTCTGAACTGCTGGGTTTTCAATTACTTGTTGGTCATTTAATCTCACCTTAAAGGACACGACAGACTTGAAATACAAAAATGAAACAAAAATCCTGAAACCAAACTCACTGCCATCAAGTCAGTGCCGAGTCATGGTGGCTCTAGAGGATGGCCAGAACTGCCTTCATGAGTCTCCAAGACTGATCTGCATGGGAGTAGAGAGCTCCGTTTTTCTCCTATGGAGCAGCTGGTGGTTTCGAACAGCTGACCTTACTGTTAGCAGTTCAACTCGTAACAAGTAGGCCCCCAGGTCTCCTCCAATAGCTCTAAGGATGATGTAAACTTGCCATGTGAACTTTTAAAGCTTCCTTTAAAGGCTCAAAAAATTCTTTTAACCCATCCCTGCCCTGCTTCGTGGGACCTACAGGACTTACCGTACTTCAGGGACAAGGTTTGAGACAGAAATGGGCAGTCAGTCAGACATCCTATTTTTGCTCCACCAGGGATGCGGGATTACAGATACTGTCTTGCCCAGCTTTGGGTACATGATTGTAGCTCTTGGAGAAAATGTGAGTTTTGTTAGATAAGAAGGAAAAGAATTTTCTGAGAACCATCCAAGACCACATAGTCTAACTCAGCTGCAGCTCTGACAGAGTCCCAGACAAAAACCAAAGGTAGGAGAGTGAAGACTGCTCTCCACCAAGAGTGTAGATGAATGGAAATTCTTTACAAGCAGAGACTGTCACACAAATGGTCGCTCCACGGACCAGGTAATGTTAGTTCTCCCATTCTCAAGAACATCACCGCTGGCAAGGGGAGGGTAAGACAAGCTCATTTGAATATGTCGCGGAGGTGAGAGTGGCTTTCTTCTAGCCAGCAAAAGGGAGAGAAAGAAATTTGTTTATTGTAGCCTCCCATGTGACATTGCTGTGAGCAGCACAGGGTGACCCAGACAGAGGTTACTAAATGCTAACTTCTGCTGTTACTATTTGTCTATCCCTCGCTCCCAAAGGCAGCATAATGCACACTTATCTTGAAAGCCCCTAGACAGAGAACTTTTGCTGCAACAGTCCTGCCCTCTGAAATCAAAGTTATGAATGGGCTCTGCTACAAAAAGAAATCCTCTTGTACTTGGAAGATGGAATGAAATGGAATGAAATTTTCCAAGGTAACAGTGAAAAAAAAAAAAAAAGAACACCACCTCAGGAATCCGATGAAGAATGTTTCCTTCTCGGCCTTGGCCTCTTCCCCAAGGTAACCCCTCATTGCTGGGAAAATATTGGAAAAGGCTGCTCTCCACGGAATAGACCGCTTGAGGCAGACGTTACGACTCAGCAGAAAACACGACGCTTACATCAGCTACATTCACTACATGCCCCCGGGGTGAAGGGTCTTCTTTAGGCACACGTGCATTCCACAGGAAACCCCCAGAAAGCCGAGAGAAAGGGTTGTCTGACCTCTCCAGAGCTTGCATGAAATATGTATTTCATGGTAACCTAGAAAAAAGATTTTGCCCCAAAGATGGTTCTTGGTTCAAATTTCATTCCTAGAAGCAGAGGCTGCCGTCCATAGAAAAGGTGGGGACCCTCTGACCCTCTCTGACCCTCTCCCAAAGGACCACCATTCCCTTGTCACCTGGGACTTGAACTTCATCAACAAAGGGCAACAAGACCCACCTTCTTCTTAGAGGAGCCCTGTGAAGCCACAATTACCTTTATCCCCTCTTTTACAAACAGGGAGCTCAATCTGTAGAAAAGTCAAGGAATTTACCCAGGACCACAGGGCTAGAAAGCACGAGAGGCAGGATTCCTAGTCTGTTCTTTCTCTAAAACCTGGTCTCCAGCCAAGAAAACTCCAGCTAGGCACTGGACGCCAGGCTGGTAGTTAGCTCTGCGGAGGCTGGAGGGTGGTGACGGAGAGGAGGAGAGAGGTGAACAAAGGAGGCTTCTCTTTTGACTTTTGTACCTTGGTGGTGTTTATACAAATGAGGGGGTTCATTTTTTTTCACAGTTTTATGAGTTGTACATTTATGATTTTTGAACTTCACTGCATCTTAAACATCAACGAAAATTGTACTTAAATGTACTTTTTCTGTGGCACTGTCCTTTAAGTGTTGGACAGCTAAATCACGAGGTTAGTTGTTCAAACCCACTAGCATCCCCTGGAGAGAGAGAGGCTGCCTGCTCCCCCAAACATCCACAGCTTCATAAACCCTACACAAGATCACTACGTGGAGGAATCTCTTTGGTGGCAATGGATTTGGGGTGTCTATGCAGTCCTGAGGGTTCTTTTCATTGAACTTTTGGAAGACGCTCCTCCTTTTCATACGTCACAAGACGTATGATCAGCCGTTTCTTTCAGAGCCCCCTTTTCCTGAAAGCAAATTTCCCGTGTCACGAAAGGCTAAGCAGCTGCCTGCTGACTAAAAGTTGGGTCACTTTAACCTTCCAGGCACCTAGGAGGACAGGCCCAGAGAGCTGCTTTCAAAGACCCGCCACCTTGAAACCTTCGGAAGGCATCCTACTCTGCACTGGAGGGTGGGGGCTGCGCTGCGTCAGCCTTGACCCAGTGACAACCGATTCAAGTTTGCTGCTCCTGGTGTGCCCCATGAGCCCTGCGGGGGGCTGCTGAAGGGGAGTGAGGCATTCTTCCCAAAGGGAGAGCCTGAGAAAGAGAATTCCCCCATTTGAATCCATTGCCAGCGGACACAGGATGTGGCATCTGAAAGAAGATGGGAATGGACTTTGCAGGGGTGGGGATGGAGCCCAGATCACACAGCTCTCCGCCTCCACGGCCCCTCCACCTCACGTGCCGGAGACACCTGGAGCCAGAAAAGAAGTGTCCCAGCACCAGAATGCTTTGTCTCTGCTCCATTGTGAACACCGAATCCACGGGGCTCGCTCCTCCCTCCAAGCCCTCAGTCCTTTGAATCTATTTTGCCAATCATCCACCCTCCCACCCCCACTCCCTCAGGCTGGCTGAGACTGGAGAGAGTGGGTTGGGGAAGATGGGAGGGGTCAGGGAAATGGACTATGCAGTCCTTAACACAATAGATCCGACTGACTTGGATCCCGGGAAAACCTGGCCTTTTGTTCTGTCTGCTTCTTGTTCTCCTTTGCCTGTCAGGACATCAGGACGGAGGGCCTGTAACGGATAACACTTCACTCACTTAATTGCCAGACCCATCACCTTTGCCCGACCATCTGAGGTTACAGGTGGAACAACGGACCACAAAATGCACAATGTGTTTCCCATTAAGCTTAAATTAGAAGTGGGAATCATGATGGATACCTTTTCCAGGGTCTCCCCGTCCCATGATATTTTATTCGTTTATGTTGCCACTATTTGGAAATACAGATTTTTAAGTATTGTACACAAGTCAGATGTACACCTGCATACAGACAACACTTACTTCTTTTGTACAATTGAAAATGATTTGCAGCCTCTGGCCTGCCCCTCCTGTCTGTTTGACCTAACATCCCCCAACTCCCTCCAGTGGCTCCCAGTCTGAACTGCCTGCTAGAGCTTGGCTTGTGAAGGGGCAAATCTCATTTCCAGCAGCCTGGCTTCTGGAAATAGTACCTCTGCCAAGGGGGTGGCGGGTGGGGTGGCAGGGAGAGATAGGAGGAGCCACCAATCAGGCCCAGAGGAGGACCGGGTTAGTGTGGTGATAGCTTTTCCTTTATCGGCCTCTTTCCAGAGCCCACAAGGAAAGTTTTGGAAAGCATTTATCTCTTGGTACAAATAAAAGCAGAAAATACTGTGGGAAAAGTGACCTGGCCCTTGAAGTGGAAGCCACAGGGAATGTGACCAATTTTGCACAGACACGGGGACCCGTCTGGCACAGGGCTGCTGCCTTCTCTCCAGCCCATCACCCAGGCTGTGGCATTCGAGGGCCCCTGTCTAAGAGGCCAGGCTGCTGTCTACAGGGCTGTATGACTTTGATCCACTTTTGGAAGTACATGTGACTTCTGTTGCTTTGGATTTAAAATGGGGGCTATAAAGAGATGTCAATGTGATGCCCACAAGGGGGCAACCTGTGCACCTAGGGAGACGCACCTGGGGAGATGCAGGCTGAGAGCCCTGGCATAACTCACCAAGATTAGAACCAAGTATTGTGGGCACTGCTGTCAACTTCAACTGCAGCCCCAAGGAGGGCCCCAGCCCCACATCTCTGTGCATTTGAAGAAGAGGTGCTGGTATGGAGAGCTGCATAAGACACAGGCCCTTGAACTGGATAGCTGGCCAGGCAATCTATGCCCAAGCCCTTCCAGACAGGCCTCCAAATCCTAGCACACCAGGCTATTGGGCAGTGTATCAGAGCTAACTTTTCTCCCATTAGTGGGCTCAGCTGCTCAACCAAAAAGTTCGAATCCACCCCAAGACTCCTCGGAAGAATACCTGGCAACCTGCTGGCTCCCCAGCGCCCCCCCCCCCCAACTCCGGAGTATAGTTCTAGGGCATTCTGACACACACGGGGCAGCCAGGGGGCAGAGCTGGCTTGAGGAAAACCTCTTAGCATTTGCTTTTCTTTTTAATATTTCTGCTCCCTTGGAAAGCACAGACACGGTGTTTAAAACTATAAAAGTATAGGTTCCCCACCTCACCCTTGCTCGGAGCAACTAGAATCAATACTCTAACATCTTTTGTGGAAGTATGAATTGGAGGCCAGGAGAATTTCATATTCTACAAGGCTTCTTTTTTTCTACGAAAGTTCAGACTTTGGAGATCTGCCACCACTTTGGACTCTTTTGGTAACTTCACATGTTCAAGCCCCAGCTGCCCTTTCTGGACTCTCCTTTGCCCTGCAGCAGGGGTGTCAAACTCAAAGTGAGCAACTCTGACTTTCTGATTTTACTTGCTAGCACAGGAATTGTGCGGATCTTCCCAAAGCATTCTTTTCTTTTTCTTTTTTTTTGGGGGGTGGGGGAGGCAGCATCACTGCCCTCTGGTGGGAGTAGGAGGCCCAGCCTTACTCCTGGAGAGCTGCTGCTGGATTTGAACCACCAACCCAGTGGGCTGCAGTCCCGCACACAACTACTATGCCACCAAGGCTCAGCCCGCACTATTTTCCTCATGACAATTTTTTGTTTTCATTTATTTCAGAGCATCATGGGCCACAGAAAATTACCTTTGCAACCCGCGGGTCCCCCGTTTGACAGCGATTGCCCCATTGGTGCTGAGGGACTCAGCCACATCTCTCCCACCAAGTGCCAAAGTGGAAATGTTTGGAGCTCACAGCCTCCCATATGCAGGACCAGAAGACACGGCATTGAGAATGGGCGATCCTTGCCCCTGCTTCAGCTTCATCACCCAACCTCTTTCCCCCAACGTGCTTACCTCCCCACCTTAGCACAGAGGATCCACGGGAAAGATGTCTGGGGCAAAAACGCACCTGAGGCATTGCAGTGGACAGGAAGGAGTTCTCAGCAGATGTCAGGTGAAGGGACTGGGTCTCCTACAGGTAAGTTAGCAAACCAAGCCGCTATCTCCCTTCCAATCCCGGAAGGTCTAGAGGGGGATCCTGAAGGCAGATATGAAACCAGGAGTAGAGAAAGTTTCCACTCCATATAAGAATCAGGAGTGGAATCCTTTTCCTTGGAAAAATTAAAAATAAAACCAAACTCCCTGCCATCGAGTTATGCCAATTCACAGCAACCCTTTAAAACAGGGCAGGACTGTCCGTGTGGGCGGCCCAGGTTGTGACGCCCACGAAAGTAGGAAGGCCTCATCTTTCTTCCACGGAACACTTGGTGCTTTCAAACTGCTGGCCTCGCAGTTAGCAGCCCAATGTGTAATCTAAGTTCCTCAAAAAGTCTCTGGACTCTGAAAATACCATGCTGAAGTAAGTTTTGAAAAGCCCAAAAAACTATTATGATGTTTGCTTTTGCAGGCATTGTCCTTATATCCATGCATGGATCCCTTTGTCTGCAGCTTTTTTCACTTACCAGCATGTTTAAACAGTGTCCATGTTTTCCCACCATAATTATTCTAGAAGAACGTTCCATCTGTAGATGTGATGTTGTTATCCATCATCTCCAGATTCAAGAAAATGCCCTGCATTCTCAAAGATCTTTTATGTATATGCTTGACCCTATAGCCTCTAATACCTAAAAACAGGCCTCTTCTGGAAACTGGTACCTTCCCTTCTATAAGGCAGCTTCAGAGAAGTTGGTGGAAAAATTCCATTCTCTTTTAACTCCATTTTTCCACAAACTTTTTGAAGTCCCCTCAAATCTACAAATAAACTCATGTCTCTTCTATTCTTTAAGGAAAAGGCAATGAGTATCTTTTCTCATTATGTAATACTCATAAACAATCAAACTCTCTGGCCCCGTCTTTATCACATGCTTTCTTCTGTGTCCTTTATCTCTGTTCCCATCCATGGAAAACCATTTTAATAAGAGCCTTGGCTTCTCATCACACATTGCTGGGTCTTTAAGGCAGATGTGTGTCTCATGTTAGTGTCTGTGGCTGGTGTGTCTGTGACAGGTACAGACCAATACTAGCAGGGGCTTTGACTAAAAACACAGTGTTCTGGGGAACTGAAGGCTTGACTAGACTTTCTCACCCAGTGTCATAATGTGCTTGAACATTTCCCCAAACAGGGCATTTGCAGTAGTGCCCAAAAGGCACTGTTCTGAGCAGTCTGCTTCTGCACCTCTCTTTTGTCTACAAAGGAACCTAAGAGTGAACAATTTCTAGACCTCCATACAGAGGAGGTAGGTGAGAAGCATAAAAGGCAGAACTGGTCAATGATTTGGGTCTCTGGTCTCTTCTTGTTGTTATTTAACTTCTTTGTACCCTGGACTCCTCCATCCTTTATTGCAGCATTCTGTTCATCAAAGAACCTGTGTTTTCTGGCTTCTTGTATTCTCTGACTTCTGAAAAGCTCAAAAAAGGTGAGGGGGGCTTCAAAAGTTTGTGGAAGCAATAGAATGGAAAGAATATGAAATTTTTCACAAACCTTTTGAAGCCCTCTCAATTAGTTCATCCAAAAATGCAAATTGCCCAGGCCACAAATAAAACAAAGTGGAAAATAGAATCTCCTCTTTTGAAACAGTTGTGTCTAGGGTTGACCTCATGTTACAAGAAGACTCAGACATGAAGTCATCAGTCTGTGTTAACATATACTGCACCGCCACCCGCACCCACACCTCCTCACACACACACAGCATGGGCAATTCCTTCCTTCTGAAGGAACTGGGGGCTTTTAAAACTTACAATCACTGTGTGTCCTGCCTCCACCTTCCTTTGCTACTCACCATGCCCCGTATGGTCACTGTCACAGAGCAAGAGAAAGGCTCCCAAGGATGGTGAGGTAAAGGTTCATGGAGAAATTGAGAAATAACCAACACACAGCCAACAAGGTGAGGAAAGTGGTCACATTAGCTGCCATCAGAGGAATTCCGCTTAATACCATCTAGTGGTCTCTGCACCACACAACAGTTAACAGGTATGGCTGCTAACCAACTTGTTCAAAGTGTGAATATACCCAGAGACAAAAGAAAATTCTGGAGGTCTGCTTCTGAATAGCCAGCTGTTGACAACATGAAGAATCACTTCTACTCTGACTTACATGGCATAGTCTTCTAAACACTGTTCTGCCCAACAGCTCCAAGAAGACTGCCAGTAGTCGCCTAGAGCATTGGCAGCATACTCACTGCATCCAAAGTCTGCTCACAAACTGGCAGAAAATTCCTATATGAATCTAGTTTCCTGAGGCTTCAATTCCCTGATCCTAATATCATCTTTTTCACCCAAAAAAGCAATCCTACAATACTGAGGGCGAGCGCATCGATATTCTATCTCGTCTGCATTTCCGATGAAGGTAAAGACTAAGGTTTCCAATAAGCCTAAGAAAATCGTTTCTGCTCTTGGTGCACGTTTTATAACAAAGTGCAGGAGTGAATGGAGTTTTATGCTAGAGAAACCTCCTATTGGAGAAATTCTTTGGATAATTGCCTATTTATTTTCATAAGCTCTCCCCAAAGCAACCTCATCATTCCTAGCGCCCAGACTGAAGCTTCCAGTAGATTCTAACACACCTGTGACTTCTGCCTTCAGGCATGTTTGACAAAGGGCTGTGTAGGGGGCAGTGGCAGAAAACCTCTCTCAAGGGGAAAGTAGGAAGCATCACAATCAGTTCAGCTCTCTACCACTCGCTGAAAAATTGGCACCACAGATGTCAGACCTGGCAAGCTGTTTGGAAAAAAACCCCAGAGCACATATGGGTCAGACTGACTTGGAATCAACTAGATGGCCACAGGACAGGGAGCCTCAGAGGAATTTGAGGATCAGCAGTTAATATGTACATTTTCAACATCTGAAATCCTAAAGCCATGGCTCCAAAATGTCCCCTAGGAACTTTTAATCACTGAGAAAACACCTACCAGAGAATCCGCCTTTCTATAATTACGGGGCAAAGCGGTTTCTGGAAAAAGGAAGAGCCTGCCCTCCTCATAGGAAGCACAAGGCTAGCTCCTGGAGACCCCACCAGGCCACAGTCCTGTACTTTCTCCCACTTCGGGTTTTCCTTCCCAACACTACCTCCAGAGGACATTTGACCCTTTTTCAAGGGCCCAAGCCTGCTGCTCAAGCCTGCTGTTCCTTCAGTGTTTGACCAACATAAACTGAGAGCTAGGAATCCATTTCCTCTCCCTTGACTGGGTTCATGGGACACCAATCTTCCTCATAACGTAGCAGGCTTCGCAGAGCACCATTGGGAGCTGGTCTATGAACAGGGGCTCCTTCTCGGGGTTGTGTTGTCACCTGGAAGCAGAAGGTGCACTTACTTTCCCTGAGGTAACTGAGGTGTGACAACAGCACTTCGGTGTTGTAGAGGGAGGTGGCGCGGAGGAATTCCTCTTTGTTCATTTTGCACAATTCCTTGCCATCCATGTTTTGGAAGAAGGAGGTGTCAATCTCCATCAGTCCATACTCCTTTATCGCCCACTCCAGCCACTGCCGCACATGCTCCTGAGTCCACAGTGTGGGGTCTGCAGAAGATAAAGTCATGGTTAGCAAGGGCAGCCTGGGACGAGGGCTCAGAGGTGGGAAACCAGCCCTCTTCCAAACAGTCCTCCCCAGGGCCCATCACACCCAGGTTCCATCACACATGGGACTGTCCCAATCACTTATTCCTCTTACAGAGTCTTAGATACCATGCTATGTATCTGACAGGACAAATAAGACTTTTTCCTCATGGGTGGCATAAAAATTAAAATAAACTCAAGACATCAATCCTTAGAAAGACATGACATGTGTACAGTATTTTTAGAATATGATTCTTTTAATGGAGGGCAGAGATCTCTTTATGGAGGGAAATACACATACATATTTTTACTACAACCCAGTCAGTGAAGTTGGAAAATTTAATGGGATCAATCTTTAACATAAGCCTACTATAGAATTTCTCCTTTAGGGGCAGCTGTGCTATATACTGGACCAGCCCCACACATTTCTGAAGTTCTCAGGATATTTAAATACCCAACACTAATGGCAGAAAATCTGATGAGCTGTGGGAGGACCTCAAGAGCATCATCTATGGAAAAAAGCAAAGTGTCATTAAATATACTAGGAAAGATAGAACTGCATGTCAGAAGAGACTCTGAAACTTTCTCTCAATCATAAAGTAGCTACAGGAAATGGAAGAAATGATGAACTCAGAGAGTTAAAGAGAAAATCCCAAAGGCAGCTGAGGAAAACAAATAAAACAGCACAATGAAGTGGGCAAAGATGTAGAGTTAGAAAGACAAAAGAGAAGAACACACTCAGCATTATCTGAAACCGAAAGAACTCAAGGAAAAAACTCCCGTTGCAATATTGAAAGACTCTATTGGGGAAATATTGAATTATGGAGGAAACATCAAAAATTTAATGAAAACTATATGCAAAGTTACTCTATCAAAAAGAATGAGTCAACATTCCACCACTTCATGAGGTGGCATAGGAGCAGAACAAATGGTGCTGAAGAAAGAAATTCAAGCTGTACTGAAGCATTAGCCAAAAATAAGGCTCGAGGAATTGATGGAATGGCAATTGAAATATTTCAATAAGCTGATATTGAACAAGTTCAACAAGTTGATGACATGTACTCACTCATTTATACCAGGAGATTTAGAAGACACTTACTTAGCTAACTGACTGTAAGAGATCCATATAAAGAAAAAAATGACAAAATATGCTCAATGCTCAAACTACAGAACAATATCATTGATCTCACATGCAAGTAAAATTTTGCTGATCAGCCAACAACAGTTGCATCTGACAGGGAGCTGTCAGAGACTCAGGTCGGATTCAGAAGAGGACATGGAACAAGGGATATCACTGCTAGTGTCAGATAGCGAGGCAGTGAAAACAAGAAAGATATTTATTTTTGTTTTTCATCCATGCCAAGGCATTCAATTGTGTGGATCATTATAAACTATGGGCAACCTTGAAAAGAGTGGGAATACCACAGCCCTTCATTGTATATGTGTGGAATTTGGACAGTGATCAAGAGGCATGGTGACAACAGAAAAGGGAATGCTGCATGGTTTAAAGTCAGGAAAGGTGTGCAACAGCGTCATGTCCTCTCACCTACTTAGTTGATCTGTATTCTGAGAAACTCATCAGAGACTCTGGATTATATGAAAAAGAATGTGGTGTTAGGATTAGGGAAAGATTCATTAACAAACTGTGATATGTAGATGGCACAATTGCTTGCTGAAAGTGAGGAGGACATAGGGACTTGTCAAGGAACAGCAAGGGTTTCAGCCTTCAATATGTATTATGACTCAATGTAAAGACGACCAAAATCCTTACAACTGAACCAGTAGATAGCATCAAAGCAAGTGAAGAAAAGGTTGAAGTTGTCAAGGATTTTGCCTTCCCTGGATCCACATCAATGCTTATGGAAGCAGCAGTGAAGAGATCAAATAATAGGCTACCTTGGGGATGTCTGCTGCACATGACCCCTGTAGAGCATTGACGAGCAAGGGAGTTACTTTAGGACGAAGGTGCATCCGACTCAAGCCATATGCATATGAAAGTTAGACAATGAATAAGAGGACTTCAGAACTGATACATTTGAATTGTGGTGCTAAAGAAGAATATTGAAAGTTGCATGGAATACTAATGGGACAAATCAATCCATTTTGGAAAAAGTAGGACCAGAGGGTTTCTTAGAGGCAAGGGTGGTGAGATTTCTCCTTCCATATATTAGACATGCTATAAAGCTGGAGAAGGACATCGAGCCTGGTAAAGTGGGGCTGGGGAGCAGAGAAAAAGAGGAAGGCCTTCAGGGAGATATGTTGATACAGTGACTAAAACAAAGGGCTTGAGTATACGAGCAAGTATGAAGATGGTGCAGGACCGACCAGGCTGGTTTGGTTCTGTTGTACGTAGGGTTGCTATGCATCAGAACCAACTGGATGACACCCAATAACTACAACAAATCTCCCAAGATGAGAAAGAAAATCTTTGTGTGCCGGAGTATAACTAATATGAAAATGGAGGTCGTTGTACTTTGAGTCCTCATGACTTCTGGAATCTTCAAGTAGGTACAATCCTTCTGTCTTATCACTTAGCACAACTAGAAAGTCCTCCTTTCAGTTGACAATCAATTATTAATTAGTGGTTCCAATAAGAACCAGAAATATGCTTATCCAAGAAGAAAATTTCTCACCTTTAGGAAACACCTACCTATTTCAAATATTTAAAATTTGAAGTAGGAAAACCCATAATCAAGCAACACGTTTTATGGTGGAAGTTCAAAGAGTCACTGGGGGTGCAGGTAGAGTGCATTTGGAGGGCAAGTTTCTAGTTTTTTACTTGCCAAGAAAATGCTACCAAATGGGATTTTCTGTCCCTATTTTGATTTGGTACGTGAAGTCTGGAGAGGGTAAGTTGTTTGCCCAACTTCCCCCAATTGATAAATGTCTGCACTGGAATCTCAAAGTTTCATAGAACTTAATTTGGTTGGAGAGGTAAGTACAGACCTGCCTTCACACAATCCTGCCTTCTTTCACCAATGAGTTCCTCAGCTCCTGGGCCAAAAGTCAGACCTCCTCATAAAGCTCCACTGTTCAAGTCAGCATATTTACCTGTCTCAAATTTCGTGCTTTGTTCTCATTATTTTCTTTTATTCTCAAGAAGCACTTAGGAATAAACAATGGACCACTGGTCAATGGAAGTCACTTTGCAGCCATCCCAGAGTTCTACAGGAACTTCCCAGGGGATGTTGGACTGGGCAGCACATTCTCTCATATGATCTCCTTCATGTCTAGTTCGTCATGTGTAGTATCCAAGATCTCACATTCCATTTTAGACCATATATTTTATTGGTGTGATTACTTCCTTCCTTGTGTTGGGCTCTATCACAATATTATCTCTTCCTCTTTCTACAGCACACTGAATTGTAAATCTTCCACTCTGCATCATGCTCAATTCTTCCAAATGTATTTTCTGGATGATTTAGACCTCACTTCTTCTCATTTGAACATGCAGCTGGTGATTAACTAGAGTCCTCATTTATACTTGTCTGAAAAGCCCACCATAAATTCAATTGGTTACTCCGCAAATGTTTTATGACCTTGATTTGTGGACTTGCACAAATGACCCTTCCCATGCATGTCCAGGAGGCTGACCTGGAGGAAGTCAAAATGCCTGAGAATAAAGCTTAGCGATTTAACCAAAGTCCAGTAATTACATAAATCCACACCTAGAGCATCCATGATGTAAACGTGCTTTGAAAACAGTCTGATATCCATTGGCTGTATTTTCATGACTATGTTATGGCTAACTTGTCCTCTTGAAAATGAACATTATGGTATTCCTTTTGAAAGGATCCCAGGGCTGGTCTGCACTTGGAGTTTAGACTCTGCATTTTGACTACTGGTGTTGCTTTTCCCTCTCCAAAGCGACTACTTCCCTAACTGGGCTCAGAAGGGACTCTCGTGCCCCTAGTCCCTCAGTCCCTGAGGACAACAGCCCCATTCTGGCAGATGTTGGGATGAAACAGGGGGATTGAACACCAAACAAGTGAAGACTTGATGAGGCTTGCCTTTGCTCTGGGAAACATAAGGATTCTCCCTGGAACAAGGCCATTTGAACACACTTTTATCATCTCCCTTCTTTCTGTGAGGAAAGAGAAGATGCTGCTTCATGGGCCTTATTGAATTCAACTCATGGAGCCCCCATTAGTGTCAGAGCAAAACTGTGCACCAGAGGGGTGAGTGCAGAGAGGTAGCCAGACCTCTCTTCTCAGATACCTCTAGATGCACTTTTGGTCATCAGAAAAGGACAGCAATTATTAACACCATTCAAAGCTTCCTGAGGCAAATACACATTACGAACTGCCAACTCGAGGGAAGTGGAGCTGAAATATTAAATGATAAAAGTACCATAGTGGTATAAGTGCCTGGGGTCTAGAGAATAAATATTGGTATCTATTCTTTCCTTTGCTGTCTGCTTGCAGAAGAAGGAACTTAAAAATGCTTTATGAGCAGTTTTTAAGTCCTATGCCGGACCAAACCTGTTGCTGTGGAGTCGAGCCCATAGGACAGAGTAGAACTGCCCCATTGGATTTCCAAGGCTGTAATCTTTATGGAAGCAGACTGCCACAGCTTTCTCTCATGGAGTGGCTGGTGGATTCAAACCTCTGACCTTTCAGTTAGCAGCCGATGGCTTAACCACTGCACCACCAGGGCTCCCTTTAAGTCCTATAAGGCACAGAAAAATTTGCATCAGCCCCACCCATCTCCTGAGTCACTCCTCCCCACCACATCCTCCTCCCTGCCAGGATTCATTCAGCCCAGAACATGCGGGACTTGTCTGTAGTCCTTGGAGCTGGTGAGCCACACAGACTCCTGTGGACCAGTACCGAGTGACTGGAAGGGCAAGGCCCGTGATAAAACCATACCGCTAGAGCATCTAAACCATCAGGCAAATTCTTCTGAACCGTCTCAAAGAGCTAACTCTGCTTTTAAGCATAACTGCTTTTACACTTTTCCAAATGGAAAGGCTTTTGTCTTTTTGGTGAAGCTATTTTGGTAAGATTAATCTTTGCCTATAATTCACTTCGCTTAAGACTTTTATCTGGCATGAATTCTATGTTGCAGCTTTTTTAGTTCAGGCAGCTGAATTTAGCCAAGGCAGGGTGGCCAGCCAACCAACGGACCAGAGGACTGAACAATGATTTTATTTTCTATAACAAACAGCTCCCATTCTGAAGGGAAAGAAAAAGCTATTTTTACATACTGACATAACTCATTGCACGCCTGCTCAGGTGCTCAGTTTGTTAAATATAGTTATTCCTATTTTTAAAACTGAAAGAGCTGGCTGTAATTTTGGAAAGGTGGCACCCTACAGATGTCAGGAAGTCCATGCCCAATGGACAAGATCAAGACAGACTTCTATGACCACCTTCTCCCTCCAGACAGTCATGGTCATGTCTGGGGAGTCACAGGCCTCCATGAGTTCAGGCAGCTTTGCTTCTGCTTTCTTCGCCTTCCTAGCCCCTGTCCCATGGTACGAGGCCACCAATAATGTGGCATGTGTGATGTGACTGCCTGAATGCAGAAGTTTCGAAAACAACGAATGCCAGGGGTTTCGGGACATTGAGCTGTGTCTTAAAGGGCAATGAGAGAGGAAGGGAAGAAATACAGCCCTCCCAACACTGTGTTCCCATAGAGAACAGGTGGGGGCGATGAAGGTTTAAATGCCCACTGGACGGACCTATCCTTCCATTACTAACCCCAAAGGAGGAGGAGACAAAGGCCAGCCAGGCAGTACCTGCAGGGACGATGACTCTCCGCTCGTTGGTGGTCATGTTGGGAGGAGGGGGCCCATTCTTCTCATCCATGTAGGTGTTGTAGTTCATGGGGTTGGACTCGCCGCCACCGAGCTTGCTGCATTTGCTAACACTGCAGTCCACTGGAGACTCCCTGGAAGCGAGAGGAGACAAAGTCCAATGGGAAGTCATCGAGGGGACCACGATTCACCTGCCACGGGGGCAACTCGCCAACAGCCTCCGTGCTGATGGAGCCCTTCCCAGCACCAACAGGTTGAATGAGAAGGAAGAAGAGAATGATGCCTTATTTTTCTATGCCGCCACCAATATTTGTGTAAATTCTAGTCTAGTGTGGTAACTAAGGTCCTTCACCCTAGCTGGCAGCTCCTTCTTGCCCTCCTAATAATGTCTGAAACTTTTCAGGCAATACTGAAGTCCTCCCCGTCTGATGGCAATCTCAGTGCCGGGCAAACTGTGCCCCCACAACATCTATGTTGCTCTTGGTACCTCGTTGGATGGCACTTGTTCTCGCCTTCATTATCAGACTAGTGCCGGGAGTGTGTCCCTTGTCCTTCCATCAGTGGGTTATGAGTTTCACGAGAGTGTGTCTTGGCTTTCCTTGTTAACCTCTTGTGCCTTTCAAGGGGCCTTATGGAGTAGGTGAATGAGAAGTGTTTTCTGAATGGGCAAGTCTATTATACATATGGACTCTTAACACATTTCCCATACACTGCTCCATTTGAACTTCCCAGTGACCCTCCAAGAACAGTATGGTGCGGGCTGCAGTCTCCTTTTTACGGCTACAGAACATGAAGGTTATCCGAGGGTCTTTTCCAGGGTCACACGACTAACAGGCTATGGAACAGGACGCAGGCTTTCAGGGGCTTTGACTTACCTATCAAACCACAAGTGTAAAAGAGCCAATCTCTGCAACCAGAGGAAACAAATCTAGGCACTTTAGCTCGAGAGAGAGGCTGTGACCCTGGAAGCACTGTGCAGTTCCAGTTTACAACAGAAATGACACACAAGCACATAAGACAAAGAGCAAATGAACTCACCTAGCCTCTCACCACACAAACCTAAGCACCAATGCAGGCGTAGATGCCACTGAGCCAACTCTGACTCCCGGCCGCCCTATGGGTGTCAGAGCAGAACTTCCTTGCAGAACTTCCTTGCGCAGAGTCTTCCTTGAATGGATGTGATCCTCTAACTTTTCGGTTAGCATCGACCCCTTACCCCCACCACCACCCCCACGAACATGGGAGCTCCATTAGCTGTACCATCAGTGCAGAGAGGCTGCTCAGTAGCCTCACCCCAACCCTGCCCCATCCACCCACCTCAATGTCCAGGAGAGGGCAGGACACTCACAGAGGCACAGAGCCTACGAGTGTGCCCAGGACAAAGCCATCCTTTCTGCCCAGCTCCTACACAGGTGAGGTGAGACTCCAGTTGGCGTGATGGCAAGCAAGAAGCATTCAGCCTAGCACCCTGGGCTATCTCCAGGTCTCTCAAGAGCTACCAACCACATGTTCACATCCAAAAGGTTCAGAGAGGATTCAGATTAAAGAGGATTCCAGAACCTATCAGGACCCACGATCTCTCTAGATTTCCCCAAGACCTGCCCACTACTCTGGTCTCTGCTGTGGGTGAAATGCACTGTGGCAAGGGCTTGCAGGACAGGCCATGCTCACTGGCCCTCCCCCGCTGCACCGCAGGGAGCATGGTGGAGGAGAGAGTGTCACTACAAGGAGAACAGCCCAGGCTTTCCGGCACACTGCAGGGGCGGGGGGAGGCTGAACATATTCAATAAAGAAAATTAAATGAATTTGTTTCTTAATCTGAAAGGGAAAAAATATTGAAGATCACTTATCATAGCTGGGAGATAAATGCTCCACTGAGATATTAGAAGTCAGATGGTAATTTTTTCCTGATGTCTTACAGAGGGTAGCATGGGCTGAAAATGAAAATAAGATGTATAACTTACACATGTTAGAATTTAAGGTTTTACTATTTGTCTACTGTTTTTCCAGGCAAAGAACCAAGAAGCAGCCGTCAGAGTCCCAGATTGCTGAAGGTTTAATGTCCCCATGGCAGTCAGAGGGGAGGCGGGAGCACATCAGGGCTTTTCACCAGAGTGTGGCCTGCTGGCTTCTGCTGTTGAAGGAGTTGGCCCAAGATGAAGCAGCTGCAGGCCGGCCGTGGTGCCTGACTCAGAGCACAGTGCTGCCCCAGACTCAGCAGGCCTCGCCCCTGGCTAACCGCACACACCCACAGACGGGGCCACGCACACTCATGCAGACGCACACCATGCCCATACCACACACATAGGCACTTGTGTGTACATGCTCACAGACACCACATACGTGTGCACACTGCGCACGCATGCAGACACATCACATATGTACCCCCCCCCGTGTGCATGAACACATTCCACACACATACACACATTCATGAGAACATGCCACTCACATGCACATTCATATGTCTGCGCACCATGCCAGCTGGCAGCCTGGCCAGCATATTTGTCATTTGTGAAACACCCAAACACAACACATATTTAGAGAACTAAGGGCGTCTATAACCAAGAAAGTAGCTTTCTCATTGGCTAAGAAACTATGGCTGGCATAGCAAGGACACTGGGTAGAGATAGTCCTGGGTCAAACAGAACTGTGGGAAGGAGATCTTGTCAGTGGGTTGCTATAAGGGGTGCACACCTAGGGCTTCTCTTTATCCCTCGAGTTTGCCTTTCCTTCCATATGAGCAGGCTCGGGGCGGGAGGGTGGGGGGGGAGAGCTGGGTGGGGGGAGGGGGCGGGGTGGCGGTTCTGGGTGAAACACTGACATCCTATAATTCAGAAGCCCTACCCTCACAAACAACCTGCATTGCTTTAAAACAGCAGTTCTCAATCTTCCTAATACTGTGACCCTTTGATACAATTCCTCATGTGATGAGCCCCCCAACCACAAAATTATTTTTGTCGCTACTTCATAACTAATTTTGCTACTGTTATGAATCAGGCCACCCCTATGAAAGGGTCATTTGACCTCCAAAGAGGTCACGACCCACAGGTTGAGAGCTGCGGGTGTCAGGGAAGCACTGGGGCCAGTGTTGGTCCTTGTTGCCAGTAGGAAGAACGAGTTCGGTCAGAATAAAGGTAAAACAAAGGCTGCCTGATACAGAGGAGGTAATGAGAGGAGCCATGAACACAAGGGGACCCTAAACTTGGCCCTTGCTTGGGATGAGCACACAAATGCTCATCTTGTTGCTCCCCTGCTCATCTCCCCAGCGCCTGCAGACCCACCTGACAAGGTATACTGCCTGCCTCTCTGCCTGGAGTCTCTCTTCTGGACCAAGACTGTCCTTAACCCAGCAGAGAGCTCTCTGCTAGAATCTCCCTAGAAGGGCCCAAGTCAGAAGAAGCAGGATACCCACGCTGGCTACTCACAGGAGAGAGAGAGGGAGAGGGAGAGAGAGGGAGAGGGAGAAAGCCATACCTGTGTCTTGGGACTGCCTCTGCTCCCTCCATGCTCCCAGCTCTCACGCCCCAGGCTTCAAGACCACAGTAGCCTCTCTTGCAGCCATTGAGCTGCCTGGCTACTGCGAAGGGTGGTCACAGGTGAACAGAGTATAAAAGCTGCTCTTTAGTGCGGCAGCTGGCGCCTGTAAAGAGGGCCGCTGAAAACAAGAGGGGAGGAGGGAGTAGGGGCTGAGGCAAAAAGGTTTTGTCATTCAGCTTGCCTCCACTGCCTGCTCATTTGTATTGAGACCTGCACTTAGAGCTAGCATGGGCTTGGGGCCCAGGGGCAGCTGATAGCAGGGGGACAGGTGATAAGAGGGCCTAGGGTGCCACAATAGAACAGGGAGCCATTGGGAGCTCAGAGTGACTCAGAGTGACCCAAAGCAATGATGTGGGAGGTCACAGCAAAGGTGTCTTGGGCTTCACAGCCTTTCCCCCAAACCAACAGCTCTTTTAGCTCACCTGGTTCTCCTTTCACATGCTTAGTGAACTTGACTTTAAAAAGACTGTTAGTGATTTCCCAAAGTCTTGAAAATATAAACCATTGAAAACAAGATGCAAAATCTTGGGCTTTTGGATGAAAGGAGACTACAAAGGTTTTCCCCAAGGATTACAGCTCCAGACATCTGCTGAACTTCCCCACTCAACTCAAGGAGAGCGCTCAGTGTGGGTCATGCAGGTCCACAGATCTGCAGCTCTGACCGTAAGAGTGGAGGATGCTCACATCCACACTGCCATCCCAAGGTCACAAACACTGCCCAAACCAGGCAGGTGCATTGGTACCTACCATGGATTGTCTTGCCTGTAATAATGTGCATTTTGCACAAGTAGGACACCATCTGCGTTGTCTGTAGGAATTCTCTCTGGTGCCTATGGCTTTTTTTGTTTTTTTTAAAGGTGGTGTGGGGCTGAGCCCCGGTGGCGTAGTGGTTGTGCCCGGGACTGCGGCCCACTGGGTTGGAGGTTCAATTCTAGCAGCGGCTCCACAAGAGCAAAGGCTGGGCCTCCTAGTCCCACCACCAGAGGGCAGTGATGCCAAAAAAAAAGTGGTGTAATAAGTGAAAAACAAACTTCAAGAAAAGAAAACCAAAATGTACCTATAATGAAGCTGTCCCCCTAACACAAACCTGGCTATTTTCATCTCTGTACATGGGAGATACTGACAGTTTTTCCAAATTGCTGAGTATGATTTTCTGCCCAGGTTACATGCGGCCCGCAGGTAAGAATGTGCCTGCCGTTGGAAGGGTAGAAGGTACTGTGAGCACGAGGCTGATTTCTGTATACGGACAGTGAAAGATATAGGTGTCCAAGGCAAACGACCCCACAGTCCCTCCAGGGTAGTTCTCAGGGCAGGCTAGTTCTCAGACCCGGCACACACCAGACATGTACGACAAGCAAGTTCATGCATTTCCCTTCCATAAATTGATATTCTTTCCTTCATGGGATGTTTTCCCCATTTCTCGTGGTTGAGACAGGATGCAGCTGAGAGTTATTTGTGGCCCACAGCTTGCATCAGGTTGCTGAAGCCGACGTCCAACACAGAAGCTGGGGGCTTTTCTGTCTCAGGGACACCCAGCCCAACAGATTCCATCACAACAGGAAGATGGGAAGCAGAGAACAAAGCCTTCCCCCAAGCCGGCCAGCCGGGTGTTCTCTGAGTCCGGAGGAGTTCAGCTTCTCTACGTGATCCATTGTTCCCAGTCTGAATCACTTGCTGCTGAGGTGAAAGCAAAGGAAGCCGTGGAGTTTCCAGTACCCAGAAACCAAGCTCCACAGCAAGGATAGAAATCTTAGGGGGTCTAGGATGTATATGGATAATTCAGAAAGCATGATACTAAATGGCTTAGCGGATCACAGGTCAATCCAGAACCCACCACTATCAAATCAAAACAGAAGGTGAGCCACATCTATTATTGAAACTTTTCTAGTAGGCACATCAAAACGAAACAAAACAAGTGCCCCCAAGGCTAAAGTGACCAGATTTTAAGCAAGACACCATTGACGGGGGGTGGGAGGGGGGTGGGGTTTTTGATTAAAAATTGGGTCTATATGGAGCAACAAAAATTTTCATAGAATGCAAAAATAGTACTGTAATATATTTATTTAAATTTTAAAATGCCGGGCTGAGCCCCTGTGGCGTAAGTGGTTGAGTGCAGAACTGTGGCCCGTGGGCTTGGCGGTTTGGATCCAGCGGCCGCTCTCAGGAGCGACACTGGGTGGCGCCCACACCACCAGAGGCAGTGATGCCCACACACACAAAAAAAGTAAATAAATAAATAAATAAATTTTAAAATGCCACGGGACATTGTTAAAGTATTAAAAAGTGGGATGTGTGGTCACTTTACAAAAAGCCCTTCAACAGCCTCAGACAGGTCAAGTTAATTTCAATAATGTAAGACAAGACACTAATATAGTAGTATAATAAGAAGTCATATTTTAACACAGCAATATAAAGATGAGGAAGCATTTCACACTTTTCCCCCTGATAAGTCTTCTAGATGCATTTTATACTTGGAACACCTCTCAGTTTTGGATAAGCCACATAACAAATGTTCAACGGCCACATTCGACCAGAGGCTGAGGCTGTGGCTCAGTTCTAGTCTGTGAGCCAAGAGACCTCAAATTGTACTCTGGGTTTGTCATCTCAGGTTAGAGAGCATCGCAACGGCCTCAGCCAGCTTTGTGGTTGTTATTGTTCTTGGTCACTGGGTTGTTAGTTACCATGGATTCAGCATGACCTGGAAAACACCAGGCGCCATCCAACTCACAGCAGACTCCAGCGCCCTATGACTGCACGTGTGTCAGAGTCGGGCTGTTAAGCAAAAGATCTCCCATGGCCCTCATGGAGACAGAGATTACCAAACCTAACTTCGGAATTCAGGTGAGCCTAAGCCTCCAACCAAGTGCGTGACTGGTTGTATCATGCCTAAGATGAAGTCTCAAAAACCAACCAACCAACCAACCTCATTGCCATCGGGTCAATACTCACAGTGACTTAGATTTGTCAAGGTAGAACTGCCCCGGGGGGTTTCTGAGCCTTGAACTCATTACAGGAGTAGAAAGCCCCACCTGTCTCCAGATGAGCGGCTGGCAGTTTTGAACAGCCGACCTTGCAGTTAGCTGCCCAAATCATCAGCACGACATCTTCTGGAGAGCATCGTGGCATGTACAAGCAATGAAATGCCACGATCAACAGCACACCGGGGGAACGAAAGCATCGGCTTCAGGATAAGAACAATTAAAAGCCTGGCATCTATTTCACCACATTATTTCTTTTTGCATAATTAAACATGAGGAGCTGACAGAGTTTCCTCCTAAACAGAGACATTTTTCTACCCATCGTTACTTGCTCCTGCCCAATCGCCCCTCTTGCACATGAGTACTTAGTGGGTATTTATTTATGAGGTGCTGGAGCTCACAGTGCCTAACCTGCTCGCCCCTGCAAACCTCATTCTCTCTTGGCCGCTTCCCGGTGCAGAGCAAAAACATATCAGTCTTTCAGAACATCATTTGTCAACCTCTGATGGCCTGAGTTAAGATAGGCAAATCAAAAGCAGGGACTGCTTTGTGCAACCGGAGACAGGTAAATATCATGTCTGCCCACCAGGTATTTACAGAGCACGCTTCCAGCTGACTGTGGGTGTGAGGAGAGTCAAGTACCAGCTGACAAGTGGATTCTGAAATCTGATTTCCTTGAGCACAAAGGCAGGCTCCACCTTTGAGAGGCTCAATCATGCAGATTTCTCCTTAATTACCTGCATGATCTTCAACACACACCTTCTTCTATGAGACCAGTTAACCTGCTGCAGTTTAGTGCATGACTTGTTGTGCCTCTTACAGCCATCAAGAAAACAACTGTCAGCCAGAGTTGATTTCAACCCAGAGCAGTGCTCCTCCCAAGGGTTCGTGAGGTTGCAAATCTTCCTGGGAACCAGCAGTCTCACCTCTGTCCCTCAGAAGGGTTTGTGGGTGAGTCACAGGAACACCTTTTCTAGCTATAATCTTTGTCACTCCTACCAAGGAATGTCTGAAACCCACCAGGAGAATTGAATGGCTTGCTCATAAAGTAAAGAAGGGTCACAGCACCCATGCTGGGGGATCATCCAATCGGGTCTATGGAACTCTAATGCGAAGAATGGCCAGGTTTAAGAAGAGTCATCTCAGAAGTGGGAAGTGGGGAAGGGGCGGAGGGAGGGTGGTCTGACTGCCATCATGAAAGGATACAGTATGTCAGGTGCCCCCCATTATCCCTGCACTGAGCCTCCTAGATCCAGTTGGAGGGAAGCGTGACTCCCGAGATGGAAGGAGACGGCAGAGAGGTGGCAGAGAATGGGCAACAGCAGAGGCAACAGAACCAAGGACACAAGATGCAGCCTTAATTTCCTGGAGTGAGAAAGCTGTGCGCCCACTTGAAGAGTTGGTACCTAAGTGGCAAATCTGCACTTGCCCAAGCAGGGCAGACACCTAGAGTTGTGGGGCCCAGAGGTCAAGAGCTAAGAGCTGTGTAACACTTCCTGAGCAGGGCAGAGGCTAACGGGTCATGTTAGCTAACTGAGAGGCAAGGGACCAGGGTAAGGTGTACCTTTGAACCCAGCTGATGGGAGGCAGTCTTTACTGAAGTAGTGTGTCCTAAGTGTTTTTAATTTGTAACCAGTGATTTCTCTAATAGACCCCATAATCACGAGTATGCTCCGTGAGCTCTGCGTGGCCGTGGCAATGACTTGCAGAACCTGGCAGGGAAATAGAGTGTGATCTAATGGGGAGAGCCAGTGTCAGCATTGGTAAAGAAGGGTGGAGGCATGTGTGACCTCCACCTCACAGGCATCAACCTGGAACTGATGTTGAGTTTGCTTCTCTCTCTTGTGAAGTCAGAAAATGGCAGGAGCCACCCACCACTCCATTTTCACACCTGCACCTGTTCATTGGTCCTTTACCTCCTGCTGGCTAGGCTCCTCTCGTGGGGTTGGCACTGTTCCGTAAACACACACAAGCCCGTCAACATTTCCATGATGGAGCGACACCATTAAACGTAATACAATAGCTACACAAGCAAACATAGATGTGCCGAGAGCTAAGAAGAAGAATCAAACTAAGGTAAACTCAAAGTTGTTGAGTCAATTCCGACTCGTGGCAAGGCCCATGAAAGAGTGGAACTCCTCCACAGGTATTCTTGGCTGTGGGCTTCATGGAAGCAGATCACCTGTCCTGCTTTGCAGCACTGTTGGATGGATTCAAGCCACCAGACGTTATATTAGTACTTGAGCACAAACTATCCATGCCACCCTGGGACCTAACCAGTGTCATCAAGTTGATTCTGACTCACAAGAAAAAATCACACTTTCCCCATCAGAGTTCCAAGATTGTCAGTTTATGGCAGCAGATTGCCACCTCTTTCTCATGCAGAGAAACTGGTAGGTTCAAATCATCACACTTTTCATTAATAGCCACGCACTTGGCATGACTATACCCCCAGGGTTGCTTAATGAGAAGTATGCGCACACATCAGGCGGTCAGATGGTATTTGGACAGAGACCCGAAGCAACTGAGGGGGGGTGAGTCCGATGGCTAGAGGCCCCAAGGCAGGACTCTGACTGGGGGTCCAGGAGTCTTGTGTGGCTGACATGGAGAGAGGCGTGGGATGAAAAAAGAGGCAGAGAGCATGTCAGAGGACTCTCAAGGTTGTGCTAAGGACTTTAAATTTTGCTGGAAACTCTTCAAGGGTTTTGAGCAGGACAAAAGAATGAAGCATTTTCAAAGAATTACTCAGGCTGCTGTTTAGAAAGGAAGTGCGAGGAGAGGAGGCTGGGGTAGTGGCAGAGACAGGGAAGGCTTACTGGCTTGAAGTGGGGTAGAGCAGTCGTGGTGAGGAATCATCTGATATTTGCCCAAGCACATCAGAGACCCTCCAAGGGGAGAAGGGTCTGAGTTCCAACAAGCACCAGTAGCTTCTTTTGATTGAACCAATTGGAAATCATTGTTGAACAGGTCATCTGCGTGTTGTCAGTAAAAAAGACGATAAATCTGACACACAGGCAGACAGTCTGAGGTAGAAAGGAGGAGGACAATGGCATGTATGCAGGGTCAGGAATCAGAACACCAGGGCTCTGGTGCCAGCTTTGTCTGATCAAAAGCTTTAGCCCTGGCACTAGTCCCTCTTTCAGAGCTCAAGATGCCCTATGTAGAAATGGTGCTGGGAGGCAAAGGCCATTTCTAAAGGTTCAAATACAGGCATGTACATATGTAGAAATATTTATGTATGATGGGGAAATAGATCTATGTGCATATGCTTATAGGTTTAGTATTAAGGACATTGTATAAGGACATTTAGTATAAGGACATTGGGTCTCCACTCAAGCACTCACTCAACTGAAGAACACTTTGCTCTATTAAACTGGCATTCCATGATGCTCACCTTCCAGACAAGATCGCTAAAGACAATGCGGGTGCATAAGCAAATGTGGTGAAGAAAGCTGATGGCGCCTGGCCATCAAAAGTTATACCATCTGGGGTCTTAAAATCTTGAAAATAAACAAGTAGCCATCTAGCTGAGAAGCAACAAAGCCCACATGGAAGAAGAACACCAGTCTTTGTGATCATGGGGTGTTGAAGGGATCGGGTATCAGGCATCAAAGAACAAAAAAAAAAATCTTATCATTGTGATTGAGGGCGAGTGTGGAGTGTGGACCTAAAGCTCATTTTCAGGCAACTGTACATCCCCTTCCAGAAGGGTTGTGTGGAGGAGACAAGCCAATAGGGTGCGGTATAGCAACGATGAAACTAAATTCTAGTTCCTAAATGCTTCCTCCCCACCACCCCTTCCCTACCCCACTATCATGATTCCAATTCTACTGTACAAACCCAGCTAGACTAGAGGATGTACACTGGTGAAGAAAGGAATAAGAAGCACAGGGAATTCAGGACAGATGACCCCTTCAGGACCAGTGGTGAGAGTAGCAATACTGGGAGGGTGAAGGGAAGGGGGGTAGAAATTGGGAATCAATCTACATAAAAGTCCTTCCCTGGTGGACAGGCAAGAGAAAAGTGGGTGAAGGGAATCATTGTACAATGTAAGACCTACCCTCTTGGTGTAATGCAATTGTTGACTTCCATCATCTTAAATCACAGCACTGATTAGGACAACATAATAATAATTTATAAATTATCCAGGGTTTGTGGGGGAGGAAGAACAGGGAGGGAGGGGGAAACATGAGGAGCTGATGCCCAGGGCTCAAGTAGCAAACAATCATTTTGAGAATGATGAAGGCAACAAATGTACAAACGTGCTTGACATACAATGGATGGATGTGTGAATTGTGATAAGAGTTATTAGAGCCCCCAGTAAAGTGATTTTATAAAAGAAAAGAAAAAAATGGTGGTGAAGAGCAAGTGATAGGATACGAGAGAGACGTCTTTGCAACTGGTGGGAGCTTAGTTCTTGTCTCCGTGACCGAAGTGGCTCCTGGCTCACAACACCCAAGTGTTCCTGAAACCTTGGAGTCTGGGAAGGTGAATGAGATCCCAGGCCCGGGTTTGGTTAATGAGATGGCAGTGGGGTGGGGCAGGGGGTTTCCAAGGCGGCCAGAGACCACAGCCGCTTGGAGGGGACTCACTCCCAGGACACACTTACTTGATCCACTCTCCTTCCTAGTTATCTTGGTGACCCAATCACCTTACACAGTTGAAATTCCTCATCGAGGATGGCCCCATTGCAATCCCCGCCACAAAGCATGACTTGAGCATCAGCCCCACAGTTGCGAAGCCTCCTCAATATTTTAATCTCGGCACTTGACTGATGGCTCACCAACACTCTCAAAGGAACACTGACTTCTTTCTGCAAGTGTTTCCTCTCCCTCACCTTCTTGGGCCTGCTTTCTGCCAGATGGCAGGCTTCAGAATCATCTTTCAGTTGTTTTCACCTATTCCGGCAAATGCATAATCTTTTCTTAAACCAAAGAAAGCAAACTCACTGCCTTCTAGCTCATTCCAATTCATAGTGGCCCTTGAGGACAGCGTAGGGCTGCCCCTTTGGTTTCTAAGACTAAATTTTTGTGGAGCAGATAGCCCCATCTTTCTCCATTGGCGTGGCTGGTGGGTCTGGCTCCCTGACATGGTGGTTAGCAGCTCAGAGAGAAGTTTGCTGCATACACTACCCAATCAACCAAACTAAGTCTCTGCCATTGAGTTGATGCTGACCTACAGCGACCCCAGAGGGCAGGCTGTTCTGAGGCTGTACCTCTATGGGAGTGGAAAGCTTAGTTGTTCTCCTGCAGAACCGTTGGTGGTTTCCCACTGCTGGTCTTGCAGGTCGTAGCCCAGCATGTAGCCACTACACCACCAGAGTAATTCACCTGAATCAGTCTCTATTTCTCAAATCATTGCCATCACCCCAGCTTCAACTTTACTATTAAATGTTCCAGTGGAATATGTCACTAATCTCTTAGCTTATCAGTGTCTCCAAGTGGCACAAATAGTTTGTGTTCATTGTTATCCATTACCCACTTAGCTGAGAGGTTGGTGGTTCAAATCAACCCAATGGTACCATGGAAGAAAGACCTGGCAGTCTGCTTTTGTAAAGAAAACAGTCAAGAAAACTTTATGCGGCAGTTTTATTCTATAACATATTAGATCGCTGTATGTCACAATCAACCTGGTGGTGATGGGTTTGCTTTTTGTTGTTGTTGTTGTTTTTGTTTTGCTTAGCTTTTTTTTTCTGATTTCAATTCTTTCATAACCCTACCCTCTCAGTGCACTGTAATTTTTTACTTACATCACCTTATCACTGCACTGATGATGTTAACTGGCATATCTATGCTTAAAGTTGGCCTTTGATTGGTCACTGCCTGTGGATTAAATTCATCTTTTATTAGTCTGCCATTCTGGACCTCTCGTGTTCATATTTATACCTCTGTCATACAACCTCCTTAGAATGCTTGAAATTTCATGAATGAATCTTATATTTTCTCTTTCAAATCTTGGCACAAGCTATGGAAAGTTCTCTGAGTTCTTGGCACTGTTTTATGTCCTTTCCCTACAGATCATATGTAACTCCCTCAAGATTATGGGCACAAGTATTCCTAGCCTATTTCAGAAATGAGAAAGCTATGCTAAAAGAGCCTAGACAACTCACTAATGGGGTGGAGTGAGCACCTGAACCTTATGCTATCTCTCCACAGGACTGTATTCTAACCCTCACAGTAGGCTAACGCTCCCTGGATCATTCTCTCTCATTGTCTCCTCTCCAGGTGTATGTGGTGTCTCTTCCCAGTGGGTGTACAATGGACTACAATTCTGACATGAAGAGAAACAAAGTCCTGATATGAGCTACAACATGGATGAATCTTATAGATAAGTTGAGCACAATAAGTCAGTCACAAAAGGGAAATGTTGCATGATTCCATTTCTAGGAAATATTTAGACTAGGAAAATGTTCAGAGGCCAAAGAAAAGAGCAAGCTATTGCTTAAAGAGCACTGCATTTCTCTTAATGGTGTTGGAAAACTTTGGAAACAAATCGTGGTGATGGCTTTACAAGCTGCTAAATGCAATTCATGCCATTGAGCAAGAGACATTGACTGACAAGTGTTAAATATATTTTTATAACATCCACACACAGGTAAATAAATAATGCTTCATTAATCTTTCTCTGGTAGGATCCACCCATCAAAGTTAAGTATCTCAATATGTCAAAAATGTCTCCTCTCTCTACGTTGTTATCTCCAATGCGAGACCTGTGCAGTGCCTCATCTCTAACTAATAGTCATTCTATGGTGTCTTAAAGGGCTTGGAGCCTCTGAAAACACATGGGGACGCAGAGAATCGGGTAGGCCTCCACTCGCAGCCTTCAGCTTTGTCCTTTGTAGCCTTTATGATCTCACATCTCTTGAACCGACCCCCAGCACTGATCCTCACCTGCCACAAGCACCCTGATTGTAAAGAGGATTCCTTAGCCTGCCCGAGCCCTCACCAGGAGGCAGGCTGTCTATGTCTGAGCCCATCAAGGCCTGCCGCTTTACCTGGATCCGTTCATGTGGTCGTACTCCCTCTTGACGTTGACCCGCACGGGCTGGTTAATCCACTCCTGCTGTGGTGGAAGGGGGTGGATTTTGTGCGGCTGACCATAGTCAGGATTCCCTGAGGCGGTCATGTCAGCCTTCGGGAGATGGGCTGCCGCTCCGTATGTGGAGTCGAAGAGGGACTGGTCGTCACTCACCACCGACAGAGCCTCCTGTGGACAGAAGAGGAGACAGAAAACTCAGTCTTCAATCAGCTAGCAGTGCTCTCCCTTTGAGCTGACAGGAGGGTCCTGGTTCCGCTCCTCAGAGAGCCACAACTATATGAATTGCTGATTAACTCAATTCCCCAGGAAAGGCACCCTTGTGCAAAACTGTTCTTTCTTAACTGACTTAATAAGGAGGAAGTCTGAATGAACCTACCACCATCCAGGCAATTCTCACTCACAATGACTCTGTAGGAACAGATAGAACTGCCCCTGTGAGTTTCTGAGACTATAATTCTTTATGGGAGTAGAAAGTCTTGTCTTTCTTCTGGGCAAATGGATAGTGGAGTGGAGATGGGTGCCTCATCAAAAAGGTGAGCCTGTTTGCAGGTTGGAGTCCCCAGAAAAAAGAGTAGTAGGTTAGTGAGGGGGTAGAGGGAGGCAAGACCTGTGGCCACATGCTGGAACGTGTAATTGTGGCACATTTATTTTATGACAGGTCCCCGGGTGGTTCAAATAGTTTGTGTTTGTGTACTAGCCTAAAGGGGGGCAGTTCAAACCCCACCTTGTCGCCCTGCAGAAGGAAATCCTGGAGATCGGCTTCTGGAAGGATTAGAATGAAAAGAAATATATGGATCAAGCAGTTCAAATCTGCCAACTAGGATCAACAAGCTGCTAATTGTATAGGTGAATCCAGTAAGACCTGCCCAGAGAGGCTAAGGATCTAATTCAAAATCACACAGAAGGTAAGTGGGGCCTAGGGCAGCCCTAGTCCAATTTCAAATTCCTTCTCACAGAGCTGATGTATGGCTTGCTGAGAAGATGTGGGGACATGAATCCAGCTTCTAAGAAATGCTCTCCAGTTTGCTCAGAGACTCTCCAGGAAAGGCCCTCTAGAAACAGTTGTTTGCTTTACCCCTTCATATTACCTCATGACCTGATACAACCTGACTATTGGAAATCTTGGATTGAACAATGAAATCTTGAGCTTTTGATCTTGTACCAATCAAAGCATGATAGTGAGATCCTTCCATTTAAATCATGGCCTGGGGAATAGTACTAAATACAGTCCCTGTAATCCAAATCCAGTGACTCCACATATGAATGTCAGGACCCGTGGTGGCATAGTGGTTAGTGGTGGCATAGTGGTTAGGTATCGCACTGCTAAGCCTGACATCAGTAGTTTGAAACCATCAGCTGCTTCTGGGGAGAATAGAGACTACAACTCCTGTAAAGAGTTACAGCCTGGAAAATCCACAAGGTCAGGTCTAGGGTGGCTATGAGCAGTGAGTTCATGTGTGCCGGAGTAGGACTGTGCTCAATCAGGGTCTTATTCTTCTAAAGTTGGTCCCCAGAACTTTCTGTTGGTGGATTCAAACTTCCAACCCTTTGATTCCCAATCGTGCATGTTAACTATTTGATCATCCACATTCTCCTTTCCAGAAATAAATAGTGATATTTATTAGTGTTCCTTATCTGTAATCTCATAGTGAGATGGAGAAAATGAAATGGAATAAAACATTAAAAATGGTTAGAACAGCTCTGGTACCTAGTAAATGAAAAAAAAAAAACTCAAAACAAACTCAGTGCCATCCAGTCAATGCTGACTCATACCACCCCCCGTGTGGATTTCTGAGACTGTAACAGTTCACAGAAGTAGAAAACCCAGTCTTTCTCCAGAGAAGCTGCTGGCGGTTCTCAACTTCTGACTAGGCTGGTTACGGCTTACCATGTAACCACTACATCACCAGGGGCCCGTAGTAAGTGACGATCAAGGCCTATCAACTGGGATAATGATTAGTCCTCACTGTAAGATTAAGTCGCTTTTCTTAATTTATAAACAAGTAAACCAAGCTCAAACAAGCACACAATCCAAAACTCATTGCCATCAAAGTGACTCTGCTTCAGTGACTCTCCAGGCAGAGGAGCACTCCTCTCTACCCAGGATTGCTCATGGTTGTCAATCTTTGTGGGAGCAGATAATCTCACTTTTATCCCACGGGGCAATGGGTGGGTTGGAACTGCTGACCTTGTGGTGAGGAGCCCAACAAGTAGCCCACTACATACACCACCAGCCAAAACACTAAACTCATTGCCATGGAGTCTACTTCAACTCAGAGGGACCCTTTAGGGCAAGTTAGAACTGCCCCAATGGGTTTCCAACACTGTAAATCTTTATGGGAATAGCAAGTTCCAGCTTTCTCCCACACTATGCCACCAGCACTCCTTAAGTAAGTAGACCCAAAAATGCAAAACCCAAACCAAACTCACTGCCATGAAGTTGATGCTGATCCATAGCAACCCTATGGGACAGAGTAGAACTGCCACTATGAGTTTCTGAAACTGTAAGTATGGTATTTATGGGAGCAGAGCCGAGAAGCTAGTGATTTCCAACTGTGGACCTTACAGATTGCAGCCCAATGCATAACTACTACACCACCAGGGCTCCTAAACAGTGAATAGCACCTCTTAAATCTGAGCTTTGTCTGTGCTCCTTGTACAATTCATAGCTCTGTCTTGAATGTCTCTCTAAACTCAATGTCTTCCGTATAGTCCTGCAAAAGTATAACCTGGCCCACCAGCTAACTGTTGACCTCTTTTCCAGGACATTCCCACCCCAACAGGGAAAATGTCATATTTCAAAAAGGAAGGCTCTTCTCTAGATGTGCAGTGGTCTCTGGGAGGAAGCCCTGCAGCATATTCCAGAAAGTCTGCCCATGTGCCAGGAGGCTCTAGCAAGCACAGTCATATAGCGAGATGACCTTTTCAAAGCTGAGTCTCCCCTCACACCCCCCATCAGGAAAATGTCCCTAGACAAGGATTTAAAATCTGTTGAAGTCTATCCTCATTCTACTCCCCACCCCCACCTGGTGGCCTGTGTAATGCTCAGATGGAAGTTTTCTTCTCTGAAACACGTTCCTTCAGATATTATACACATTTCCAGTTAGGCACCATGTTTGGCTTCATAGCATAGCCAAGGTCTGAACTCCCTTTAATACCCCAAATTCTCTGGTTCCAAGTAGAAAAACATGACATTATTATATAACCAAGGACAGACCCTGAGGTCATGAAATTGCTCAAGTTCCACATTAGAAGCATGTCATAGATCGATTGAGTGATGCCTCCCACAGATATGCATTATATGGTACGTTCTGACCTCTATGCTGATGTTTATGACCTCATTTGGGAATGTGTTTTCTTTTCTAGGTTAATGAACGATGTTGGAGAGGATATATATTGAGTCTGTCTCTTTTGAGATATAAAAGAGATACAATAAGCAGGAAAGCAATGGGGTAAGATATATGTCAAGAGATTTCCAAGGAACCAAGAAGCATAAACTGAAGAGAAAGAAAAACCATCTTCCAGAGTAGGCAAAGTTTTCCATTAGAACCAGCTTTCTGAATTTGCACTTTTAGCCTCCTAACCATCTACTGCTAAATGAGACAGGTCACAGGACACACTCCCATCTAGTACCCCAAACTGCCTTTCTGGTGAAAAGGATGGAAAGCATTCACCAACAAAGAGACTAGACTTGAAAGAAGTGAGCTTTGTTATTGGCAGTAGAGAGTGAGTTATATCCTTGGCAACGATATCAAAATTTTTAAATTTCCAAACATTTTTTTTCTACCTTCTATTCTGTAGAATAGTGTTAACTATGTTGAAATAGCAGAGGCTAGGAAGACTGAGAGGCATGACTGAGCCTACGAGTGCTCGAGGAAAGGGAGAACAGTTTCTACCACAATTATTTTAAGGGAGGGCAGAATTGTCAAGTTCAAGGGGAGAAGCAGATGGTAAAAACCAAGGTTTACAGCAAAGATGTTGCAACAGAGAACAATCAAGACCAAAGCTGGGGGTTTTCGTCTAAGGGAAACGGATAAGACACAGTGAAAGAAAATAATTTGTGTGACAGTGTTGTTACTTTTGTTTGGTGTCGTCAACTCGATGCTGACTCCTAGGGACCTCACTATGTACAACCAACTAAAACACAGCCCAGTCCTGTGCCACACCCCCAATTATCTTGATGGTTGAGCCCATTGTTTTCACCGCTGTCTTCGAATGTATTATGAAATGTACTGGTTTGAACTAATTTTGGAGTAGAAATTTCCACTAGAATACAGTTTACAATCGAAAGAAACTTTAGTCAATTAGCACATCATAATAGGAAAGTACAGTGACTAACTCCAACACGCAAGTTTCTCACATCCGTCTAATCTGTGTCCAGAGTCTAGGCTGTAAACTGTCCCTTGCACTTCTCTTTCAGACCCTTTGCTCTCAAGAACACACTTGAACACTTGAGTAGTCCTTGGTCAGATTTAACTCCCTTTAACATTTTAAATGTTGTTATGTTGAAAATGATGATAGTTGTAAAAACACTGTCATCCAGTCAGAAGGCCAGGCAGCTTGGTGCCAGCTGGATTGTGCACTGGGTTGCTAACCACAAGGCTAGCAGTTCAAAACCACCACCCATCCCTCAGGAGAAAGCTGAGAGTTTCTGCTCCTGTGAAAATGTGCAGCCTCAGAAATCCACAGGAGCAATTCGACTCGGCCCTATCGGGTCACCATGAGTCAGAATGGACTCTATGGCAGCCAGTTTGACTGTGGTTTACCACTGGACCAGGTGCCACTGAGCAGATTTCAATGATCTCCTGTATGTCAGAGTTGAACAGAGGTCAATACAGTTTTCAACGGCTGGTTTTTCAAAAGTTGCCTACCTGGCCTTTCTTTCTCAGCACCTCTGGGTCTATTCAAACCCCTTACTTTTTGTTTAGCATAAGGGTGTGTAAACCATTCGCCTGATCCAGGGAATCTGTGAACCATGAGACCGTCTCTAATAATTATTTCTGACTCTTTTGAGCCGAGTGAAAATACTTCTGCAATAGATAATCCATACACAATTTCTGTGTGCTATAACCAATAGGCAGCCCCCCCTCCGATAACAGTATGTTATTGTAGTCAGATATTACTCACAGTGACACAATGTACAATAGAACAAGACATTGCCAAGCCCTCCACTATCTTCATGATTGCTTGTTTGCTCAAGGCCATTTTTTGTGGCCAGTGTAGATTTTGGAATCTTCAAAGGGGGGTTATCTCTAAATACTACGTCAGACAATATTGTGATCCAGATGTTTCTCATTGGCCAATTTCAGAAGCAAGTTCCTAGGCCTCCTTTCTAGTTTGTCTTGGTCTGGAAAAGCCACTAAAATCAGCCCATCACAGGTGACTTGCCGGTGTTTGACACACTGGTAAAAGTAGTGTCCAGCATCACAGCAAAGTCCTGTGCAGCATAATTCGTGGGCCCTGAGAAGAGAAAGAATAAAAGAGCTGAACTGAATGTGAAACCATAGTGGGGTGAAAGCGATTAAGAGGAAACCAGTGATTTGAAGAGACAGGGCTGCAAACAAGATGAATTTAGACCCAGGTGAAAAACTAGGGCTGGAAAGGGGCATATTCTTCCCTTCACAAGGGAAAGAAGCTTTTTTTTAATTCAAGACTGACAGTTTGGGGAACTTCCATTGGTAAATCAAAAGTCATTTCCACGGAGGGTAGTGACAGAGGCAGGCAGAGAGTCAGAGACCGTAAACAAGGCGAGGTGGCTTGGGGTGAATGCAGCTGACCAATGGGTTTAGGGGCATTTACATCATTGCTGGAACTAGAAGTCACAGGACAAGGGCACAGTGGTGGGCACCAGATCCTGCCTCCCTCAAGTTGTTAAGCTGGTAGATATTTGAAGCGGACCCTGATGAAGATCAAAGACTGTAGTCTTCAGTGGGAATTGCATCTGAATGAAAAGAAAACCAAAATCCTCACTACTAGAGGGAGGGGCAACATCGTGATCTGGAGAAGTTGAAGTTTCCAAGGAGTTCACTTTGCTAGGACCCACAATTAACACTCTTGGAAGCAGTAGTCAAAACACCAAAAGACATAATGCACGGGCAGATCTACTACATAAGGCCTCTGTAAAGTGTTCGTGAGCCCAAAGGTGGACCTGGCGCAAGCCATGGTATTTTCAATCACTCAGATGCATGCAAAATTTAGAGAGCGAATAAGGAAGACAACAGAAGAATTGGAGCATTAAATCATGGTGTTGGTAAGTGACATTGAAAGTACTGTGTGGACTGCCGGAAGAACACATAAATCAGTCTTGAAAGAACTCTAACCAGAATGCTCTTTAGAAGTGAGGATGACGGGACACCATGTCAGGTGTTTCAGACACGTGGTCAGGGGAGACGGGTCCCTGAAAAAGGATGCTGTGCTTCACAAAGTAGAGAGGCAATGAAAAAGGAAGGTCCTTAATGAGGCAGATTGACATTTTGGCTGCAACGATGAGATTATACATAGCAAAGATTTTGAGGCTGGCGCGGGGCCAGGCAGTATTTCCTTCTGTTGTTCATAAGGTTGCTCAGAGAGGGAACAGACTAGACCACCCCTAACACCAACAGTGTGCCACATCCTTGTGGCTCCTACTATTTATGCATCCTTATAAACTCCTTCCTTTGTCGACCTTGACGAAAGGGAGCACTTTGCTGGTGTTTAAGAACTTTCCATTGAAGAATTGTTGGAAAACATTTAACTTTAGAAGGACAGGCTGAACATAGGAAGAGGGAGGATCAGGATGAAGTTCAAGAACCAGCTCGGAGTGATTAAATTCCTTCAGTTTATAAGATGCCGTGGCTTTTCCTATTACCGTCAGGAGTTGGCAGGCACCATTCTTTTATCCAGGGAAGGACTGGTGATTCTCTAAATGACAGTGGAGTCTCGATTACTTAGCAATTAGGTGCCATCATGTCCACACCCGGTGCATGGTGATGCCATGTACAATGGGATGAAAGGCTGTGCCACTACCATGATCATTTGTGGATCCAACCCTTGAATAGTGTTGATTTTCCAAACTACATCTCCACCTCCAGGTCTCTCTACTTAGTAATTCTTCCTGTGGAAGCTCTGCTGGAACTTCTTCAGCATCATGGCAACATTAAGCCTCCAAGGACAGGCGGGTATCGATATGTGGTAGAATGGAAGCTGGGTGAGAAGATTGCTTCAAATCATGATATATGAAAATGTATTTGAAAGTGAGAACTCAGAAAGGCTTGTGTAATGTTCAGCTCTGGGTTTTCCCCTCTCCCAACAGTTGTCACTTTGAAATTAAGGCCTGGGTTAGTTTAGTACTTGGGCTCTAAGGATGACCTTTACTCTTCTGAATGCAGGGTAGACCACTGAATCTCTTGATTCCAGGTTGGTCAGTTTCCAAGCATGTAGGTGTCTACTCGGCCCACTCCCCAGAGAGGCTGCAAACGGGGTATTGTCCAGAGTGGCAACTTGGGTTCTGACCCAGAGAATATGGGCCAGGTTTGACACATATTTGTCTCCCAGGGAGATTGGATATCAAGGGAGGCACTTGGTTGCAGGTAATGAGGAATCCCATCGCCCCACCTCACCTCCCTAACCCCCAGCCCAAATTGGATAAGGTGCCTTTATTATATCACTTATAATACATCCTGTGTTATCATCATAAGAAAAAAACTAAAGAGCATCAGACAATTGTCAATGCACTTGGTATGTGCAAAACATCATTTATCTTACATGAATTAATTTAATTCTCCCAGTGATGTATTTCATTTAATAAAGAAAAGTCAAAAGCAGTTGCCGTGGGGTGGAGAACAGCTCGGGGTGAGCGTGGATTGTGGAGCAGATCTGTTTCACAGCATTGGCTCAGCCATCATCTCTACAGAAGCAGAGAACTGGGCCTTTCCTCCACGGTGCTGCAGGCGGGTTCAAACTGCCAACCTTCAGGCCAGTAGTCTGGCACAGATTGTTTGCACACCCCAGAGTCCCCAATGTTTTGAGGGATTTATGTTTTTTTCAGATGAGAAAAATTGTCCTTTGGAAAAGTTGAAGAACACATTCCTTTTACTTAATGGTATGAGACGTCAAGCCACATCACAGATGCAAGGATGAAGGGGGCGGTTCACTCTGAATAAAAGACCGCCTCAAAGGACAACGTCAGTGCACGCTCAGCGGCAGTACATAAGGAAGCAGAAGGAACCTGATGCTGACCACCGGTTACTTGAAGTGGGAAAGAGATGGGTAGAGGGAATCCTTGTGGAGAAATTACAGGCCTTATGTTATTGCTGGTGGAATCATTTGGAAAATAATGTTGATGGTTGTAATTGAAGAATGATGGAAGAACATGAATTTGAAAAAACACAATCAATGTCACTGAATAATATATGTAAGAATTGTTCAATGGAAAAATGTTTTGTAATGAATATTTTGCCACAATTTTTAAAAACCCACCTAAACCCATCACCTCAAGATAATAAAAACAGGAGCTGAGCCCCGGTGGCGTAAGTGGTTGAGTGCGGGACTGTGCCCTGCAGGCTTGGCGGTTCAAATCCAGCGGCAGCTCTCAGGAGCAGTGCTGGGTAGCTCCCACGACCACCAGAGGGCAGTGATGCTTCCCCCAAAAAAAGATAATAAAAATAACAATAACTTTCTAGGGCACACAAGAATTTGAGATGAGCTAAGATTTAAATTCTGCCTGCTACCATTCATTGATTTTCTAGTGAATTATCTGCTTTCTTGAGTACTCTTTGAGAACAACTCTTACATTTATTGTAACTGAGAGCACAGTCTTTGGAGTCAGAGTGATTTCACTACTGATTTGAATCTCAGTCCTCTCCATCTCTCCTGCTTCTGAAACCAGGCCTCTCAGAGGCACAGATAAGGTGCGGTTAATTATGCATGGAAATGAGAAAAAGAGATACCAGTGCCCAAATCATCCAAATAGGTGATGACTAAATGAAAAATAAACACAATTTTCAAATCAATTAGATTCTGACTGACATTCATATAGTGTTAAGAGGGTAGAACTGGTGTTCGGGCTTTCTTGGCTACAGTAGTTAAGAAAGCAGATTGTCAGGCTTTTCTCCCAGTCTGTGGGCTGACTCACACTGCTGACCTTTAGTGAGTGCCGGATCTTTCCATTTGCTAGATATTGGGGCACTCATTCAATATTCAGGAGAATACCAAGACCACGACCACACTAATGACATCACATCGTTTAAAATTTGCATTTTTTTTTAAAAAAAGGAGTTAGATCTATCCCAATGCTTCTCCCCACCCCACCTCTAAGTGCTATTTTCCAGGTGGGAGTCAGTTGAGTGAAGGGGGGTGTGGTCAGATCATTACCCTCTGAATGGCTGAGTGATTTCAATGATAAGAAAGCCCGGAGAGTTGAGCAACAGCAGAGGGCAAGTCCTCCAGAGTGCCAGGGAAAGGTTGGATAGCGTGGCCTTATTCCATTCAGGAACCTATGGAGGAAGAGATCATGGCAACCGAGAGAGGATACGATGGTCTAACACAACTCACTGCATCAACAGACTCTGATTCACAGTGACCCCATCAGACGGGGCAGAACTGTAGGTTTCAGAGACAGTAACTTTTATGGGACTCGAAAGACTCATTTTTTTCCCATGAAGTAGCTGGAGGTTTTGAACTGCAGCCCAGTGTGTCCCAGACACAGCCATGGAAGAGTGCCTTGTTCCTCATCCATCCTTACAGACAGCTTTCACTTATAACAAAGGCGATGTTCAAAGACGAGGGGCCTAAGAAGCACCAATCTCACATTATGTCCTTTCCTTCCTTTCTTCTTACCTAGAGTCTTATAAAGACAGGATCCTGGGGCTGATGAGCTTTGCTGGAGGTGGACAAAGGAATGTCAAAAGCAACCAGGCCAAGTTCCCTGCTGCTGCCCTGGCTCAGAAGGTCCACAAAGCCACCCAGTCCAGACCTCTAGAAGGTAACCTCTAGCTTATCCATTACCCAGAGTCACCACAGGGAGCACACTTGCTTTTGCTTTTTGTTACAGTCTTTGCATAGTGACACGAAGCCCTTTTCCCTGGTCAGTCCAAATGCATACACAGTGATCGTCGTCAGGATTCTAGGAGTGAAGCACCCTCGGCAGCTTGGGGTGGGGGTGTCACTCCACAGTCATACCTGAAGTCTCAAAGGACCACTTTAAGGCTTTTGCTTCTCCGGCTTCTCTAGCTGCCTACTCCTTGCTCACTGCTCCTGTTTTCCTAGTTACAGAGGGCCAATAGAGAAAAAGAAGACGAGGAATGACCAAAGATTTTGGGGGGCATCACTGCCATCTGGTGGTGGGAGTAGGAGGCCCCGCCTTGCTCCTGGAGAGCTGCTGCTGAATTTGAACGCTGTGGGCCGCAGTTCCGCACACAACCACTACGCCACCGGGGCTCAGCCCCAGGATAACCATATATTCACTGAAGGTCTTCCTTGCAAAAGATGAAAAACTTCATGCAACCTAACTGTATACCTGGAAGATTATGTGGTCCAAAAATGGCTGCAGCAATATTTCCAATCTTTCCCATTGTTGATGAAGATGCAGAGTCTAGTTCCCTCCCCTTGTACTTAGGTAGGACACTGTAACTGCCTTAATCAATAGGAGGTGGCAGAGGCAGTCTCCCATAGCTTCCAGGGCTGAGGCAAAGCATTGTTACTCTCACCTGATACCTGTTGTCTCTTGAGCTTTTTTATCTCTTAGAACCCAGCTACTTACAAGGAAGCCCTAAATAGTAAGAGAAGAGAGGAGAAGCCACCTGGAGAGGTCTAGATGAAGAACTGAAGTCAACAACCAAGAATCACCATGTCTATTGTGCATGTGTGTTGCACTAGCAGACAGGCTGTCCCTCCAACTGTTAAGAATCTGGTTAGAATCAACCACATTTATATGTGTTTGGGCTGGACAGACAAAGCACTTATACAATGTTGGCAAAGTAAAAAATTATTATTTATAGATACCAAATAATAATAAAAAAAAAACCCAAGAGGAAACACTTACTGTTCCCCAAATTAACTGTGTTCATTTGTTTGATGCTGAGTGGGAATCACCAGCCCTGCCTTCAGCTATCAGGACTCTCAAAGGCTTCACTTCTTCCACTGAGTCTCACTGGCCTCTGCTGTCAACTCCTTCATGCTACCTGGGACTGTGGAGCTTTCCTAACTCAATGCTACCAGGTCCCATGCTACGCAGGGCTAGGAGTGATGGATGGTGTAAAGCCCCTGCAGGACACACTCAGGTCTCTTATGCACAGCAAATGTTGAAACTCTTCTAGTTCTGCCGGTCAGCCTTGTACCCAGAGATATTCAGCTCCGCCCTATACTAGAAGGACCCCTCCCCGCACAGAAATCTCTGAGGCAACACTCACAGGACACACTCAGACCTCTGCCCAGCACAAGCGAATGTTACAGCTTTTGCAACATTGCCACCAGCAATTCTCCTGTCTAAATTTGCTCAGGTTTCATGTGATGGCCTTCAAGCCCGTTGTCACAGCCATGCTCTATGTGCAGGCAAATGCATCACCACTTCCAGTCTTGTGCCGTCCTCGGTGTTTTCTTTCTTTGGTTTCTAGGAGGTTCTTATGGCAGGAACCCCAATTCCTTGGTACAAAGGATATGTTCTACTTTAGACTCTTCTTCATGATGGTAGTGGAATTCCCCTGAATTAACCTTTATATAAAACTTACTTCTTATCAAGCCCAAGGCATGATCACACCCTGATAATCCCCTTGACAGATCATGACTCACTTAATTTGCACAGTCTCAAACAATCCTTTTGTAGCAGTTACAAACATGGTAGTTACTACATAATCTGAAGTCAATTTGGGACTTGAGAGGGTTATGAGTGAAGGGGTGGAGTCTATTCTATCAATCGAGCTACAGCCAATGAGGCCTCTAGGAGCATGGTCTTCCCCTAAGGATTCTGGGAAAACTCTAGTATTTCCTCCTTGGAAGCGGGAGAGACTCTCACTCTGAGAAGATGCTCTACTGACAAGACACATGGCACTACAATCAAAGACCCTGTGCCCTAGGAACTGGAAAAGCCACATAGAGACCCCTGCCAGTGCTGAGATGCTTACAATGCCACTGGATCCAAAGACTTTCTAACCACTGGCCTATGATTGTTTTGCATTCAGTGTCATTGCAGGGGTTTTGTGAGTCTGAAGAAGACTTTATAGAATGGTATCAAACATATGAGTTAATATTGGACTTATGGGTTTGGACTGAACCTGGTTGGGATATTTTCTTAATGAACAATTACTCTTTATATAAAACTCTCTTTTATATACATATATGAATGCATGTTTATGAATTTATTTCTCTAATCTACCCTGACTAACACATGACTGAAAGCAGAGAATGTCAGAAAAATTTTATGTGTTGTATTAACTAAGCAAAGGCATTCCACTGTGTGGATCATAAAAATTTATGGATAATATGGTTAATGGGAATTATTCTCATGTCAAACCTGTACATAAATCAAAAGGCAGTTGTTTAAACAACATAAGGGGATATTGTATCATTGAAAACTAGGTTGGATTGTGGTTGTATCTTTCATTATATTGTCTGCTGAGCAAATAATCAGAAAAGTTGGATTATATGAAGAACACAGCATCAGAAGTGAAGGCAGTCTCATTAACAACCAAGGAGATTTGAAGCACTTATTGATGAAGACCAAAGACTGCAGCCTTTAGTATGGATTACACCTCAATGTGAAAACTAAAAAAAAAGTCCGCATGACTGAATCAATACCATTATCATAAACAGAGAAAAGGAAATTGTTACAAGTTTCATCTTCCTTGAAACCATAATCAACATTCAGAAAAGCCACATTTGAGAAGTCAAAAAAGATATAGCATTGGGAACATCTGCTGCAAAAGTTTTAAAAAGCAAAGTTGGCCTCTTCAAGCCCTGGTATTTTCAATGGCCTCACATACATGTGAAAGCTTGACAATGAATAAGGAAAACCAAGAAGAACCAATTCATGATATTAGTAACGAATATTGACTAGACCCTGGACTACCAGAAGAACAAATAAATCTGTCTTGAAAGAAGTACAGTCAGAATGTTCCTGAGAAGTCAGGATGGTGAGGCTTGTCTCGCATACTTTGGACACTTTATCAGGAAGAGCCAGTTCCAGGGGAAGGATGTCAAGCTTGGAAAAGTAAAGGGTCAGTGAAAAAGAGAAAGACCCTCAAGTAGATGATCATTAGGCTGAAACACAGAAACTGTGGTGAGGATGGAACAAGATTGGGCAGTGTTTCATTCTGTTGCTGTGTGTCAACAGCATCTAACAATACGGCTACACAAAATGGAACCAATGCACTGTGAAGCAACAACCATCAGACTCATGACAGCAGATGAAGTGCAACGGAATTCACAAGCATAACCACTAATTCAGAAGCAAGCCACTAGGGGTGTATGTGTGTGTGTGTGTGTGTTTGGGGGAGGTTGGTAACCTCTTATGTAACCATAGTAACCGGAAAATGTCCTATCATTTTAATCAACAAGAGAACCAACACTCAAAGACTTTAGCTGATTCTGACTATCCTTTTTGCTGAACAGATTCCGCACCATGACTCACCAGATGAGGAAACTGAGACACAAAGGCATAAGGTCTCCAAATCCATGCAGTGAGGTAGTGTCATTCTCAACATTAAAAACTAGCTCTTCTGATGACCCCCCAAACAAACTAAATAAAAGAGAACACTGAATGTACACCAATCAGAAGGAACAAATAGAACATCGCCAGCCCTGTCTGATAATGGTTAGCATCCAGGGAATTTTTATAATTACTGCCTCACACAACTCGTAACCACTTGAGTTAGAACACTCTTATTATTGAAAAGGAAACTGGGTGTCAAAGAAGTTCCGTCCTTGCCTCAAGTTTCTCAGCTAGTTTTGTCTCAAACTAGTGGTTGCCAGATTGCAAATCCTATACTATTCCCCCAAAGTGGAGTGTGGTTTCCAACACTGCTCCTAAGCTGTGTTACACTGTCCTATCTGCTATGGAATTGTTTTTTTAACATAATTTTATTAAACATTACACTTCTCTAAACCCCATTCCAGCATTTAAATCGCCATATACTGGGGAAGGGGTTTCTACAGAAGGTAGCCAGCAAACCTCCTGGAAGATGGAATCAAATACTTTGCAGATGAAAGTGCTTTATTTAATGAGGTTTAAGAATGGAAGGGAATGTGCCTAAATGAGTTCAGAGAAGAGGGTCTCTGGGTTCTATGAAGGCTTCCGTGTAACAGACTCCAGAGCTAGAGCCTCGACTAATCACGGGCCTCCTATTTGATGTCTCTCTGCATCTCCCCTGGGTATTTACCTTGTCTGTGCACTTTGAGTTTCCACAGGCACTTTTTGACCAGAACCACATTTAAAGGGCATTACAAAAGATCAAAGTGAAAATTTCCTCCCACATAGAATGACTTTATTGCTGAAAAGGGAAAATAAGTGCTGAATGTGAAAACTGGCAGGAAGAGAGGGAATCGAAGGTTCGTCTGAGATCCAAGAAAGGAAATATTTACATTGCGTTTTACTTTTTGCTTCTGTGCAATGAGCCTGAACCCTTTCCAAGCAGCTTTTCTTAGTGGCAACAGGATGATGATCTGTTGTGTTGAATGCGTCAAGATCAAAGATCCAGACAAGCCTCTTCCAGATAACAAACTAAGGGATGACCTGCCCATGGGAGGTGGGTTACAGGATGTCCTAAAGGCAGGGCAGAATGAGGGTGCTGAGTTTTATGATGGTTCAGAAACTTGGATTTGTTCTTCTGACAAATAGAGTCATTATTCCCCTGCCAGTTACAATGCACTAGAAGGGTTATTGAAAGTCCTTGATGGTGCAAGCCTTTAATCAACAAGGTAAAATTGATGGAAGACCAAGGCAGAAGAGATGGTGATTCTGAAAGGCAGAAATTGTTTCCTGCTTTTCTTCCTACTCGGCATTGGGTGGAGTCTGTATTCTGTCTATTGTCACTGGAATAGCCACATTACAAGTGACAATAAACATGGAAAGATTCACACAGGTGGTGAAATTGCTGTGCTTCTGAGTCCCCTGCCACCCTCACCCTGGGACAATTATAGGGTGAATGATAAGCATAACAGGTTGTCTAAGATGCAGCTCCCCAGGCTTTGGTGTCCTGTTGCCCATGCATACTGCCAGTTACATATTTGAATGTTAGCCCTGACTTGAGAATGTTTTCTGGTGGTCATCTAAGGATCTGACCTGAGCTGGAAGCAATCTCTTTCCTGCAGAGGCACCCTGGTGATTCTTGTAGCAGTGGGGTTGAAAGGTGGAGGCTAAAGGAAGTCCAGTCCATTGCCTCTTCTCTCCAGAGGATTCCATCTTTAAGTTCACTTTCAGTAAGATGTGCAAGCTCTCACCCAGCAAGATCAATGGAGAACTTTATTTGCTGTGCAATTTGGGGCAAGTTATTTATTCTTGCAATTGTTGGAATTTTTCTTTCTTTACCATCTTCAAATAAGATTTCATGCTCTTTATGATGATAAACAACCACAATGTCCAGACCTCTGAGAGCAGAGGTGTGAAAAATATATGAGCTTGTTCTTCACAGAGTCATAGTCAAAGTAAGCCTGTGCGTCCTTTGCATGCTATTCCATCCCTGTCAGGGATTGTAACTTCGAAGAGACTTTGATTTTGTAGGAAAATGCTGTGATGTTGGAAGACAGGCAGATGCCGCTCATGCCAAGAAGCAGAAAATCTGATGTGGTGGGAAAAAAGTGAAATTATCCATTGCATATTAGTAAGTAGGCACAAGTTAGCCCATGCTTACTTTCTGATGGCGTAATCTGACCCTGCCTGAGAGTGGTATTTTTTCAGACTCCCCAAAGCCCAGGAGCTGGGGTGAAGACCTCATACTTTTCTATGGCCTGAGATTGAAGGTCTCTATGAGGCATGGCCCTCCGGGGTCTGTCCTGGTAGCTGGACCAAGAGGCTCCCCTGGATCTGCATTCATGAGAAATGGCAGGGAGGAGCAGGCAAGGAAGTTCAGAAGTAAGAGGATGGACTCCTCCGACCTGGGCAAACAGACATGGGTCACCAACTTGTACAGAAGAGATGATCCCCCTGCAAGTTTGTATTCTATCTATCTATCTATCTCTCTATCTCTCTATCTATCTATCTATCTATCTATCTATCTATCTATCTATCTATCTATCTATCTATCTATCTATGTATCTATCTCTATCTCCATTTTCCCCAAACATGAGTTCTGACTTTCCAGGCCCCATGACAGAGGAACTGCCTCTATTGTGCTCGCGGTTTCATTCCTTAAGCCTGCACAGTGCCTTTTTCAATGAAGGAAATGCTGTGTGGGATGGCAAATGTAGAGGCTGGCCTTCCCTCACTGTTACCTCTACCACTAGCCAGACTGCCAGTCCTAGTGTCGTGTTTGGAGCAGTATTGATTATGCTTTGCTCCCTAAGTGAATCAATTAAAAACAGAACAAATTCCAGCTAGAGCCAATGACCATTTGCTACTCAAATTTAAATGAGAAGCCACTAGGCACTGAGAAGCCACTAACCACTCACTGCTAACGACCTCTTGAGGTCCTAACTCTGTCCCATGTTTATCCATCAGTGTCCTCATCAAACAGTTTGCATGGTCACTGGGGCCACCATGCTCATAGGAAGGAAGCCTCAGAGGAAACATGTACTGGAGGGCCCTTTACTCTGATCATTTCAGGAGGAGCCCAGCCAGAAGACAAGAGCAACAGGGTGTCTGCCTCACACCCACATGCTACTCACCACAGAGGGTCCCAGCCAGAGGAAATGCCATTTAGCATGATGGACAGACTGACAATACTATAAGAGAATCCATTTCTTCACAGCGCACTGGGAAGGTAAGCAGCTAGTTCTTTCTAGCTGTTTCCTTCTGTGATTAAACTAAATGTTCCTTAAGTTTTATTGTGGTTCCCCCCAACTCGCCCACCCATCCACCAATGCTTCAATCCTAAAATCTACCAGTTAAGTGAACCCGGAACAATCCTAGTTTGTGTGGATTGCTCCAGAAAATTCCTAATAGAGCCTCCTTTCACTCCCACTACTATCCCATTGCAGATGGTACCTTAGATAGCCAACCCTGCCCATAGTACAGGAGCCCTGGCATCACATGGTTTAAGCTCTTGGATGCTAACCAAATGGCCAATGGTTCATGGCCACTAGCAACTTTGTGGGAGAAGGGAGCTGGCAGTTCACCCTCACCAGGATTTCTGCCTAGGAAACCCTACAAGGTAATTCTCCTCTGTGTTACTTGGTTACTATTCAAATGGACTCTGTCCAGTTGATCCACAGATCAACAACAACAGTAAATATAAATTAGCTCTGATTTCTCAGTGCAGATGCATCTTAGTCCCATGGGCCCATTGACTGTCATTCTTGCAGAGAGAATTCATCTTTGAGCTTAAGGTCCATCTCCAGTACATAGTGGGTCTGTTGGCCAGCAGAACCATTGCCTATTAGATTGGCATTCATCCTGGCTTGATTTGAGTGCCAAGCATAGGAAGACTGGCACTGAGGCTGCTGCCTCTCAGCATCCATCTCTCGGTAAAGCAGATATTTTGTGAACAGTCCTGCTATGGCTATCCAATGAAAATATCTCAGTAGGATTACTTAAAAAATATTTTCTTTGTCAATCTCAGGAAAGCTATTAGAATACAAAGTCCAGTTGGAACTCACTGGCAGTTCCTAGGGACTTGAGACTGGTTTAGTTATTCTATAAAAGGCCTTAGTGTTCTACTTTGGGAGCTCCTAAAGACATCAGCCTTCTTCAGTGTGAGTCATGCCATCTGTCTGTCTCAAGGGCATATATCAAATGACAGGGAGAGTTAATACTTATGGGAAATGAGAAAGTAACCTTCCCAGGTGGGGCTACTCGAAGCTGCTAAGAAGCCTCTTTTGCTCCTTTTTCCTGTTCAGTTCCCCTTACTTCAGGACCAGGTATCAAAGACTGCCGAACTTGGATGCTGACTGCTGCTCTCAATTGGTTTTCTGCAGGACTGATGCATGTGATCATACTGGAGAGGGTGATTTTCATGAGAAGGCCTAGAATGGGTCAAAGTCAGTGATGCTGAGCAACCCCACCCTGCCCCTCGTGGGCAACTGTGAAAGCAAAATGACCGTGGGGACCTGGCAGCCCCATTGATTCTAACCCTGATTCAAGAGAAGTTTCAGGTTCTAACGTTACACTCGACAACTTTTCAAAAGGGTTGAAAATTCTAATACCCAACAACCCAAGTGTGCTCTTCATCCTCAGTCTTAAGATAGAAAGAAACAAATAATTGTAGAAATTGAAGTCTTTAATTTGGCTTTCTAAAATTTCCAATAGAAATTTTCATAATTGTTGGAAATGAGATACAAGACATATATGGCTTCTGAGCCCTTGACAGGTGTGATCAAGGAACTGGACTTTTAAATTTCATTTAATTTTGATTAGTTCAGATTTACATGGTAATGCATGACAAAAGACACTTGCCGTGGTGCCAATTCCAACCCTTAATGATTCCATGTGTGTCACAATAGAGTTGTGCGCCCTAAGGCTTTCTGTGACTAATTTTTAAGGTTTTTTTGGAAATAGATTGCCAGGCCTTTTTCCCCGAATGCCTCTGGTGGGGCTCAAGTTGCCAAGTTTCTTGCTAACATCTGAGCATTTTATTATTTGCACTCTTGACATATTTCTTTAACGCATCCCATCTCATTAAGCAAAAGAATCACAGTGGTGTAGTAGGTAAACGTCTGTCCTATGAGATGACTGTTGACTCAATGGCAATGAGTTTGGTTTCATTCTGCAGGGGGATAGATTACTAGCACATAGCCTTTCTAGTTAAGGTCCAGTAACTCCTCCTTTAAAAAAAGGAAAAAAAACAAGGAAAATGGGGCAAGGGGCTATGCACATAGAGTGCTTATGATCCACTAGGGGACTTGGATAGCTTCCTAGTAATATGAGAGAGGACTTCAAAAAAAGTCTGTGGAAAATTCAGTGATCTTTTTCCCCCTGAACTATCTTTTAATTTCATTCTTTCATAAAAACTTGAACTTCCCACATATAAAGGAAGCGTATAATACCCTAACAAAGAGATTGGTCAGTTTGGCTATCTCTTTGGTTTTTAAATGAACCTACTCGCAGATGGAAAAGGGAGACCCTCACTACCACAGACCACCAAGAAGAAGAAACGGGACAGGAACATGTCTTCTGGATCTCAGGTCCTTGTGCTGAGAACCTCCCAGACCCGGGAAATGCAGACCATCAAGAAGAAGAAACAGGACAGGAACATGTCTTCTGGATCTCAGGTCCTTGTGCTGAGAACCTCCCAGACCCGGGAAATGGAGAGAGACTTGGGATATCAAAGGAAGCACAAGATGATGTGAAGCAGCAGCACAGAGATAAGAGAAGAACCAGGAAACTCATACTAGGGCGCTCCAGCCCATGGAGCTAGGCAGCTATATTGAGTGTGTTGGTGTATAGAGGGCAGGGGAAAGTATACCCATTTAGGTAGGGGGCTTGCTGCTGAGTGGGATGTTCCCAGACACATGGTGGAGTCAGACTTACCAACCCACAAAGCAAGAGAGCTGACTGCCTTCTGGGGAAAGATTATAGGCAGAGTGGGGTATTCTTGGCACTTAGTGGGCGGAGGAAAATAGCTTTGTAACATTTGTCCAAAGAGGGCAGAGGCTGAGGGGTGGCAAAATCAAGGATCACAGAGAGACCTCTTTGATGGTCTGGCTAAGAAGTGTATCTGAAGAACTGTATCTTAAGTGACTCCTGATCCCAAATTGTAACCTGCTACCCCTGAGTAAGCCCCATCACTGTGACTATGCTCTAGTCATTGCAACACATAATCAAAACCCACAGAGAGGGAGGTTTGCTGTGGGAGGGAGGCCTTGTGTCAGAATTGATAAGAAGGTTGGCAGGTCTGACAGACTTTCACTGATTAACAGTCAGTTTGGGACTGATGGTAATGGTAACTCCCTTTCCCCTGATGATGTTAGATGAGGTAGTCCAATGACCCCATCCTGAAGTTTTTACAGGTTTCTATCTAATGGAGCCACGAAGCTGATATTTTCAGGGGGGGAAACCCAAAACATTAATTTATGACTGCAGTCGTTCATTTAAGTTATTCATCGTACATCTGCTAGGTGCTAGGCACCAAGATAAAAGACAAAGATCTGTGTCAAGGGAAAAGAGATACCACAGAGTTAAAGGCATCAGCTGATTACTATGAAATTGAGAGTTGCACAAAAGTGACCCCCTCTGACTTGGCTATTTCTCCACCATGAACACAATGTTTGATAAGACTACAGACTCTGTTGTGACCATCCTCAACAGGTAAGCAGCCATTTTACTGCTCTTGCACACAGAGGTATTGGAGTGACTAGGAAAGCTGTGTTTCAGCCTGGGCAAACACAGGCTATGGTCACAGGAAGGAAGAGTTAATGGTAGGAAAAGGTGGGAGAGGACATTAATGAAAATACATATATTGTGATGATCAAATTAAATGAGAACACAGTCCTTGAAGAATTTTGGGAAACAGAAAACATTTATAAATGGGAACAATGGATTGTTGATGATACTGAGCTCAATAAATAATCTGAAACAATGGTTCCCCCAGCCAACCCAGCACAGCTATGCCTAAGAGCAATAAAATAGCTGACCCGTTGCCCCATAGAAAGTGACAGGATGTGAAGAAAAGAGATGGCTCAATCAACTGACAAGGCGGGGGGGGGGGG
>PVJH01001412.1:8525-98835 GCA_004026705.1 Nesogale talazaci | reverse complement strand
TTACTGGCTGCCCCTAGGAAAAAGTGACAGGTCTCATTGCCTGTCTAGGACTAATCCGTGTGTCTCCAGCAGATCTAGTGTGTTGTGGAGGAGCCATGGTGAAATCCTATACAAGATCATCCTGCGTCTGGACCAAGCAGAATGCAAACTCCCAACCCCGGTCGCTTGGACATGGGTCACTGACGTGAAGTGAGGACAGTGTGAATTAGTAAGAGACTGTTTTGACTCAGCGCTCACAGACTGTGCGCTCTTGACCCCTTGAGGCATGACTTGGCCCTTTCATACATAGTGAACCCTTCGAGGAGAAGTAACTTTGCTCCAAACTGCCAGGGGCGCTCTGCTGACGGGTTATCCTGCCTTTGTCTGCCTTTGGCTGCAAAACAGGATCTCCGCTGAGACCTCTTTTCTCCATTGACCTTCGTTTCCCTTCATCTGGTGTGGTCCTCTAGGCCATGTGGCCCAAACACCTAAAGATCCACCCATGACCCCAGACTGCTAGGACTCCTCTGGCAGGGGTGGGGGTACTATAGACAGGAATCTCTCAAGGTCCTAGACATTGTCAACATCTGATTGTTTGATCAGATTGAGAAGGACTGGCAAGAAAATATTTACTGTCATTACTCAAATGGGTAGATGGCTATAGTTTTAAAGGGGTTTCCCTCTCCTGCTCGACAGATTACTCTGCTAATTATTTTTAACTTAGGCAAATGTATTTGCATTTTGGGGGGTGGAGTGGGGTAAGTGTTGGGCTGCTAATCATAAGGTTGGTGATTCAAGCCCACCATCCCCTCCCTGGGAGAAAGAGGAGGGAGGCTTTCTGCTCTGATAAAGTTTCACAGTCTCGGAAAACAAGAGGAATTCTACTCTGGCCTCTGAGTTAGAGTTGACTCCACACCAGAGGGTTTGGTTTGGTTTGGTTTCAGGAATGATACAGAAAACCATTTGGAACAGTGGAGGAAGAGTGCTTCCCACTCTCAAATAAAACAAAAGACCCTAAGCTCGAGCCAAACTCACTGTGGGCCTGTGCGTGTCGGTGTGGAATGGGTTTCATGGGGCTTTCAGTGGCTGAGTTTTCAGAAGTTCCTTAGACCTTTCTTCCAAGATATTTCTGAACCTCCAACCTTTTGGCTAATAACCAATTAAGTTAACTGTCTGTAATGTCCGGGGACTCCAGAAAGGACATTGGAGCCATAGCCAGGACAAACTAAATGAAGTGGACCTTACTTATGGGGTCTTATCTGTGGCATAGTGGGCCATGCATTGAGATCAGCGGCTCAAATGCACCAGTGGCTACAAGTGAGAAAAATGAGGCTGTCTGTTCCCGTGATGTTTTAAAGTCTCAGAAATCCAAAAGGACAGATCCTAAAGGGTCACCAGGAGTCAGAATCAAGCCAAGAGCAATGCGTTTCTGGTTTGTTCTTTGACAACTAGGATGGGTTAAAACTTCCTCTGATATTAATTTTAGGACTCCCAATGGATCACTGCTTCTGTAAGCACCAACAGGGAAAATGCATCCAAACACAAGGTATTTGTTGAGATAACAGATTGACTCTTTCATCTACATCATGTTGTTCGACTCATGAACTCAGAGTTAATGAGCGCTCGCTCGCTCTCACACCATGGGCAGCCTAGTGTTCCTTTTTGTGATGATTTATTTCAATGCATTCACTTTAGTATACCCCTTCTCTACTCGTCCCCATCCCCATTGGGGTCATAGGTTTCCTCAGGATATTGCTCTTGCTCTCAGGGGGCACAGATGTGTGCTGACATTGATACCAAGAAGGTATCTCTTCCCTGCTCGTATCAGAGTAAGTGAATTAAGGCCCTGAGTTCCCCGATCCATGGGGGTGAGGCCCTGCCAGGAGGGTCTGGCCAGGCCCGATGGAGCTCAGACTCAGCCCTTTGCTCCTGCGGCAAGAGGAAAATCCTGTCAAAATGGCTTAACGATCTTCTAATATTTCCATGCAATTAAGGCCACATCTGTCTCCCAGGCCCCCGCTCGCCTTTGCTAGTGTACAGACATGAAGCAAACAGTCTGTCTTGTCGATCTGGATGGCAACAAAGAACTCCATTCATAACTCTAGGCACTTTCACCAGTTTTTTTTACCCTCCAAGTAAAATAGTTTTCACTTTGAGAATAACCTGTGTGGCAAGCGAGCGATGGATTTCCCCCCCTAATAAATCAAATTCAACAGCCTAATAAAATGCTGGCTCCCCTCGCCCCCGCCCCCACCCCCGAATGCCGCGCCTCCTCCACTGTCCCAGACTTCTGCCAATTCAACAATCTCTCTGAATACAGAGCTGTGCCCCCCAGGGGAGGGGTGAGGGGAGGTGGGCTGGAACAGAAGAAGGGGGGGTTAAAACCGCTTTTGAAGGTGCTACCGGCTTATTGGGTAGCACAGGGGTAGGGAGCTATCGGTAGTTTGTCTGCCCCCAAATAAAGCTTCAAATATTCTTTTTCTTCCCTTGCCCTCATGTCCACCCGTTCAACGTCCAGCAAGCCCTTGACTTCTAAGCCTCGGAAGGAGTGAGGACGGAGCCCGACTCTGGGCCACACCTGCAGCCAAAGCAGGCGCACTTGCCTCCCATCAGAACAGGCCGAGAGATCTTTGAAGCCTGCAGACGGGGAGTTTGCAGGAGATAAGTGCTGATAAACATCGGGCTCAGGGCTTATCTGCAGCGAACACAATCTTTTAAGGTTCTCTCTGCACTTGCAACCCATACAGACTCTCGTCAGAAAACAGAAGGGAAAATGCACAACCAAGCAGTCTTTGCTGTTGCCCTTTTCTTTCTGTTCTGTTTTGTTTCAAGCTCTACTCCAAAAAGCCCAACACAGAGAATTCAGGGGACTCAGGAGCATAGACACAGCCCTGGGTCCCCACTTTACTTGGCTTTTTTTTGTTCCGTGGAGGAAATATTTACAGTCCTGGGCGTGAGAGGATTCACTGGACATTGATACCAGTGAGAAGTAAAGAGCCCCACAGCACACGCCCCACTCCCAATATGTTACAATCTCCTAAGAACCACCTTTGATGGTAGGTAAGAGAGATGGTCATGCAATGCCCATTTTACCAAGAAAGAAAGGGAGGGCTTCGCTGCTCCTGGCACTGTGGAGCCGGAAGCAGGGGTACAAGAAGCCAAGGTTCTGTGTGCGCATTGCACCGCAGCAAACAGAGACTTCAGCAGCTAGCGCCAAACCATGGTGTGCCCATGAGTTGAACTGCGCTCCGTGGGGTGTTCATGCCTGGGACCTTTGGGGAACAGACCAAGGCTTTCTTCTAAGGCGCCTTTGGCTGAACTGGAACTACCGAACTTCTGTCCATGAGTTGAATGCTCAACCATTTGCACCACCAGCTGAGTTTGGTAGCTAGAACAGATTTGGAAAGTAGAATGGCCTTGGACATGGATGCATGTGGAAAGCTTGGGCAGCAGAACAGGGGAGAAAGGGCTCCATGCCTTTCAGGGAGGAGGGAGAGCTGGCAGTCCTCCCTTGGTTTCCGCACACTCCTTGTTACTGATTGCCAGTGCGTTGACTCTGATTCCAGGTGACCCCACCTAGGCAGAGTAGACCCGCTCCATCGAGTTCCCTATTATTCAGAAAGTGGCCGCCAGGCCTGTCTTTGGAGATGAGGGAGGGTAGGTTCGAACTGCCTTTGAACTGTTTGGCTAGTAGGGCAGCATTTAACTTTTTGTGTTGCTTAAGGACTCCTTTAAATGCACTCCCATGTTCTCATTAGGTTTTGTTTCTCGAGCTTGGGACAGATACTAAAGATGCAATATAAAATCAAAAGAGGGTAAGACCAAGGAGTGCAGATTCAGACCTCCCCCCACCCCTCAACTGAGCACGGGGGACTGGAGAAGGACTCCTCTGGGTTCCAGTTCGCTCCTCTATTCGGTGAGGGAGGGAGATGGGGACCCCTAAGACAGAGGGTGGTGAGAAGGCCAGGAAGGGGGGGGAGTGTTTTCTCCCTCCTGAGTACTCAAAGCTCATGCCTTTGAGTCAGTTCGAACTCTTATCAACCCTGTATGACAGAGTAGAAGTGCCCCTGTGGGTTTCTGAGACGAACTCTTTAAAGGAACAGAAAGCCTCCTCTCTCTCCCAAGGAGCAGTTGGTGAATTCTAACCACCAGTCTTCTGGTGAGCCACCCACCTGCTAACCATTTTCCCACCAAGACTCCTCCCGGGGTGACACACTCCAAAAATTATACTACGCCAACAACAAAAGGAAGGTGCGACATGGATGGGCCTTGTGCGGACTGAGATGCCAGACATGATGGCAGAGTTTGACTCTACTGACCACCCCCCGCTCCACGGCTTCATGGATCCACCTAGAAATGTTTGACTCGGGAAACTATCCATTGTCATGTTATTTCATTAGGTTGATGAGTTATTTCCACAGAAATTTGATTAAACAGGTTAAATCCCCAGTAATAGACCCAGAATATGTGCCAAGCTTTCATTTGTGCTTGAATAATCAGCAGTGTACGACACCTCTGTGTACAAAGAAATATTACAGTCAAAGCCGCTGGAGCTTAGCCTAGAAGAACGTTTCCTTAGGGAAAGGGTCATTCATCTTTGGAAGGCTCTGTCCTAGGTGCTTGGAGGTTCTGGGTGATGAAAAGTCTTCGAGTGCTTAACTTCTAACGACAAGGTTGGACGTTTGAGTCCACTCAGAGGAAGATCTGGCTATTTGTTTCTTGGGGGAATAACAAAAAAACAGTCATTGAAAACCCTACAGAACATGGTGACACTCTGCCACACAGAGTCACCGGCACTAGAGATGCCATTAAAAGTAAAAATTGAAAGATGGGAGAAAGAAGAAAGTGTTAATCTGGGAATTAGAAGGATGTGGTTTGTAGAAAGAAGACAGGGGCTGACTTATTGCTGAAGATTCCTTGCAGTGCTAGAACTCTGTGACTTTGGAGAGCAGCTCTGTTTTTCAGAGCGTTCGGGTGTGGGTGTGCAGAGGCCACCTCAGGAGACGTGAAATGTGCTGCACTTGTTGCTGGTGCCAGTCTGCGTGGGGAAACCAGTTTGCACTTTACATTTGGAGTTTTCAGCTACCAGTGCCTGTGGCTCTGACAGTCAGGCTGGGAGGTGGAGCAGAGTACGAACCTCCTTACAGAGGAGGGCAGGAGCCTCCTTCCTCCCTGCTGGTCTGCCAGTCTCTTTCCCCACAGTGAGCACCTACCTTCACCCCAACCTGTGATGCTGAAGTTGACAATTCCATGACTAAAGATCCTTAAAATCCCAATCTAGGCAGGAGCCAAATCACTTCAGAAATATGCCTCTTGAGCTAAGAACCTTTTACACACCCTTACAGATCACTTTGAAATGTTTATATGGAGTTTGGGGGGGGGGCGGGGGGAGCCTGGGCTTAGTCCCAGTGTGTTGAGGTGTGGCCCCTGGGCTCCAGTACTGAGACTGGCTCCACCCAGGTCTAAGGAGTCTCTGTCTTGTTCATGGTTACCCTGCAAACCTACATACTCACAGACACCCACAAATGACAGCACAGTTTGAAAGCTACTAAAAATGACACTACAAATAGTTATCCTACACAGCTAGAATTATAATAGAAAGTTTGCACATAGACGAAGCAGTAGCCATTTATTGTTATAGAATCAGAAAAATAACCTTTCTGAAATTTTCATTGACCATCCATACAGTATTTGTGGAACGTTTGCTTTTAAAAGTGGCTAACCAACAAACAATTCAGTTTAGTGGTATAGTATAGTACTCATCCTAGGCTTCTGCTGTTACATGACTTAGCTCCAGTGGAAATTGTGATCTGTGACTATCATGCATCTGGCTGGGTGTGAGGTGAAGTTTCTCAAGAAATCTCTCCAGATACCTAGTCAGAAAATATCTCCAGGTCCCTACCATTTTAACCATAGTTGCTCAAATGATAAATGATAAATCAACTAGAATTTACAAGTGAGAAGACTTCTACAAACACGCAGTGACCCTACACACCTTCAAAGTTTCAGATTCCAGAGTACTCGTTCCACCATCAAAAGCTATAGCTTGTAAACTTGTATTGCCTCTTTCACTAGAAGTTTCTGAATGTAAGAATTACTAGTAGTGCTCCTTTTTTTCTAATAATTTCTAACTCACTACCTTGCATATTCTGAAAGGAATAGAGATAGCTCCTCAGAATGAAAAGCAAAGACTGGTGTTGGGTACCATCAGGGAGGCTGTACATTGAGCTCAAACAGCTTTTGTTTCCTGTAGAGGGATGGGGGGGGGGGGAGTCTTAAACAGGAAAGTTTCAATGCTAAATTAGACTGATAGCCTCATAGAAGATACCTAAGCAACTGGGATTTAGCCTCTGGATACCAGATGGGAGTTGGGGGTCAGCTCCCATAAAATTAGAACCAAATGGTACCTTAGGAAGTACATAATTTTCTTAGATTTCCCAAACCTTAGAAACAATAAGTTCACCTTACATCTCTCAGTACAAACAATAACCACTGTCCCTTCTGAGTTATTATAGAGGAATTTAAGCATATAAAAAGGTCCCAGAGAAAAACATGGCCTGGGCTGGTTTAATTCCTATGTTCAGCGTAGACTCTGTCTCTTGCTTTTTAAATGCACATGGCAGCATGCATTTTCCAGACCTATCTCCTTCCATACTACTAGCAGTAGTTTGACAATTATTTTAAAAACTTTCCAATATCCATACTCCTACCTAGTCATTATAATAAACTGATGGTGTGGGTACTATTATTTTACTGGTGAGGAAATTCAGGTTCTTATCTTACTAATGAAGAAACCAAGGCTGATTCACAGTCACAAAACTACCAAGTGAGAAACTTGAAATGTGGACCTCGCCCTCAGGACTCCAGACACCACACCCTTCCCTCGGATGGATGCACGCTGCCCTCAAGGACTAAGAGCACACCCATGTGTCCGCACTGATGCTGTGGTCCTCCTCCTTCTGATCTGTGGCTGTGCCTACAGTGCAGGCAGTGTGAAGGTAAGATCTTAGTTGGCCCGTTACTTACACTTGCTGTGGGTTTATTGGGGCCGCAGGACCTTCGTTGACTGATTGCATGTCCTGGACAGGAGGCTGCTGGCTTTGACATTTTAAAACTGCACACTTCCTTCAGTGACACAAGTGCCCAAGCCCCTGGCCTCCTTGCCATCTTCTTAAAACCAGGAAATGAAACTGTCCAGCAAGAGAAACTGACCAGTCTTCAGAGTTTCAGTGCAAGTTCAGCAAAATGTATCAAGACCCAGGCAGCTTGGATCGCAAGGCAGAACACCTTCAACTGGTCGTGATCTTTGAAAACAGATGGTGTTTCCTTGGTGGTCTGAGTGACAACCATCTCCAATATGTCAAACTGTTCAATGCTTTTTCCACCCTGCTCTCTATCTCCGTTTGCACACAGCGCTTTCTTAGATCTCTGTCTTTGACTACAGCCTTGGTCTCTGCATACACACAAATACCACCACCTCAGAATTATTGTGGGTCAGCATGTCCCATCCATAAATTTGAAGAGGACCCAGGAGGAATGGATAGTGTGTGGAGCCCCCTATTCTTTCCCTCACATCCTCCTTTCTATAGCACTCCACCCTGTCTCTCTCTTCATCCAGTCCAATCTCTGACAAAGTGAGTCGATGATTAATCTGTAGGTTGGCGGGTTGAATCCAGCCGAGGTTCTGTGGAAGAGAGGCCTGGAGGTCTGCTTGCATAAAGAGTTCCATCAAGAAAACCCGAGAGGGCACAGCCCTACACACTACAGCCTTGAACTGGAATTGTTTCAGGTGTCGCTGGTTCTGTGTGTTTTGTTTTCTTCCATTTCAAATGTGTTTTCTCTCAGACTGTGGAGTTAGCTGTGCGGAGCTCCAAGGAGACATCTGCTGTTTAAGAAACTGCGATTGGAAGCCTCAGATCTCACCAGCAAACTCCGGTCAAGATCATGTGCTCCATCATTCTCTGTCTCTGATAACAACTCCGCTAGGCTAGGCGGGGCGGGTGGGAGCTGACGGATTCCTCTCTCAAAAGAACTCCCTTCTGGGGGCCTTTTCCATTCTGATAGCCTTGACGAGGGATAGGAGGGGCAGAAAAAGAAAGACACACAGAACTCTTTGCATATGAATACGCAAGACGTGTCTTTCTCAGTACCTTTGTTCCCTGTGAAAGAAAGGGAGGCACCAAGAGACTTGGCTAATGAGACAAAGACAGATGGGCACATCGGAAACATTTTGGCTGGATCCTGTATTTGCACAGCTTCAACAACTTTGAATGCAGCCTATCTTACACTACACACGCTGTTCCAGCTAACTGAGTCTAAATGACAAATATGTCCAGAGCTCGACTTGGGGCACCCAACAGGGCTGGGCGAGTCCCATGCTGGGTGAGTTTGTAACTGACTTTGCATATTATTTTCTATCTCTCCTGGCCCAGTAAGTTCCCTGTGTTTACTCAGCCTAAACCAGGTTAAAAGGAAGGAGTTGAAGCCAAGAAAGCTTCCCATTATGGGGATGGGAAAACTGCCAATGATCATGGCTACATTACATGATTCATCAATTGATACCACTGAACTGGACACCTGAAAAGTGAATCGGCAAATGCCATGTTATAGTTCCACACCCTTTAACAGCAGCAACGAAACAAGCAAGAAGACTCCAATGATGGGGCTGGGTGGAGCGGATGGGCTGCTTCTTAGAATGTTGGCTGATTTTTCTCCCAGTGTGTGTGAGTCCTCAGGTGTATTCAACCCTCGGCTGTGTGCTACAAACCATGGACAAAGGTTCCTGCACCCATTCCAGACCTAGAATTGCTGGGGCTGGAGCCCCTGAATCAGGATGGTTCACACTCCCCAAGTGTGTTTACCTAATACTAAAGTGGCCAGATTTTAAGCGGGACACCATTGACAAGGTGGGCGAGGGGGGGGGGCGGTTCTTGATTAAAATTTTGGTCTATATAGAGCAACAAAAATTTTCATAGAACGCAATAATATTGTAATATATTTAATTTTAAAATGCCGCGGGACGTTGCTAAATTGTTAAAAAGCAGGACATCTGGTCACTTTGCTTTATACAGATTCATGTTTCAGAACCACCTCAGACAGGAGATGAAAAATTGTTCTGTAATCCAATTTGTTTGTGGACCTCTATCCCCCACACACTTTCTTCTTGTATCCTGCCATGTTGTTCATTGCTAGGTGGTCGTGAATCAATTACAACCCATAATGATCCCATGTGACTGAGGGGAACTGCCCCAGAGAGTTCTCTGGGCTGCAATCTTACTCACAAGGGCTGTCTTTGGTAGACCCACTGAGTCATTTGCAACAGCCAGCTTCTGAGCCCTGGCGGCGCAGTACTTCACCCTAGGCACCACCAGGCCTCCTCCTCCCTGCCATGAAAACACCCTCTGCCACTGTTCAACTCAGCTGCCCTATAAGGTTTTCAAGATGGTCAAGCTTTAGGGGAGCAGGCAGACTTGTAGTTCTTCTTCAGAGAAGCTGGTAGATGTGAACTGCTGACCTGTCACCTAGCAACCCAGCACCTAACCCACTGTGCCACCAGGCTACTGCCACAGTTCCCACATAACGGCAAGAAGGAGGTGAAATTCACTTGACAGAGATGGATGCTTCAAAGGACTTTTTTCTTCTTTTGGACTGGTTGCTTCTTAGAGTCCTAGCATATGCTAGCAGTCTTTCATTAAAAGAAGAGTTTAATTGACACATAATTTACATTGATAGCATTTGTTCAAAGCAAGGTAATATATGTCTTACTCTCAACTTTGTCCTCTAAATTCTTGAATCTCAGAGTGTTTTTTTCCCTTTAAGATAAGACATGCGACATTTATAATTTCATACTTGCTTGTGAGAAGATGAGGTTAAAATCTTTCCCTAGTGTGGCAGTCATGTGCTTATGTTAATTTTATGATTGAAATGTAGGGGTGGAGTCTAGCCTGTTAATCTGGAGATAGCCATTGAGTAGCCAATGAGGCCTCTGTGTGGGCATGGCTTCCTCTTGAGACTTCTGGGAAATCTCACGATATTTCCCTGTGCAGATGAGAAGTTATCTTATTTAGTTGTTGAAAGTTAGTGTGAGAGACAATTAATTATGGACAAGACAAGATGGCAGCGTCTGAGGAGCTGGAGGACCAGCAGAGAGACCCACATGGCTTTGCCCTGATGGAGCCAGACCTCTGAAGCTGGGGCGGCCACATGGAGACCTCTGCCAGTCATGAGTTGCTTCTGCTGTTGATGGACTCTGAGCCCTGGAAGCGAGGAGTCATGTGGAGACCCCTGCCAGCGCTGGGATTCTGCACCCACTGACCTGTGACTTCGTGAGTCAGAAGGAGACTTTATAGACTGATTTCGGGCCTATGGGTTAATATCAAACTTAGGACTTTGAACTGGACTAGGCTCAATGTCCTGTTCCTCTTGTATATAAACCTTTTCCTTAAATCTATGTGCGTATTTTTGAAATTTGTTCCTCTAGTCTACCTGGATTAACACACCAGTCAGACTAGAATCTTTGTCCATTGGATTCACCAATGTACCCAGAGACTTAGCATAATCCGAGGTAGGTGGTAAGGACCGTATTTTTCGGACCATAAGACACGCTTATGGTCCAGAGGTGTTGTACCCCCAGAACATTTTAGTATATTGGTACTATTTGGTTCAGAATTTTTTTTTCTTGTATTCCTGCTCTAAAAACTGGGTGTGTCTTATGGTCAGGTGCGTCTTATGGTCCCAAAAAATCTGGTACTCAGCAAATACTTGATACATGAATGAGTGGGAAAGTTCTAATTTAACAATACATAAGGAACATGAGAGGTGAAGTTAAGTTAGACTCACAGTGGTTCCAAAAGCAGGTTGCCCATTAGAATTTCCTGAAAAGCTGTGTGCACACATGTGTGCACGTGCCAGACCTACTCAATGAGAAGAAGGGAGGGTCCAGGCTGCAGTCATCACTGGCTTTGTAAACCGAGAAAGGACAGAAGGCCCTGGTGAGCATTATTCTGACCGCTTACCTGGCTTACTGTCGGTTTGGATGTGTCTCCCAAGTTTTAAATCCTGCATATCACTGTTCAGTAAAGTGGGAGCTCCTTTTGCCACCTGCTTCATTTGACTCCAAAATTACATGCCCCAACTTCTACAGAAGCATTTTGAAATTCTAAAATGAGAGGTGATACTGAAGTTCAACTAATGGTTACTATTTCTAGCATTGTGGTTTTCTAGATCACAGCTAGAAACACCTTTGGCTGTGCCAGTTAGTTTTTTAAACAACTTCACTCTAGAGCTTTGCCTGCCTGTTCATTTTTTTTTTCAGCCCTGCCCTTTTACAACAGCAGCAAAAAGACTCCTCCATTTGTTAACTGCCCTTTCAACCTTGACCTTTTGTTTTGTGGCACAAAAGTTACACAAGCCAGCTGTTCCACACGACCACAGGCTAGAGAGTGTCTGCAGTCTTGTTGGCCCTGGGGACCAGGAGGACACCCGCACATCCAGGCATCTGGGCTTAGCCCTGGTGTGAGTCCAGCCCAGCTTTTTTTGTAGCCCAGAACGCCAAGGGCATGGCTAATGCACATGCCACCTTGTGGGTTCTGGTCACAGCCTCACCCTACTTGAGAGCCTGCACAAGCTGTGAGAGCAACAGGAAATGGCCAAGGGTGTATATATAGCCACATTGTGTTTCTCCAAAGGTGCTGTTTTGCACAGATTGTTACAAACTTTCTCATTGGGAGAGCACAGGACTGGTGCCTTTCCCTCAGGACCCCCTGGGGTGCTTGCAAAACTAATTGCCTCAACTGAGGAGGCAGAAGAATAGAGACCTTTTACAATTTGAGGTGAACAGACCCCTGCACTTTTACAATAGATTCTAGCTAGATTCAGCAAAGGCCAAGAAAGGATGGAAAAGGGCAAGAGAAAACACAGATTTCCATGAACTTCTAAATATAGGTCTTCTGGGACAAGCATTCATTCTAGACAGTGAGTTCCCTATGCAATGCCTTAATTTGACTCTGCTTCCCCCTATTCCATACCTCTGACAAATAAATAAATACATTCCTTCAGGGAGAGTCCATCACAACCTACCCACTTATTCCAACCCTCACCTAGTACCCCAAATCCCATTGGAGGCAGAGTAGGCAGGAAAGTGGTCTGTGTCAGGGTGTGAGGAGTCCAGCACCACAAAGCACCTTTGTCTTCAACGTGGGCCACTCAGCACAAGGGTGTGTGTGTGGGGAGGGGGGGGAAGCATGGCGTTCCTTCCAGGCTCACCCTTAGGGCAATGCCTTTCTTCCCTGCTTTGTCAGTGGTTTTCCTAGAAGGCCAGTCTTTTCATCAGCAATCTAGATGACAGTACTTACTCTCAAGGACTCAGACCATCCATGGCTTTGGCTGAGCAGAGGTTCCCTTTCCCTAGCTCCCCGCCCTTCCAGAATATCCCTGATAATGAGTAGGGCAAACACTACTGAGATTTGGGTACCTCGAAGGTGAGGCCTAAGTGGCTTTTGTCTATATGTGCACATGGGATGGCTTTGAGTCAATTATAAAATCTATTTGAAATTTGAGGTCCCCCGGATGGCACACATGGTGAAACAGACTGCTACTCATGGAGAGGCCTGTGGTTCCAGTATACTCAGAGGCACATCAGAAGAAAGGCCTGACACTCTATTTCTGAAAAGCTAGTCCTTGATTACTTTGACACACATGGGTTTACTGGGAGTCGAGTCAGCTGAAGACCAGCTGGTTTGGGTGCCAGGCTTTCATTGTAAAACAGGGATAACGCAACGGTGGGAGAAAGACATTTGCAGCACAGCACCCACATACCAGATGCACAGTGAATGGAATGGTGCTCATATTTAAAGCTGTCATCATGTGAAAATTGGAATGGTGCTTTGGCGCCAAAAAATATCCTGTGAGTGTGGACCCTGGTCCTATCAATGTTCAGTGGTCGGTTGTTGGGTCAATATTATCATGCCTTCAGAGAATGTTCTAACACAGTGCCACTTTGTAAGCGTGCTGTCTAAAAGTCCTGGTCCTTTTCATTCTAAAGACATGTAGAACAGCATTCTGGACAGTGGTAATACTCACCCCTTACAGGAAAACCTTCTGGAGAACCAGCTTAAAAGCTCTTCATCCTCCAGTCCCACCTGCCACTACCTATGGCACCCTCTTCCAGGCTGGGTTCACAAGAGGCCAGCTCAGGAAGCAAAGGAGTGGATGTGTATACTTATTTTTTGTTCTTCAGATTCTTGAAGCCAAATGGAGTAAAAGGGACTCAAATTGTACTGGCCCTCTCTTCGTTCCAGAGCCTCCCCTGCAGACAGACTTACACTTCCCAGGGAAAGCCCCCATAACCTTCATGTTCCCACCTAATGGCATCAACCCCCACACCATTGTTCAGCCTCATGACTGAAAGCTGACCTGGCAGCGGCCGGGACCTGTGCCTGAGCTGAAGACTTATCTGATTGTGGACAACTTACAGAGGAAGTCCTGTTCCAACAGTGCTTCCCTTCCACCTGCGAGATAAATCTGGACACCTGAAATGCTACCCTGGGATCACTGTTTATAAACATCATGGGCTGTCTTCCTGTCAGCCTGTTAATACCACCCCCACCCCACACAATCCTCTTTTTCTTTAAAAGACAGAGGGTGACAAAGTGCGTAGCAGAATCCAATGGGTGTACTTTGTAGTATCCTCACTCATAACCACTGACGAAGCAGAGGAGCTTAGCAGAAGGCAGTCCATACAAAAAAATAGAAAAGCAACCTTGAATCTTGCGTAGTTCCTAGGGTCCACGCAAAAGCTCAGCCTACTCTCTGAGAACCCAAGAAAGGGACAGGCAGCTCTGCTGGCACGAAACCAGTTGTTATGGAGTAGGTCCCTACCCATGTGTGAGAGCTGCACTGTGTTCCATTGGCGTTTCAATGGCTGATTTTTCAAAGGCAGTTCACCAGTCCTTTCTTCCGAGGAGCTTCTAGTTGGAATCAAATGGTGCACCTTGCTGCCAGAACTGAGCGTACCATTCCAGCAAGTCCTCCGCCAGCATGCTGCCCTCCCAAACTCATGATCCAATGCTGGCATAGGACACCAGGCAAAAGGAATGTTCTCTAACGTTTGTAGTACAGAATGTGCATAGTGATAGGTTCCTTTAGTCTTTCCCTGCCCCAGAGAGGAAGTTGAGTGGTGAATATAAATGGCTTCTTAAGTCCCTCAGCATAATGCTGGGAATGCAAGCTTATCTGACAGTCTGATAAGATTGGTGATGCCTGCTAGAATAAATAATGAGCCATCAAGTGGCCGCTCCACAGCCAGGAAAACAGGTCCAACTAAACTCACAGCACAAGAGTGAGACACCACAGCATGTGAGGTTGCCTCCTCCTTTGAAGGCCATTTGAAGCAAATCTCCATATTGGTTTCAGTTTGTGGGGAAAACATGCCAGTCAGTATGGAAGTGGGCTGAGGGGAAGTGAGTCCTTAGCGGTAACCTTGACTTCTGCCCAGTGTGGACTGGGAGAGCTCCTGAGCTTGGGGCTGCAGGAGCAAGCCCGCCCTTGGGAGAGCAGACTGTGGACAACTCGTCCCAGTTTCATGTTCAGGGGCAGCACATTGCTAACTTGAAATCAGGCATTAAAAATATGAAAGGAAGAGGATCTAGGGTGGGTCAGAGTAGAAGTGCGCTCTATAAGATTGTCATGGGCAGATTTTTCAGGAGTAGATCACCAGGACCTTCTTCTGACGTGCGTCTGAAGAAGCCTCCAGAAGCCTCCAAACATTAAGTTAGCAGCCAGACATAATGAACCGCGTGTACCTCATATGAATTGCTAGACCCGCCCCCGTGGGAATACGTAAACACTACACCACTCAAGAGACATACCAGCTCCTCACTCACTTGCAGAGGTCTCTGGCTGTGGCAGGTCAGCTTTTGAAGCTGATATAGATGTCTTATTCACAACCGTGACTACAGACCTCACCTTTGAATTCAAACTAAATCCTAACGGACTTGTTCACTCAGAAAGGTTGAAAAGGGGCCCTCCTGACACATTGAAACCCACCTCCACCCCTTGGACACATTTTTTAAGAGTTTAAAGCGATTTGTCATGATATTCATTTGCAAACCCCTAAGTATGATACTTACACAATACTGGCTACTCTTCTATTGATCCAGGCACTACTATTTGTCAGGTAAGGATCCCTGGTAGCATAGCGGTGATGAGTCAGGCTGAGGTCAAGGTCAGCAGTTCCGTGTCGCCAGCAGCCCCATGGGAGAAAGATGACACTTTGGGCTCGTGTAAAAATGTACAGCCTCGGGAACCCCCAGAGGCAGTTCTACTCTGTCCCAGAGGGTCACTCTGACTGGGAACCCACTCGAGGGCAGTGTTTGTCAGGCGTGCGGCCCTGAGCGGGCTGCTGATAGAACTTTGGGAGGTTTGAGTCCACCAAGAAGCACCCCAGAAAAGGCCTGGAGCCCTGTTTGTGAAAAGTCAGTCACTCCCAGCCCTGCGCGGCACAGCCTACTGTGAGTCTGTGGGGTCGCCAGAGTCAGAGCCAAGGACAACCGGTTCACTGTTTGGCAAGCAGACGCCCGGCCCCCCTTGACCTCACCTAAACCTCCGTCAGCAGAAATAATCCCCCCATTTGGCAGTTCAGGGAGGTGAGAGATTCTGAGTTCAGAGCTTAAAAGTGGCAGTGTCACGAGCTCAGATCTGTCAGATTACAAGATGCTCTCCTGTCAACGTCCGTGTTCTTTCCACTGTATAACATGCATATTGTTAAGAGATACTATTTTCCTCAGCCTTTGAGAAGGCTTGCAAACAGTATGAACTCGAAGCCGGAGCCTTGAAGCATGGAGCAGCTCCCAGGGCCACCATGCCATCAGCATCAGCCTTCCCAAAGGCAACCGCCCTCCCCCACTGTACACACTTCCTCTTCCTCTCCTCTGCCCCAGCCTTGGTCCCTCCCCCACTTCAAACTCAACGCAGAACTTACTTCCTCCTTGAAGCTTTCTCTTATTAACCCCACCCAGTTTTGATCACTTCACCACTTTTGCTTCTCCTCAAATAATTGTGCTCAAAGGTACATTGACATGTGTTTGCTGGGTTTTTCAACTGGACACCCTCTGGGTCTTGTCATACCTGTCTTTCTTGTGGGAACTCATCCCCCCACCCCGAGCAATGGGTACTGTCCACAGAGACCTCTTGGGTGTTTTGGTCCATGCCCGTGGGGCACGGTGGGGGCTCCATTCTTCCCATGTAAAACTGCTCTTCCTAGACACGGGCATTCACCCACGTAGCTGGTCCAATGACTCAAGGACTGCTTTGTTCTGACCAAAGAAGCCACAGATGTGAAACTTGGGGCAAAAATTCAGGAGAAACTGCAGGGACCAAGAATGTCCCTGGAGGAACTCTGCTCTTCAGCTTAGTGTACTATGGGGACACTTTCAGTCCAGTCATGGGCCCAGACCAGGCTTTGTTCTGTCAAAGAGGGTCTTCACTTAGGTCTTCCTGCCGCCCTTTGCCCCTACCCTCTCAGGTTGCATTGCAGTCGGAAGCGAGCGATGGAGTAGAAGCGCTTTGGAGCAGGAGGCTCCTTCTGGCACGATGGCTGTCTATTTCATCGGCAGTATTGTGAAAGGCGTCTTAAGGAGGAGGAGGGAGATGATGGGAACTAGCACAGGTGTTTGGAGACAGTTACACGTTAGCTGTGCTTCAAAGACTTCTGAGAGGAATTTAAGTTGAGGCTGGACTGGAGAAGAAACCAATGGGGTGATAGGAGCAGCTGGTCTGGTTTGCTTTTGGGAAGCATGGTTGTTTCAGAGCTTGGCTGATGTCCCAAGTCATTGTTCCTGACGTGGACGGCTGCCCTGGCCAGAGAGAATCCTCCCTCCTCTCCAAATCCCGTGCCTGCCAGGACCCCTTTCTGCCCTTGCTCCAGACCCAGCAATTCCTCCTGCCTCCAGACACCATGCCTGGGATCCCACATGGCCGCTGCAGTTCTCCTGACACGTTAGCAGGCGTTCCCCTGCACAGCCTCCTGCTTTTAGGCTGGTACATACAGTTTTCACAAGACGGGTTTTGTGGTTTGGGTTTTTTCCTTCTTAAGTTTGCAGCTGTTGGTTTTGAAACCACCAGCCCTGAGGCAAGTCAGTCAGAAAGAGAGCGAACTAGCGAGCCAGTGAGTGAGTGAGAGAGAGAGAGCATAAAGGAAAGGAATGACAAATGTCTTTCAGTAAATCATTGATGACATGTAACTGGTCTGGAGGGTGGTCTTGGCCTTGTTCTGTCTTTGCTGCTTCAGTTGGTGACAGGGCGGCTTTCTAGACAGGTCCAGGAAACATGGGAGGGTGCCTTACTGGAGTTTGCTTCATATGCCTGAGTCTCTGGCTGTCAGTAGGGAAGAGTGAGTTGTGACCGGGCCAAGTCTGTTGGCTAATTATCTTTGTACAGACCCGAGGAGGACCTTTGGGCCAGGACACACCATGGAACCCTTGCTTGTGTGCTCACAAACCCAGCATATTCAAGGAGGGGGAATGGGAGCCGGTGGCAAGTACTAAGTGGGGATTGTGGTCAAGCCCACCACCTGGGTGCCTTTGCATATCTAAACGAAGTATTCAGCCAGAGGCACACTGGAGGCAAGAAGGGGAGCCAGAAATAAACGGAGCCCAGAACAAATGATTCACATTCAGGTTGCGCTTTCCTTCCTGCATCCCCCCTGTGATAAGCTATGACTGTTCATCACAGACTCCCTGCTAAGGCAAGAGAACACAGCTGGAGGGCAAGCCCTTGGCCACCTCTTGATCTGTGGTTGAGCAGCAAGGACGGTCAGTAGAACAAGTTCTTAAGCTTATTTGGTGTGTATGTGTGTGTGTGTGTGTGTGTGTGTGTGTGTGTGTGTGATCTAACTGGTAGTTTCACACAAACTCCATAGCTCCATTAGGGACTAATAAATGCAATTTTGCTAATGAGAATTGGTGGGGGTGGGGAGGAAATCTAGGTGAGATTGCCAAGTCAAAGAAAGCTTTAAAGAAGCAAGCACATTGGGTGCTCTGCATGCAGTGCATGCACTAGAAATGCTTATTTAATAGAATCAAGTGGGTAATGGGTGGGCTTACTCTTTTTTGCGGGGAGGATGGGGGGGCATCACTGCCCTCTGGTGGTCGTGGGCGCCCCCCAGTGGTGCTCCTGAGAGCCGCTGCTGGATTTGAACTGCCAAGCCCGCGGGCCGCAGTCCTGCACTCAACCACTTACGCCATCAGGGCTCAGCCCAGGCTTACTTTTGAAAATCAAGTTCTGATTCTCCTCTTTGTCGACACTACAAAATCCAAATTCTCGATTACAATGGGTATCCAGTAGATTCTGGCTCCTGGTAGCATCATGTGTGTCAGAGTCAAACTGAACCCAAGAGTTTCAGTGGATACTTTTGCAAAAGGAGAACCCAAAGCCATTCATTAGCAGGAGTGGGGAACTTCTGGCTTGCCGGCCAGTAAGAAGACCTAAGAAACCATCCACGCCAGCTAGCACATCACACACTTCAGCAAAGAGAAGTAGTTCCAGCCATCAGGTTAGGGACACCTTAACGAAATGTTTGAACGGCATGGTCTTCAGATAACCTGATAAATATCTAAATGGCCCTCTGCAGAAAAAGGTTCCCCAGGCCTGCACAAGGCTCCTCGCGATGGACTTCTACCTGCCCCCGCCCCTGTCCTTCAGCTTGCACTACAAGAACCATGAATTCTTCACTAAAAAAAAAAAAAAAAACACCAAAAAACAAAACCACACTACCACTAAGTGGGTTCCAATTTTTAGTGTCCCTACAGGGCTCACTCTGGGCTGGATAGAACTGGCCCTGTGGGGTTCTGAGACTGGAACTCTTTCCAGGACTAGAAAGTCTCATCTTTCTCACATAAAGTGGCTGATGGTTTTGAACTTTCGGCCTTGTAAGCAGCCCCACATGTCATCACTACACTCCTAGGACTCCTGGAATTCTCTATGGCCTACCCTATAGTGGTTCTTCAAGGTTCAGTCCTAGTTTATTTTCCAACTTCACCTCCTGGCTTCCCTTTAAGCATCCTATGTACTTGGACTCATTTCTCCTGTCAGTCAAATCCTTAACCATTTCTTAAAAATTAACCCCAGTGTTTTCTCCTATGTGAATCCATCCCTAGCTCTCCTAGCCCTTTCCAGGACAATTGACTCTTCTGTCATTTGTGAACATTTGGACATACCCTCAGGAAAGGGCTTGCTATTTTCTCATCTAAGTATTCATTTACACCTAGTCAGTGAAGCTGGAATGCCTCAAGGACCTGGATTGTGTTTTACACTCTCATTACCCACTCTCAGAGGTACCCAAGGCCCTGGAAGAGATGGTGCTCCATGAATATGTGAAGATTCAATTAATGAAATTTAGAATGCAAGGGTTCCATGATTCTACTCCCCAGACTCCAAGTAAGGTCAACGTTCCCTCTCTCATACCAACTGCCCTTTCTTTGTCAGTACACATGAAGTTCAATGCATAGAGGAGTGCCAGGGATGCACTCAGGAATTCTGAACTTCTATCTTGGAAAGGTGATTGTGAAGGTCTACAGGAGTACCCTTTCTACTCATGGGCTCAGAGACCACCCAGTGTTTCCAATGGGTATTAGCACCAGTTCTTCAGAGACAGATCAATCCACAGAGATGCATCTTCTTAGATCACACAGCACCTGTTCCCTGGAGTCCTTCCTACCAGGCTAGTCGATGCCACAGGGGTTCCTTTGAATTTTTTGGATTGCTCTTGTCTATGCCACCTGGTCCTGCACTTGTTCCTGCCCTCTTCAAATGCTCCTATGCTATTTGGGGTTTCTATACAGTGTTTACTGCCTTCTTGTCAAGGCTATTTCTACCCCCTGCTCTTTTAGGGGCCTCTGGTGCCATAGTTGCAAATGCTGTCTCACAAGGCAAACCCCAAACTCGTTGGCTGTATCTTTGCAGAAGCAGATTTCCAGGGATTTCTTCCACAGTGATGCTGTGCATGAACTGCCAACCTTCATATGAGCCGTCAAGTTTAAGTCATTTGTGCCACGAGAGCCCCCAGTGCTGGTGTGCTGGGCCAGAGGACACAGTGAGGATTAGAAGATGATGCTACTCAGTATTGTGAACCCCGCAACACACGCTCACGGGTGATGTTTCTGGCTTTTCTGCAAGCTTGCCTGCTCTGACTAGTTGCTGATCTAGAAGTAGTGGCATCTTAATGACTATAATTCCTGTTATGAAATAAGTCCCCAAGGATTTTTTTTTCGATCCACATAGTACATGTTGCTGCGGAAAGTCATGCTGCTTATTCTCTTGGCTCGATATTTTACCAGGAGGCACAAATTCTGCTCAGCGGACAGAGTTGCCTTCTGGAGACCCCAAGCAGGGACATACATCTCTGCAGAAAGTCAGTATCCACACTGAAGGGAGACTCTCGCATTTTTGATTTTTGTTTTTCTGGTGTCTATAATCACCAAACGTTGTCTTAAGCTTGTTCTGGCCTCCTAAACATCTTCTTGCTATCTTTTTTAATCTGCTTTCCTAAGAAGTATCACTTGAATCTGGGTCATCTGGCCCTTTGCTTTCTCTTCCTCCCCTGCTCACACACTACGCCAAAGCACGTTCCATCTCCTAGGTTCCCGGGGTCTTGCTAGGCTAAGTCCAGGCAGCAAAAGTAGCCAGTCATGTAGGGGAGAACGTTTATGTTTGGACATGAGCCTCCTGGACACTCTGAGGAGAGAGCTCCTGGTTCTAGTTACAGGCCAATAGGATTCAGGGGATGGAGACTTTTCAGAGGGTAGGATGGATCTTTCAGCGCATCCTCCCACATATACTTGAGACGGCTCCTTCTAAAGTCAGCTGTGGACAGGGGGATAGTCTCCCAATGCCAGGATTACCAAGAGTCTCAGTGTCTAAAGCCACTAAGTTGTGTCTCGGCAGGAAGGGTAAGATGTCTTCCCAATTACTACCCAACCAAAGTCATCTGGCTTGGAATTCGGGGTTTGAAAATTCACCCAAATATCTTAGTTTCCTGCCTCATTCCTGAATCTGACCTTCTAGAGAGCTGGAAGTTTCAGATTCATTTACATCAGCATGCTGTTTGTTTAATGCAGCTGAGCATCTAAGCCCGTTTTCTTAGAAACAGGAAATCTCAGTGTGCCAAGAGTAAACAGAACCCAGTCCCCAAAGTTTGAGTTCACGTGGAACTCCCTGACCACAAGGGTCTGTGGGGCTGACTGCTTGAACCAGCCAGAGAAGCTCTCACTGCAGCTCAGCAATGGGGAGAAATGTGAACCTCCACCATGTTCAGCATCAGTTAGGGATAGATTACGGATGTGGTGGCGGCCTGCTGGACGAGTCAGTCCTTGACTCATGGAGATCTCAAGGAGCATTGTAACCCATAGGGTTTTCATGGACTGAACTTTGAAAGTCAATTACCAGGCCTTTCTTCCTAGTCCAACTGAATCTGGAAGCTCCAACTAAAACCTGTTTGGCATCAAAGCAGCATACAAGCCTCCCCGTCATATGAGTGATGGCCATGCCTGAGTGCATTGACCAGGAATTGGACCCCAGTGTCCCACAGGGAAAGCATGAATTATGTCACCGAATTTGAAGATCAAAGGAGCATCCAGTGTCATTTATCCCTTGACAACCATTCCCTCCCCCCCCCCCCCCCCCCCCGCCATCCCTACCTTCAATTCTTTTGTTTACCACTCTATTCTTTGTATCGTTCATGAGAGCAACAGCTCATCTTTCTTACACTCCACTCTAGCTCTACCTCCTAGCATAGTGCCTAGAGAGGACAGCCTAATAGGAGTTGAATGGGAGGTGCAGAAGATGGCGTTAATGAAGGACTTAGCTATCCCAGCTCGCCGAGTGAAACTGGCAGCATTCTTGGGTTTGAGAATTCTTCCTCACACACCTGTCATCACCCAGATACCATGAAGGGAATTCAAAAACAACCGCCAGGAGGTTGCAGCAAGCCTGGTTAGCCAGTGCCTGGGAGAGAAGACGTTCATCGGCTACGCAGATCAGGACTGGGTGGTGGCAACAGTGGGGAGAGAATGAGGTACAGGGCGGGCCTCTCTGCTGCCAGAAAGGTTTCTGCACTCACTAGACAAAGGGCCCTTAGAAAGCTACCTTGCCAATCTCTGCCCCACACAGGCGCTTTCTGACAAGGGGCTCTGGCTATAGCGGAGGCCCAGGGAGTAACAGACAGCTGCACCACTAGTGATTGCAGAGCCCCCCTACGGAGGAAAAGAAGCTACGAGGCTATTCTTAGTAGCTGCTTTCCACGTTCGTGCAAATCAAACGGCCTATGCAAAAAGAGGTCTCTGCATAGTCACAGGAAGTTCGGAGTCCTGAGTGTCTTTGTGCTATCCAGCCTGGTCCCGGGCTGTAGGCGTCTCTGCTCAGACAGGCTTCCATCTGGGCTGTGACAGGGTGTGAGGAGGTGAGCACAGGCCCAGCCTGACCCAAGTCTCCTGGTGGGATGACTCAAGGGCTCTTTGTGAGTTCTGCACAACCGTCTCACCATTTCACATGCGTTTCTAAAGCCTCCAATAGGTATTTTATTAAAATGAAAAATGAAATCAGTCTAGCCCTGTTACAGAATTCCACCCTGGATTTGGAAGCTGGAGCTGATGTGTGATATTCAAAGTTCTCAGCATCCATTGAATGGTTTATTGTTCATCCCTTAGATGGAAAACACCACATAATTTAATGGTAAGAGGATGAAAGGAGGTTCCATAACAATATGCCTTATATGAAAATAAGACATCTGTACAAGGGGCTTCATAGTTCATGGGGGGAAAAATCGCATTAGTTCTTCATTCCATTTTCCCAGACATTTTTTGATGGCCCCTTGTTTGTCTGTATATTTGCAAGAAAAATGAGTTGAAGGAACTATACCAAAATATTAATAGGTTCTTTTGGGGCTGTGAGGCCATGGGTGCTTTTGCACATCTCTTTTGTATATTAATTTGGAAATCACAAAAAATAAAAATCAAACCAATACATACAAATATAATTAACCCATGCGTTTGATAGATTTGAAACATATATCTGTATATGCATATATATATATATATATAAATATTAATAGAGAGAGAGAGAGAAAGAAGCAGAGTAGGAAAGGAGCAGCAGCAGATGGAGTGTAGGCTCCCTCAGAGAGGGGTTTTTCTGCAGTTTGGGTGGAATTCTGATGAGCCTCTCCTTTCCTGCCCCTGACTCTACCACTCCCCATGTTTCTCACCCCGACATCTTGTCTGACAGTGCTTCTCTGCTCACGCTAGGAAATTTTGAAAGACCCTGAAAACAAAGGTAGATACAATAAAGCTCACTGTATGCAGGGTCTACTTAAGTCTCACCCAGCACTTGGGAATGCATGAGGTCGTTCCCGTCCTTGTCCTTTCTACATCCAGAGCCTCTCTTATATTTTTGAGTAAAACACCACATGCAGCAAAGAACTTGGTCTCTCCCATTGACTTCCAAATGCTGGGTCTGTCAGAAAAGGACTGCCTGCGAGTCCCCTGTGACATTATACAGAGTAGTGTAGAGATAATGTGGGGCCGTGGAGCGATGATGGCTATTGGTAGGATTTACTTCCATGCAGGAGACTCAGTTCCAATTCCCAGCCAATGCACCTCATTCCCAGCGACTGCCCCTGTGTCAGTGGCAGCTTTCCTGTAGCTGGACAGATTTCAGTGGAACGTCCAGGCTAAGATGGGGTAAAAGGCCTGGAAATCTGTTTCCAAGAAGTAAAACTTGCTGGATCACAATAGTCAAATCCACGGTGGATCAGGTGATGGTGTGCGACTGGCCGATATTTTGTTCTCTTGAGTTAAGCAACTCACAAGAATGCTGCCACCATTGGGTCCTAACTCATGGGCCCTCTGTGTACAACAGAACCAAACACTGTCTGCGTCTGCACCATCCTTCCAGTGGTTCTTACGAGTAAGCCCACTGTTGCAGTCGCTGTGTCCGCCCGTCTGTCCGTCCGTCTGTCCGTGTGTCCATCCTGTCCAGGGCCCTCTCGTTTTCACTGGCCCTCAACTTCACCAAGCAAGCTGTCCTTCTCCAGGGACTGCTCTCTCCTGACATGTTCAAATTACAACAAGAACGATTATATGTGCGCCTATCTATATATACAATCATACACACACGCATGTATACAAAAAGATAAACATACATTTATACATATGACATGCATGCATGTAAACATGTCTATACACATGCCAGAGAGAGGGGCACACACTGCCACACACATATCATTTGGTCCTCACTCAGTCTTATGAAATGCCTACTTTTCTTCATGTAACAGAGACGCAGAGGTTAAGTCATTTGACCGGAAGTGGCAGCGCTGGCTGTTGCACCTCTTTAGCTTGGCCTGTCTGCAAAGTTTGGACTCTGGACCCAAGAGCCCAGCTTCCTCCTGCACTGCAGCCCCGGGCGGGCGGCGGTGCTTGCTGCGAGTCCCAAAGCTCCATAATTACTGGGTTCAGCTTGACTTCCAGAATAGCCATGACAAAATTTGTGGAAATGTTCACAACAACTTTTTACTTCCAGGTTCTGAGATCAGAAACGGAAGTTTCAAAATACCGAAAGTTCATTTATGTTGAATATACTGCTTAGGCTTAAAGCAGGAAGTGTCAGAAAGCCTGATCTCATGAGATTTTTCAGCCCAATTTGGATCCACATCTGCACTTCTGGATTTTCCACCGAGTCCTCATTCAGCTGCTCTGCGGCTCCTGGCTGCTCTCTGGACCCGGCACCCACAGCGAGGGCTGCCCCTGCTCTTAGTGAAGCTTTCTCCGGGAGAGGCGAACAATTGAAATTTGAAAATTTTGGACATGCCCCACCCTCCAAAGTTAAAAACAATGCAGGACACCCAAATCAAGATAAACAAACAATGTCATCTGAGTAATGACTCTGTTTTTGTCTCCAGGTGCAGGAAACAATGAGAAGGAATCTTGCCACCTCCTCCTTCCCCCACAGGCCTGTCCCCTGCACTGCTCAGACTCTGGCTAGAATGAACAGGAAGGAAGGCTGAGACACTCGACATTGTACCTTGGGGCCAGCTTGGGGTGTCCTCAGACCACTGGAACAATGATTTCCTTTGGTCACTCCATGATGTCAGGAACCTTGGAGTGCAAGTTCCTTGTGATCAGGATCGTACGTGGCATCGAATTGGCGGTAGAACTGACATTATAACTCAAACCCACTCCAATGTTGTTGTATCTTTAAAAACCGCTCCCTGCACCTCTTGACGTGTTTATGAGTTAGTAGTCACGATGGCGGTTTTCTTTTAAAAATAACTCACTGTGATGGAGTCGATTCTGATTCCTAGCAACCCTATCAGATAGGGTAGAACTGCCCTTGTGGGTTTCCAAGATTCTAACTATTATTATTATTATTATTATTATTGGCATCACTGCCCTCTGGTAGTCATGAGAGCTACCCAGCCTTGCTGCTGCTGGATTTGAACTGCCAAGCCAGTGGGCCACAGTCTCGCACTCAACCACTATGCCACCGGGGCTCAGCCAATTCTATTACAGGCGTAGAAGGCCTCATCTTTCTTCAGCAGAGTAGCTGGTGGCTTTGAACTTCTGACTTTGTAGTCAGCAGCCCAAAATGTCACCTACTGCACCCCCAGAGCTTCGTTGTCAAGGTTCAAGGCGAAAGAATGTTAGTCATATTTCTATATATCCTGGCCAGTGGATTAATATAGCTGATGTGATTGTTTTATTGGGGTCCTTATCCACTCAAAAAATGGACTATTCTGAGACTTCCGTTATTAATAAGACTTCCTTGATCAGAAGGACTCAGAGGGTCCTTGGAAATCTCCCCCCCCCCATCCCAGCCCCTCCACTCCTATCAGCTCTCACTCCTACAGCACCTTAGGAGGTGTACAGGAATATCTAAAGGGTCTCTGGGTCACTAGGATCCACAGTATGTGGTGGCCCGGGCTCCTCTGTTCATGGATGAGAGCACACGCCCTTGAATGACAATTTTGAACCAGCTATGCCCAATGGAAATGGTGATCTGGAGAGGGAGTAGGGCATGTGCCAGGGCCATGCATCCTCAGTTTCAGGAATTTAGGCACAACTGGGTTTCGGTCTCAGCTTGTAAACGTGTTCAAACTGGGTGCAAAGGCTGCACAGAGTGACACATTCAGCAGAGAGATGCAGAATCTTGAGTAAATAATTCAACCTCTCTGAGCCTCAGTTTCCTTGACATAAAATGGTGATAACAATATATACTTTGTGAACCAGTGGGAGACTTAAAAGCAATGTATATATATGTATATATATGTGGGTGTATACACACACACACACACACACACACACATGCTCAACATGTCCATGACTGCAGGCTCTTTCCACCCTCCCTGCTAGACAATGCTGCTCTTTGGGCAAGTCCCAGAAGCCAAAATGCTTTTGAGGTAGCACCTCTGAGTTCCAGAAGAATGTCCAGATAAAATCCTCTACTTGTGTACCACACCATGTGTTTGCGAAGGATTCTTTTTTTTTTTTTTACCATAAACAGTTTTTAGATAAGTCGCATAGGGTACAGACAGTTTAAATTTAACTCCTAACTTAAAAGTTGCAGGTCTAATTGCATTGTGGTGCAGCGGAAGAAAGGCCTGGCAATCTCCTCCCATGAAATTACAACCAAGAAAATCCCTGTAAAGCACAGATCTCCTCTGCAACACAATGGGGTTGTTATGAGTCAGAATCAACTTGACAGTAAAGGGTGTGTGTGTGTGTGCGTGTGTGTGTTTATACCTCAACAAATTAAGATCTCAACTCACTGCCACTGAGTGGATTCCAACTCATAGCAGTCCCACAGGACAGAAGAGAATGGCCCTTGTGACTTTCTGAAACTACATCTTTATCGGAGTAGAAAGTCTCATCTTTCTCCCCAGGTACATCTGGTGGATTCAAACCGCTGACCTGGCCCTTAGCAGCCAACCATGCAACCCACTACACAACCATGCTCCTCTCCTCACACGAAACCAGGGGTCCTCAAACCACATGCGGCCAACGGAGGACATTTAGTTGGCCTGCTGAGTGTTTTTGCTGCCGTTGCCTGTCCTGCTTAGCAACCAACTCATCCCAGATCCACAGTGCATTTGTTCATAGTTGTTGTTGTGTTTTTAACTATAGTTCAGCCCTCCAACAGTCTGAGGGACAGTGAACTATCCCTAAAAAGTTTGAGGACCCCTGCATTAAACAGCCGTTAAAGAGACATTCCATTAGTGAACATGTGTTCCTATTCGCGAGGACCCCTAGGCACATCCCCTGCCCTCACAGGGACACACACTTCTCCGACCAGTCAGTTGTGGGGTGCACTTGGAGCAGGAAGCAGGGACACCCTCAAGGGATGTGTAGGGGGGGGCCAAACTTTTTGTATGTGAAGGACCATCATTTGTCCCAGGTCCTCACACACTCCAAATGCCAAACTGGCCTACCTCCCCACCTTGGCAACTTACTCTGAGCTCTGCTCAGCTGCCCTGTTGCTTCTGAGGTCACTCCATCTCCCCGAAAGGAAAAAGAGCAGTGTGTCCCTGCCAGAGTGACCCCACCGTCTAGGGGGTGCCTGCTGCTCATCCCCCACCCTGCCCTGGAAAAAGCGCAGGATTTGTAAACAAGTCATTAGATTCCAGATCCTGCCCAATTTAGACTCTTTGTCTCCATTTTCTCCAGAGAAAACTCGTGGTCACACCCACCCAAACCAAGCAAAGGCCAGAAGGAATGCAGAACCCTGTGGCCAAGCTAACCACAGCTGACCCCCGTGCCCAGGCGGCGCTCACCCGTCCTGGGTCAGAAGCCTGCTATGAGCCTCAAGGAGAGGTGCCGCCCTGCCCGGCTGCTGGGCCAGGGACCCTGTGCTTGGATAGGCAAACAGCAATGCTCTTTCTCAGTGTATGGGTTCAATTCCCCAAAGCAGTTTTTGTTTTGTTTTGTTCCCCACCCCCACCCCACCTCCCTTTTTTTTGGCCTGGAAGTGCCCTCCCAAACTACCAAAGGGCCTTTGAAGTCTAGCAAGGAAACCCCTAAGATCTGCTTCTCTTGCATTCCTGTACTTCCAGTGTAGTCAGGCTTCTAGAAAACAGAGAATGGAGAAAATGAAAGTCAATGCCAAAGACGAACCAGACAGAAGAGTAACGGCTTTTCCCCTCAGCCCCCGCTCTTCCCCACGCCCCCCCCACCTATGGCCTGGCCCTCTCCCATGGCTGAAGAGTTGTTTATTTTGCACTCCATAAAGGGAAACCAGGCCATTTTCTGACATTTTGGCTTGGAGGGTGTGGAGAAGGGAGGAGGTTTAAAATTTAAACTCAAAACCAGATCAGCTTCTCAAAATCACCTGGTGCTTTTGCTATGATTCCTAACGGGGCCTCATTGTATGAATCAGACATGCTCCTCTCCCAGTTGACGTGCTTTCATGGCTGACAGTCTGCCTCCTAAGCCCCACTAATGCCATAAATGGCAATGACCTCTTACTGACTTCCTGCCACACAAATGCTCCCCAGATGGAATTAGGGACAAACGTGCTAACCAACAGCCTGGCAACCCTCTCTCCAGGCTCTGCCCTCTGCCTCTCCTCGCACCAGCAGGAGGACCTGTGCCCGGCCCTCCACCCCGCTCTCCTGTTGTGGGCTTCCTCTCCACAGGACAACAGGGGATTTCCTTTGTCCTAGAAATGTTCCACTTGTCATCAGTGTTATCCTTATCAGCGGACCACAGTGCAGCCAGGAGGGGCTCCAGCATCCTCGGACACACAGCCTATCACTGCGAAAGCTTTTCTGTGTTTTCCCCTCTGCTTTGAATTCAAAGCATAACCTTTACTGGTGCGATTCAATCAGGTCATCTCTCAGCTGCCTCGGTGGAGAAATAAAAGCAACACAGGCAAAGGTTATTGTTTCCATTTCAAGAAGGCAGAATTGTTTTTCTCTCCAGCTTGTTCATCTAAGTGGGGGCGGGGCAGGGGGTAGGAGAGGTCATAAAGAATGCCTAAAAATTGCCCCTTTGTTGTTGTTCAGTGCCGCTGGATCGGTTCCAGCCCATAGCGACCCTGTATACAACTGAATCAAACCCCTGCTGCTCTGGGCCCTCCGCACCAGGGTTCTCCTGCTGCATCCCGCATGGCAGTGGGCCCGGTGTCAGTCGGTCTTGTCGAGGAAATTCCTCTTTATTGGTGATCCACTACTTTACCGGGCACGATGTTCTTTTCCAGGAACTGGTCTCTCCTGATGAATTGTTTCAGATGTATCAGTGAAACATGCATTCCCTGAGTGATATAAGTGCTTCATGGACGCATCTGCTCGTGGAAAAGTTGACCAGTTGGATCGACCCAGATCGACCCAGAGCGGCCTCGGAAGAAAGGCCTGGCAGTTCATTTCTGAAATACCAGCCGTCGAAACTCCGACAGAGCACGTTCTACTCTAACATACATACATGGGGTTGTAAAGGTGAGGACTGACCTGACACCAGCTGTTTTTCTAGTGAAGCCTACCTAAGATGCTGGCGCTTTTACACTGACCACCCGGGTTTTCACCAACGGGGATCAATCCTTCAATCTCACCAATCCTTCACTACAGCCTCCCCCTATGGCTTCATTTCATTTTCTTTTTGCACAAATTGGAACAGAGTTGTTTTTTTCTCTTTCTCTTTTGTTCTTCCCGTCTTCAGGACAGGAGAACAATAGAGTTAGGAAAAGAGGCAAATTGGGACACCAGGGCCCACGGGAATGGCACAAAGAAAGCTGCCGCTCATGTCCACACTCCTGCATTGCACAGTGTATGTGTCCAGGTACTTAGCCTCCCCAATCTCTTATTCTGAAAAGCTCAGGTTATTTCACATGTGTAGGGAGTAAAGATTCTGGTATCAGACCGCCCCTACGAGCTGTGCAGCTTTTGACAAGCAGCTTGGTTTTTGCGATGCCACAATTGTTGGCGTTGGGAAAATGCGTGTAAGGAAAATGGGTTCTGTGGGGATGTGCTCCAAATGAAGTGCTGATATGCAGCCCAGGACCCTGCACGGTGCCTGACTCACTGGGTACCACTCAGCACCACCGTAGGCATCACCGCTCCCTCTTGCCACAGTTTTTTAGAGGAATAATGAAGAAGAGGGCATAGAAATTCAGAAAATATTTTGAAAATATTTTCAGTACCAGTTCTGAGCTTCTCTAGAGTCTCGATCAGAGCATGTTCTCTGAAACACCAGCGAACAGCAGGTAGAGATAACGTGCCTGTTCTGTTCAGTAGACGCACGTTGCCTTCTTTGATCTTGCAAAATGCTTCTACCACCATCTTTCTTACAACATCCCTTCGAGGTAACGCTATCTTCGGCAGAATCTCCCTGCTCTGCCGTTGAGGAACCTGAAGCATGAGGGGACCCCAGTCCTCTCTGAAGGGCAGAGAGTTGTTCATATCAAAGCCAGTGAGCACATCGAGCAGAGCTCCGTTTGCCTGCCTGTGGCACCAAAAACCAAGTGGCTTCAGAGACCAGGCTTTCTAATGGTAGATAGAAACTTCCCAGAAGCATCTTGACCCTAAGACTTCTGGACACGTACGTGTACGAAGTCTGTACACTCAGGAAGGCACTAGGCCAATAACATATTTAAGGAGCATTGTCCTCACCATATGCTTTATCTATAGTGATTGTCCTCCTAAAGAGACGAGAGGTTAAGAAGAAGATGGCTGTGGCCACTCCTGAAATTCCTGAAGGCCTATAGCTAGAATGACTGGGTTTATGATCATGCATTTAGCAACGCCACCGAACAGCTGTGTAATAAAGGTCAATTTCATTAACTCCATCCTTCAGCAAAGACTTACTGAGGACCTATTTTCTCTGGCCTTTCAGGGTTCAGCCTAAATGTCACTTCCTTAGGGAAGCCTTTGACCTCAGAGACGAGGTTAGGTGCTCAAGCTCCACTCTCCTTAAACACCCTGTGCTTCCTCTTTCACAGAGCTCTTCACACTTACAACAACTTGCTAAATATCTATTTTTCCTGCTTGACTCAGAACCATGTCTACCTCATGCCTACCACTGCATCCTCAGCACCTGAGACACAGAGCATGCTCAGCAGTTAGCCAGATGAATATGTGCCAGGCACTGTGTGCCCAGGACTCAGGGAGAGAATGGCAAAATGTCTTTCCAAGGAGCATAGCAATAATAAGAGCCAACACTCGGTTGCTTCAACTCAGGTAGCAGAAGCAATGAGAGCACCCTCTTCCCCGAATGGCATTTGACACACCTTTCCTTGCCTTATTGCGGATACAACTGTGAAAAAATGAGAGAGACTATTTCCAGCTCTTCCAGCTGAAGAGCTTGTTTTTTGCACTTGTGCAAGCTGCAAAATATAGAATTAATCATGGACTAGATGTTCAAGCAGAATTATTATTATTATTATTATTAACAATGCTAATGGAGTTTTCACTAGGGTCTTGTGAAAAGGGTGGTAAAAGAAGGCAGACAGAGCTCTGTGAGGTGTACTCACTGACCTTCGGGGATCCATGTTTTACCCTATCTGAAAGGCAGGCGAGAGTAAGAAGCAAGAACGTAGTCAGAGCATCTGTTACCCTGAAAATTGTTAAGCAGCAAAGAAGGATTCCCGGGCATTTGTCTTACTTTGTAGCTCTGAAATGACGCACTCAGATGGTGTGATGGGCGTGGAACTGCCCTGCACTTTGAGGGATTCTGAAGCCAAAGCCCCAAACCATCTGCACATTATAGAGACCTTAGTCATGAAGTCAGACTTCCCCTGGAGAAAGATGGGTATTTATTTCTCATGGGAATTCCAAAGCCATAATTGGTACATGCGGCATACATCCATGTTGTCCATGGGTGAGAGACATTAAGGAAAAAGAGAAGTTGCTTCATGCCTTGGGCCTGTCAAGTATGTGGACATTTGTAATGGAGCACACTGTATAGTGGGGTTCTCAAAGAAACACATGCTACACGTGCAAAGATTTTTACTGAAAAATAACCTGAGTTGGGCCTTGGGATATCAAGGACATGAAAGCATGTAGTTGAGAACAACATGGAATAGTACAACTCCATGAAGCACTCATAGAGGTGAAATTGTATTTTGAAGACCATGCACAGTGGGTATTTACTAAACTACCAGACACTGCTTCGTTCACATTTTTACTTAAGGGGGGAAAAATCTTCCACATACAATTATAGGGGCATTATGAAAAATATAAAAATTCTGAGAAAGCAAAACATGTAAACAGTATAGAGTTCTATGTGATATTATCATAGAGGCATAGAGTATAAGAGCTAAAACAGACCCTAAAAATAATCTAGTATAGTCACATATCTTGCAGATGAAGAAACAAATCACCATGAGGTAAAGGAATTCTGTCAGCCAAGGTTATTTGTCTGTGAAAAAGTATAGAACAGTGGAAAGGTATATATATAATATACCTTTGATAAGTCCAATATACAACACATTGTGATCTGTGAGCATCCCTGTGATAAATACCAAGTGGCCCATTTCACGGGAGCCAAGAGAAAGAATTCTGTTCCCAAAAAGCAGCATAGAATGGCAATGAAACCAGAAGACCAGCTCGTAACTTTAAATTAGCTCTTGGACTATAAAAATATAGAAAATGAGGACAATGTGTAGTAAGTGGGTCATGCCTGCCATTCACCTTTTGGGTTTGTTTTGCTTTAACATTTTTCATCAGATCAGATAAGATAACATGGAAATGTTAAGTCTACTCATAAACAACACATTGTTGACTCAGATAAAGATAATCTGCCTAAATATACCCATCTCCTTAAGACTTTATTCAAATTTTGAGATAGTGTATTTGATCTGAATTATATACACTTACTTTGTTCAGCATAGTAATCAACTCAATGGCTATGTGTCCAATGTGGCTATTTAGTTTTAAATTAAATGAAAAAGCCAGCTCTTCTGTGGCACTAGGCACATTTCAAGTGTCCAGCAAACACCTGAATCACTAGACAAGTAGCACTGGGCAGCACAAAACAGGACATTTGATTTTTGCCAAGAGTTCTATTAGATAGCATTAATAAAGATACTTTTTCTAATCTTTTCTTTCTTTGGCCTTCAAGATAAGACTAAGGGGTTAATAAGTAGTGATGGCACTTACCAAAACTCTTATTCTTAAAATGTTATAAGAGAAGCATCTCTCAGGATGCTTTTATACACTTACTTCTCTAAAAATGTGTTTAAACTTTCTACAGCCCCAGAAAATATGATTGTTCAGGCATCATAAAACAAAAATTATATCATTGAGGACAAATGGATGCATAAGCAAAAGTGGTGGAGAAAGCTGATGGTGCACAGCTATCAAAAGATGTACCATTTGGGGTCTTAAAAGCTTGAAGATAAACAAGCAGCTATCCAGCTCAGAAGCAGCAAAGAAGCACACCAGTCTGTGTGACCACGCGGTGTCAAAGGGATCAGTAATCAGGCACCAAAGAACTAAAAATTAATATCATTATCAATGAGGGGGAGTGCAAATTGGGGACTCAAGACCCATCTGTAGGCAACTGGACCTCGCCTTACAGAAGGGTCACGGGGAGTAGACAAACCAATCAGAGTGCAGTGTACCAAAGATGAAACATACAACTTTCCTCTAGTTCTTCAATGCTTCCTCCCCTACCCGCCCCCCCTCCCCACTATCATGATCCCAATACTACCTTACAAACCCAGCTAGACCAGAGGATGTACACAGGTACAGAGAGGAACTGTAAACACAGGGAATTCAGGACAGATAATCCCTTCAGTACCAGTGATGAGAGTGGTGATACCAGAAGGGGGAAGGGAAGGTGGGGTATAAAGGGGGAACCAGTTACAAAGATCTACATATAACCTCCTCCCTGAGGGATGGACAACAGGGAAGTGGGTGAAGGGAGACATTGAACAGTGTAAGATATGGCAAAATAATAATTTATAAATTATCAAGGACTTATGAGGGAGGAGGAAAAATGAGGAGCTGATACCAAGGGCTCAAAGAGAAAGCAAATGTTTTGAGAATGATGATGGCAACAAAGGTACAAATGTCCTCGACACAGTGGTGTATGTATGGATTGTGATAAGATTTGTATGAGCCCCCCCTCAATTAAAATAAATGTTTAGAAAATGATTATGGCAACATATGCACAAATGTGCTTGATACAATTGATTTATGGAATGTTATAAGAGCTGAAAGAGCCCCTAATAAAATGATTTTAAAAAAAAATAAGATTCCTGTACACAAAAATATTTTTGTTTATGAACTGCCACATCTGCTTCTGTATTCTGCTTGCTTGAGTCAGCAATATATATGGAAAAATTTCCCCTTGTGATTAAAACCCTATATAAACTCCTTCATTATTTGGTCAGGATGATCTCCAGTCACCTCTGCTAAGGAGCTGTGAGATCCACCACCAGCCAGTAATAAAGACTCCTGAAATTTAAAAGAAAATACAATTGTTTCCTTGTGACCAACGAAATTTAAAACCAGAACTTTAGAGTTGCTTGGGGGACAAAAAAATAGAAACTGTTACATTAATTATTTTAAAATTGCAATAATTTTAAGCAAGATGTGAGACATAATTAAGATGTTTGGGTGACAAATTGGAACAGAGCAATTATACAGCTTCACAAGGAAAGACACCTCTACCAGAAATAACAAGGTTCTTCCATTTGCTACCAAAAAAGCAAAGTACACTTTATCATTTCAGATAGATATTGGAGAGTCTTTATGAACTCTAATTTGGGTTTGGGAACCCCAGAATGTCCCTTCAATGTTGCACCAAGCCCTTGGTGGACATTGGTTTCCGTGGGGAGAGAAGTGGAAAGGGTGGGTCCTCTGAGTTAGATTGTCCCAAAAGAATATAAAACTGTATCTGAGCAGTTCAAAGTCCATCCCCAAGGGCTTTGATTCTCCATTTTGTTATTCAGGAACAACTTCTTCCTCTTAATTCCAAATGCCTGGGTGAGCAGTCCAGGACGAAAACAAGGACGTTGGCTTCTCTTCACTAGTTAGCTATGGACTTCAGTGTGGGTAGAAGCTAGTTCTTCGCCTCCCCTCTAGCTATATAGTCTTACCAATTGCTGGATGTCCCATGGTAAAAAGAGATACAACAAGATACCACCTTTCCTAAAATGATGAATGATGAGGGGAAGAGAGTCAGCTTGCCTTGCTTGGCTTATTGAGCGAAGAACTACCGATAGTCTGTCTTCCATACAAGCAGAGAACCACTTTCAGGCAAACAAATCGTTCATACTCTTGCCCCTTTATTCACACTTAAAGGAGTTCAACCTCTTATAGCACCAAGGAGAAACCATCACAAGCCAGACAAGTTTACATCACTTGATCAGAAGTTCCACTATTCCTGGTAAACTAAGAAGCTCCTTTTTTGGGAAGAGGAGGGTAAAGCAGAGAAATAGAAGGACTGGACTGCCAGGTCTTTGGGGAGTTAAGGAATATCGGGTTGACTTTGGGTTTCCTTAGTCCACCCGTTAACACAAGGGCAGTAAGAAGATTGGTATACACAAATGAGTTTGGGGCAGCTAGAAAGTTCGGTCTTCCAGGTGGCATTTTAAAACGATACATAAGGAAATGTTGCCAAAGATATGTATTTTAGATTCTATTTATCTTTAAAATCAGAGGAAAACCTTTAAATAAAACAGAGCTGTGTAGTGTAAATTGGACAGGAGAATTTGTTTCTCTGGTGTTTTCTGTTTGACATAACTCTCTTTATCAGTAGAACAACCTAAAATTCCTGAAGCCACATTCATATCCTGCCATCAGTTTTTACGTAAAACCTCCATTGATTGGGGTGGGAGTTTCAAAACTAGAACAATGGCCGGATACGAGGGAGGAAAAAGAGACATAGGGGATATTTGATCTTTGCTGGCACACTGGTCGAGGTTGGCGTCTATATGGGCAAGCAGATATGACTCGGCTACTAATGCGCGGCTTTAATGCAGTGTAAGTAAGTCTTCTGAATCATCAAACAACTCCCCTAATTTCATTTAAGGAACATTTTTTATCTGTTTCGTGCAAGCACAGATCAGGAGAGTCACATTGACTAAGATAACAATAAGCAGCATTTGTACCGTACTTTACAATGAGAAAGTGCTTACACTTCCACATTCCTTTTAATTCCTATAATTAGTCATTAAGGCACATACAAAGCTTAATATTATTCACTAATACCATTCTTATTTTACAGGTAAGAAAGGAAAAGATTAGAGAGCTTCGTATCTGGCCCATGATCACACAGCTAATCAGTGGACTTTGAACTCCAACCTGCTTTTGGCTTTCACAGAACCCTTCTCCCACAGCCAGCAGCTGGCAAAAGACTCCAGCAGTCCACGGCCAGACTTAGTGAGCTCGTTATGTCACCTTCCTTATGAAAGAAGCACCCAATAGATCCAGCACCCCGACATTACCTGTGCATACAAAGATACATTTTGTAACTTAGACTGACGGAATATTACTAACCAGTGCCTGAGAGGATGCTTATACTCTCCCTAAAAGAAAGTCTAGGAAACTAAAACTTTGCAAGTGTATAATTGGTAACAAGAACAATGATTGGTGAACCACCAGTAGTAAGAAAAAGTGTACTAATTAATTTTTTGCTTCAAGAAACCTCAAATATGTCAATTCTTCAGATTTGAGCAATCAACCAAGGAAGATAATAGTTTTACTAATCCTCATCTATTTGGTAGTGAAGCTGAAGTTAGAGAGAGTAACTTTCCAGGCCTCACCTACTCAGCCTGAGGCAAAACCAAGAACACAACTCAAATGACCCAAACACAGTGTCCACTCTGAGAAAGTGCACATACGTAGGACCTGAGAACCAGGGAGCTCCCCAGCAGAGGGGGATCTGCTCTCCCTCTTCTGCCCAGATGTCTGTCCAGACCTGCTCACCATCAGAGCTTCTCAAGATGAAGCTCTGATACAGGCAGCTGCCTTCCAACAGGAGTTAGCATGAACACGAGCATCTAGAAACTGCTGTCCACCTCTGAGGAGACCAAGCACCCAACTGGCAGCTGGTTGATGCACACTGGCTTTGCTAAGATGGACTTTCATGTGTCAGACAACAGTGTCTTCACCCCTCTGCAACACGTGGAGTGACCCCTTCTCTCCCAACTCCACCCAGTGATGGGAACAAAAGGGTATCCACCTCTGGAAAAGCCTTGTATTTACCCAAAGCAGTCCACCTTCAAGGAGACCCTGTTCTCTCCCCCTTGCACATGTTATCTATCTCTTTCTCTTCTTTTGTACACAGTACAAACCATCCTCTCCTGTTTCCAATTATTTTTTAGCAATTAAGCATGCAAATGTATGAGCAACATTTATTAAACTTTTGTGGACATTAGAAGAAAAAAAATTATGAACCAACAAAAATCTGAATCATCAAAGAACTCTTACAAAACCAGCACTTTGAGCCTTTAATTGGAAGTGAATCAGAAACAGGCGTGTGAAATTTCCCATGAAATACACACAGGGTTTAATAAAAAAAAAAAAAAAGTGCTCAGGGCAGAGGGGAGTTTGGGTCATTCCCAGCCCAAACTGATGGAAAGAAATGATTAATTCCAAACTTAACTCCACTGACCAACAATGGTTTATCTATATGACCTTCTGGGGACAAACTCTGGGGATGTTAGGAGGGGCAACTAAATGCAAAGTGATGCACAAACTTGAGGAAGAATCGCGTATAGGTTCCGCTGCCCACAACATCCAACCCAGAAACCCGGGACTCTTCCCCACGGCACCTTAGCCAATCCATCACGTGCCAGTTTTCTGACATTCTACTTCCGGAAAAGTAACCTGCTCTAGCCTCCGCTTTTCTGGAGCAGTGCAGAGTGCAGATCCTCCAGTCCCGGGTCTGGCTAAATCCTAGATTGTAACGAAGGACCTCCGTGAGCATAATGACCTGTTCCTTTTGCCCCAGTATGCTCTGATTACGGAGAGGGTCAAGGTCAGTTCTCCCCCTGGCGCAGTTTCAGGACTGGGGGATTGCTTGAGGGAGCATACGCTCCTGTGCTCTAGGACTTCAGACAGGTCACCTGGTCTGTGTCCAAACTGGGGGCTGATAACAATGCTGGGCTTTATCCAACACGGAGAAGAACGGCCTCCTCATGCAAACCAGTGCTGTCAGTCTAACCCTTTGCCTTGGGGGCACCAAAGCAAGTTAGGCTGAAGCTGAACATGTCCACACTCACTCTCATACACTGTTCTCATGCCACACAATTTGAGTTGTTTCAGACTTCGAGGATTTTTTTTTTTTTGCCCGTTTCCTTTTAGAGGGAGTAATGTTGAGGATGGGGTTGGGATAGGTCAATATGAGTGGGCAGGGCTCTTGTCTCTTACCGATGTCTTTTCCCCAAAGAGTTACATTGCAGCTTCCATTCTTTTCTATTGCAAATCAGTGAGTCCTGCGTGGAGAAGAGGCCATGCTGGTGACAGTTGGGTGACTATAGAACTGTTTCACAAACTAGTTGGGTTCTATGGAAAGCCATCTCTTCAACCCCCGGGAGTACAATGGCAGCAGGAAAGTTTCAATGAACAACACAAAGCAAACACAGAGGACCGTGGGCTCAATAAACCTTGATATCTTTGTGCCAGGCAACACCGGAACAAAGTTACAGTTTATTATTATATTAGTATAAATGGAGTTTTATTTTAGAATACACGAGTCCTCATCTTTGGACACAGCTAATGTCTGTCTTCATGACTTGATTCTTCCATACAATGGTTTCTTGCTTTCTATGAGAGTTGAGAAATAATATAATGTGTCAATGTGTGTTAGCTCCTCTAATAGTGTGCTCTTGTTGCCTTGGATTAGACCTAGAGGACTTTCAATAGCAACGTCTACAAAAGACAATAAAGCCAAGAGGTAAGTAGAAGTATGGGACGCTGGCAGGCAAAAGAGAAAAGCAACAACCTCATCCCAATTTTCTAGATTTCCTTCTTGCATGACTTTAGATACATTTGGCAATGTATTCGAATATATGCATTTCTAGAGTTAAAATCTGGAACTCAGGTCAAAATCTCCAAGTAAGAAAGTTCTTTTGCTGCTCTGTTATCCTGAATTTTGGTAACAACAGAGTAAGCACTATACAGAATTCTCCATTGAACTCTTGAAAAGGCATACATGTGTGGAGTAGGTGGCACTCCTGCAGCGATAGTGAAGAGAATGGGTTAATTTTCCTAAAGTGAATGAAATCAAGCCAGAGCTAGGATGGGTTCAAGTAGCTCATTGACCCTGATCTATGCCCATGGAGTGCATCACTATGATGAACAGCAAGCTCTCAGGGGAAACTCCGAAGGCAATCACTAATCCTATGTGTTGAGAATTTTTAAAAATTAAATACTAGGTTCTTCAGTTCTAAATTATGTTTGGTCCCAAGGATCCTTGGAGCTATGGTTTCTTTATTCTACCAAAGGAAAAAGGAAATGTATCAGGAAGCTGGGCCAGTCCACAGGAAGTCTCACTTGGGCTGATAAAAAGAGCTGATATGAGGTGGCTTTAGATGCAGTTATAAGTCAATCAGCCTTGAAATAACAAGAAATGCTATTCAGGAGAAACTGGAACCTGAAGCTAGACTTTCTCTATGATTTCCTCTTAACTTGACAAAACATTCCCTTCTTTGTGTTTTTCATATTGCAGCCCCCGCCACACACACAAAATCTGTTGTTTGTGTTGTTTAAGTGTGTGTAGTTGTGCATGTGCATGAGTGAGAGAGAATAAATGAGACCTAGAAGGGGTATGAATGAAAGAGAATGAAAAGGGGAGTCAGTGTTTGAGCAAGAGATTAAAAGAGAAAAGCGTAGAAAAAGCAGGATAGAGGGCAAAGTGCTGTCAGGCCTGAGAACATGCCCTTTTCTATTGAGTGATAAAAATATAAATATTTCCACCAAACACATTGCCATTTTGTTGGTGCCCATTCATAGGGACCTTACAGGACAGAGCAGAACTGAGTTTGAGTTTGGAGACTGTAACTCTTTGCAAGGGTAGAAAACCCCTTCTTTCTCCTGTGTAGCTAACTGAGGGTTTTGGACTGCTGACCTGGCAGGAAGTAGCCCAACACACAACCACTATGCTACCAAGGCTCTGTGTGTGAACACACACACACACACACACACACATTAGTTTCTTTAACTCATACAGGCAAAACAGAACCAATGGGCTTTCCCTTCTCTAGGATACCTGCTAACATAGGCATGCAGATTCTCTTACCTGGGAAATACAGCACTAAGGGCTTTCTTGAGTGAAAAAAATATAAAAACCAAACTCAATGTCCTTGAGTTGATGCCAAGTCATAGCCACCCCATAGGACAGGGTAGAACTGCCCTTGTGACTTTCCAAGACTGTCACAGTGCAGAGTAGAGAGAGCCGTGCTTCTCCCATGGAGTGGGCGAGGGGTTTCAAACTGCCTACCTGGACGATGGCAGCTTTGCCGCCCAGACTCCTCCCCTGGAGTCAGAGAGGCCTTCGCAATCCCTGGGTAACTGATGGATGGAAGGACAGTAGAGATTTAAGTAAAGTAATAAATCTGGCCAGTGAACACAGTACACAAAGTTACTTGAACTAAAGGACAAAATAAACAGTAACAAGAGAAGAATTCATGTTGTCCTCAACAGTTGAGACTAAACTATGTGGATGCGTTTTTACATCTGGTGACAAGCTCTATGAAAGGAGTCATGAGTGGACCCGTGGTTGGAGTCCTGGTGGGGGAGTGATTTCTGTGTTGGGCTGCGACTGCAAGGTTAGCAGTTCAAACTCTTCAGGTGCTCCCCAGGAGGAAGGTAAGGCTTTGGGATCCGATGAAGATTTACAGCCTCAGAAACCCTTGGGAGCAGTTCCACTCTGCCGTCGAGGGTCAGACTGAGTGGAAGTGAACTTGCTGAAAGTGGGTGTGGTTTTGGTTTTTGTGAAGGAGGCCTGAGTTGAATTCCAGGTCAAAGCATCTACCATATCGACACCACCCTTCTGGTCGGAGGTTTGTATAGAGCCACGAAGCTTTGGTTGTTTCCAGTGGAGGGTCCTGAGACAAACTCAGAAGAAAGGCCTGCTGATAACCTTCAGAAAAAGAGCCACTGAGCGCCCTCTGGATCACAGTGGTGCTATGATGAGTTGTTGACTCACAATAAGATCTATGAACTCGTTAGGTTCAAATAATTGCTTTTCTACTTTTTCCACCAAAAATTTCTGGTAAATCATCTCACACATCCAACACAAAGAGTATAGGACATGTTTTTAGAAGGATTTTTAGCAGGATCAAATATGATGTCGTGTAGACAGTTTGTCTTGACACATAGTAAGAACTGGCTAAGTAATTCATCCTATATATCTATTTGCTCCTGCTCACTGTGATTTCCCCTGGATGGAAGGTGAGCGGCTTCCTTGTTTCTAGACATGTACTCAGGAAGACAAGGAGCCCTCATGTGACTCTCAGATAAACGTTGAACTGCTAATGTAGAGGCTCACTCTTCGAACCGATCAGCTTCTCCAAGAGAAAAAGATGAATTTATCTGTTTCTGTAAAGATTTATAGCCTTGGAAACTTTACATAGAGGCAAAAGGTCTGCATAGAGTCTGAATCAACTCAGTGGCGGCGAGTTTTGCTTTTGTTTTTACTTTGCTGCTGTTGTTGGTATATTTTGATGCTAAGGAAGGAAAAGTTTTAGTTGGGTCCACGGGGGTCCGTGTAAAATGGGTCATAGAGTTTCACACTGAATTGGGGCCTTCAGGGGTTGAGTGTGTTTGCTCATAGTGAGGTACCACTTCCTGTTTGAAGAAGAAAGAAAAAAAATCCTCCCAGAAAACTCATTAAAAGGCTCAAAATTATTTTTGGACATCAAATAAGTCTTCAGAATACTGGGTGTTTTTTTTTGTTTTGTTTTGGTTTTGGTTTTTTAAGAGCAAAGTGCAAATGAATTAAAACCAGACAAACTCAATTTCCCTTCAATTAGACAGGTTTTTAAAAACCCAAGTGGAAAGGCATTTGGGGCCAAATGTGCTTTGGGCTTTAAGTGAGACAATATTTTGGAAAAAGAATATAAGACCCCAAAGCAGAGTTAGGCCCTATTCTGTGTGGAGCTAGAGTGTCCATAGGAATTTCATACACACACACACACACACACACACACACACACACACACCCTCCCGCCTTCAAATAAGGAATGGCCAGGACAACCATCATGTAACCGATAGAACTGAAAGAAACATTTTAAAGTCATCCCGTTATTTCACATTTAAGGAAAATGTACATGAGAAATTATCCATAGATGCTGAAGGAGTGAAATGAGTTGTTTTAAGATCCCGCCGCTTATTTGGGGCAGAGCAAGGGCTCCCAGTCAGGTCCACCTAGCCTAGACTATTCTCCCTTAAGTTCTCCAGAATGCGATCCAAAGACTCTGAAACTAGCACATTTGGAACAGAATGGTGATGCTCATCATATGTCTTAAAAGTTTGTTTCTGATAGTCCTACTTTGATTTTTATATCTTAAATTTTATCTTTGAATTAAAAATTAAATTTTACATTGCTATATATATGAATTATTTTTAAATCCAGTAATACAGAATTGCACAATGTGAAAAGTAAAACTTTTTTAGCTTGTTTTCATTTGCTTATATATCTATGAGAACTTTCTAAGTTAGATAATTGATTTTATTCCATTTAATAGTTAAATGGTATCTTCTTGTCTGAATCTTCCATAATTATCATCTGATCCTCTATTGATTAACATGTAAGTGATTTCTAATTTGTAATCAAGTAACAATAAACATCTTTTATACCTCTCATTAATGTGTACGCACCACATTTTTCAAAGTTGAAATTAGAATTAAATTTTTATAAACATTGCACATCTCATTACATGTTTCCCAAATTGCCCTCCAGACAGACTGTACCAAGCTGCCTTCCAAATAATAGGGTGGCAAGCACAATGACATTTCTTGTCTCCCTTTCTAGCACAGGGCTTCTGAAGACTGCTTTAATCTTAGCTAATCTTATGTAGGATAAATGTTGGAGGTTTCACTATTTCTACCTATCTTTATGCAGGAGGTTGAAATTCTTTTCATGTGTCCTTTTCTTTGTCTGTGTTTGTCTAGTCACAGAACCTTCCTCTTTCTCTGTTGAGTAGTTGAGCTTTCTCTAACTGCTGTGTCAGCAGTCTTTGTATAGTAAGGCATTTGCTCTTATGCAGGAAAGATATGCTTTCTTGGCTTCTCCTTTAGTTTCCCCTGTATTTATGGTATGTTTCTCTTGTGCTAATATGCAAAAAGCGGAGAAAGAATGGATTAAGAAGGATAAGGTGTTTTCTTGGCTATTTTCAAAATAATGTCCAGTCCCCTGTCCACCCCACCCCCTGACAAAAGTTCACTAAACACAGTAGTGTCACCAAGCGCTAGGGAGTAATAAAGCTATTAACTGGTTGCCCCCTATAAGAAGAGATATCCAAACTTTTTTTTTAAGATTAAGTCACAAATTCCTCCTCCTCCAATGAATCTTGCTTATTTTGGAGTCTCCAAAAGTCAGAGTTAATCCTATCTGGACAGAATTCTATAGGAAATTTCCTTTCTTTCATTAATATGGAGCTCTGTGGAGCACAGAGTTTGACAGCATTATGCAAACTTTGGTGAATGAATGAATGAAGTGGTAAATGCCTGAAGACAAGAAGACTATACAGAAATAAGAACTTCAATCCAGTTATAAATAGGTATATGGATTATAACTCTATGACCTTAAGAGTCAACTCTCAAACTGAATAATTTCCTACAAATTAACCTGTTTGTTTTCTTGTGTCTACTACATGAAAAGTATTACAAAATTATTCCCACCCAGATTCCTTCACACATAAAGTCAACGTATGCCCATATCTTAAATCCCAACAATTCAGCTACTGGAAGGTTAGATGTCTAACTGAACTCTATGCATGTCTAGAAATTCAAGGTTAAGGCTCCCATGGTGCCTGTAATTCTGGTCTCTTACATGTGTGCAGTGAGATATGATATAAGGTCTTTCATTGCCTTGTTCGCATAGCACTGGCTGGGTAACTGGGAATGCAATTTACTTTTCAAGTCTGAATTCTCTTTGAGGTGGTTTTAAAGAAATCATATTCTTGAATTTGATTATGAACTCTATGGCAGATGCACTATTCCCCAAATATGGGAAAGGTCTCAATACTTTGATGATGTGGTTCATTTAGAACCCATTTAAAAGCTGCTCTAGAGTTGATCTGAGTTATCTGAAAATACCTTTAAACACTCAATCTCTGGTGCTACTTGGATGACGATAATGCTCAGAACCTTTGGTTGCTTGAATGAAATGTTAGTTTTCTCAGCTGAAGTGATGAGCCAATCGGTTGATGAAAAAACGTCAGACCACTCTGAATTTCCATAGAAATTTGATCTTAGTTTCAGGAAAACAACCTTTCTTTTTTGTCTCTTCTCAATTACTATCTGCTGACGCATTCTAAAAGAGACTAAAATTGTAGCCCAGGTTAGAGGGACCAATTCAACAATTTGCTGTGAAATTCCTAGTACCCAAGCAGAAAAGACAAATTTAAAGTATTTAAAATATAAGCACATTTTTTATGACAGCTGATTAAAAAGGGACACACACACACACACACACACACACACACTGAATTTAATACACATATTTCTTTAAAGCTAGTTGATAGTATGGTCTGGTTTCCTGGACCTATCTCTGGTTGTCAATTTTCTGTCTAATTCTGGCTGCAGCTCCCTTGTGTGACCTCTGATAAGTGATGGAATAACTTTGCATCCCCATGTCCTGAGGAATGATGTAGAATATGAAGGACCTAGTTCATAGACTCATACAGCTAAACAGATCATCCCTCAACAGAAAAACTTTGGATCCCTCCTGCTGGCGCCGTGGGGACATGCTGGGCTGCTAATTGCAAGGTCAGCAGTTGAAAACCATCATCTACTTGGAAGGAGAAAAGCAAGCCTTTCTCGTTCTGGGAGGAGTTACAGTCTCAGACACCGGCCGGAGCAGTTGTTCCCAGAACGGACCGAGGGGCAGGGAATTGCTTACAGTGAAACTGTTTTATGGCATTTAAGTTCTTCCACAGGTTCGGAGGAGCAATGGGCTAGCAGATTGAACTGACAGAAAGACTGGCACTTAGAGCTCATGCAGGGGGACCAGAGAAGGAGAACCTGATGGTCTCCTTCGACTAAGGAAAACTAGTGGGCAGTTTTCTGCTGGAACACATAAATTATTTCGGACTCAATTAGTAAGACCCTCCGTCATCTAATTTCATCCAATCTCTTCACTTCTACCTGCTTCTGAAGTGTGCTCCCTCAAACCAATCTGCTTTCCTGCAAGTACTTTGACAGCATATCTTCCTTTGCAAAAGCCTGTCCCATCCTTTAAAGTTTAGGTTTGGATCCGCCTACACTGAGAAGCAGTGTCGCTGGGGTGTGTAAGAAGAGCATGTGTTCTCACACCAGAAACTCTGAACTGGAAACCTGGCTCTGTCTCCTTGAAGCTACAATCCTGGCAAGTTGTGGAGCCACGCTGAACTTTCGTTTCCTCTGAACAAAAAGGACATGTGATGTTACCTCTCCTAGGTCGATTGTGAGGCTTAAATGCCATGGAGTACAAGAGTTTTGTATATGGTAAAGGACTACAAAAATAACTTCTATTATTAGATCTCTTTCTGCCTCCCGAGTTAAAATCGCTCTTCCTTTCCACAGGGCTATCATTACTCGTACTATATTCTGTCATTTGTACACTCACACACACACACACACACACACACACACACAGTTATCATGCTGCTAGTTCACCAGAGCAGCAATCCTTTTGCTCCGTTACATGTCTTCACACACATAGTCACCTGGTTCAGGCCCTGCATACCGGCCAGTTTATGGTGTCAGTGGGGCTACACTTATAAAGCCCATGAGGTCAGTGAGCCACACTTCAGAGGCACCGGCCCAAAAGATGACAGCATAGAGCTAGAAAGACCGCATCTATTATCTCTGGAGAAACATTTAAAAGTGCACAAGCTTCTGATTATGGACCTCGCAAGTCAGCGGTAGAACGACGCTACATGAAGAGAGACATCACTTAGTAAAACCATCCCATTGTTGAGTGACTACATGGGTGGAGGAGCACACTAGATACTAAATCAGTAGAGCAACAGAAAGTGAAACAGGGTGTGGTCTTCTGGAGGAAAAGACACCTGCAGAGCTCCGAGACCATTGTTAAAGTTCGGGTGGGAAAGGTTTGATGGGATTGTGTGTGTCTGTGTGTGTGTGTGTGTGTGTCCTTTAGCCTAGGCCAGTTGCTTCAGAACTACAAACAGAGAGGCTCAACTTAGAAAGACTGTGTTAGGTACAGTTCCCTCTCCCCACCCTACCCTCAAAAGTCATGCTATTCAAAACAAAGAAAGAACATTACTCTCTACCCACACAATGCTGTGGTTGTCTACACTGCTAGAAAAATAATGCAATTTCCATTCCAGACTCATAAGTTCGCCAAATGGTAACTCTAGACAATTGGGCCTAGACTGAGGGCCTGTATATCAAGCTTCAGACAAGGGCAGGGTAGAACTTTGCCTATGGTCTGTGTGCTGATTTACAATGTAAGGGTATTCTTGAAAGTTGAGGAAAAATTGATGTCTAAATTCACTAGAAACCCTGCTGGTGGCTAAACATCACAGAAAGTTTCCCAACTTCTTTTGCCAGGAGTGTAGCCACTGTAGTCCCAGCATTAGATGAGGGCCATGTTTCTAGCAAAGAGGCGTAGTTTAACTGAACCACATTTTTAAACCAGTGCCAAGCTAACTAACTGGTCAAGACCAAAAGAAGTGATGTAGAAATCTTGAATCTTACTTTATGCTGCCGTTATTTAAAATCTACTTAACACACCATTTCAAAGAGGTGCTCTAGTGTTATTTCATTTACATCATCAAATATTCAATTAATAAAAGCATTACAATAAAAATTCATACTACTTATGGTCTGTAGTGAAATGCATTGACTATTGAAGTGAAAGGTTATAATGCTGTTTTACTGACTTTTGCTATTGGAAATCTAATTTTCTCTGACTGCAGTTGGAAAAGTGGTTGTGTAAGAAATCCTACTTGGAAGCTTTTTTTTTTTTAATAGGGAAGTAATTCAAGATGATAATAAAGTATTTCAATAGAAGCAGTTTAGGTTGACAAGCCATATTATTTTTGATAGTTCTTTTAAATATTGTTCTCTTTCTTTCTCTCTCTCACCTCCCCTCTCTCCTGACTCTCTCTCTCTCACACACACATACACAACACACAAACACACTCCTTCTAGGTTTCTATAATTCATCATAATGCAATGAACATAATTAAAGGCTTCACAGCATAATGAAAAGAGCGTCACCTGAAGATTTGGAGCCCTGCGTTCTCATCTTGACACTGTCAGTATGTGTTCTTGGATGATTAATTTAACAAGCCTGAATCTCAGTTTCCCTATCTATAAGGAGAGAAGGTCAAACTAAATAGTTCTTTAAACCTGAATTTGAGGAGCAGTGGAAGTGGATGAGAGCTTTTTGTAGAAATTAATCACAAATCAAACAGGATCTATCAATTCTGCATGGTTGTGAGGGCAGATAAACTGATAAAGCTTATGTTGTCCCCAATTCTCATGTCTTTCGGCGACACCATGGAAGAAAAGTACACATCTTTTTTTGAGTAAAACATTTGTTTCCTCATGTTCTTCACTCTGTTGTTTCCTTCCAAGACCCTGCCATTATTCCATGGGAACAAGCACTGCCCTGTCACTGACAACCTTCTTCCTGGACTCCTCTGTCATGTTGACCTCCATGGGTCTCAGAGTCCAGCTGAAATTCAACCGACCTGCCTTATTTCCCTGCTCTTCCATCACTGATGGCTGTGGTAAATGCACCTTTCTTGAAGGGGAGGACGAAAACTACTTGTATCTTAGCTCGATTTCCCACTTGCTAGGGGTGCATTCCCTGACAGATGCCTGTCACATTCTAACCCTTCACCTAGTGTGTTGTTCTTCAGAAGAGGTGCTGCCACCAGGCATGGGTTTCTTTCATTCTCCGTCAGCCCTACAGCTCCAGGAGAGTGCTGATCCCTACTTTATTCTCAAGACACAAAACAGAATCCTGAGCCTTTCAAGAAAGAAAGAAAAACCTTTGCTGCTGTGCAGATGCCACCTCATGGCACCCCTCTGTGTTGCTGGAGCTCCATAGGCGCTTTCATGACTGTGACCTTTTGAAACGCCAGACCTTTCTCCAAGAGGACCTCCAGCCTCCAGCCTTTTGGTTCCCAGTTGAGTTCTTAATTCTTGGTACCAACTAAGGACTTCTTGGAAGATAAAAGAGACAGGATAAACAGTTGCCTGAATAAATGAAATCTGAATTAGAGTTAATCCTGAGTTATGATCTAGCTTTCTGGCCAAGGAATCCCTTTCAATCCAATGCCAAATGAGAACTTCCCTACAGTGTATTCAACTACAGTTGTTTTGTTCCTGTGGACTGTCGCCCCTAAGACAAGCTTAGGCTGCAATTTTTCTGAAATCAGTTCTCCAAGTCTTCAATTCGGGAGTGGGAGGGTATGTGTGGGAGTGGGTTTGAACCAATGACCTTTGGGCTAGTAGCCAAAGCTTCACCATTGCTCCAGCAGGGCTCCTTTTCAAGTAAAGGACCAGCCTGCAAGCCTAACTGCAATTTGTGACAAGGAGGCGTTCTGTGCCCTGATTCTAACTAGGAAGAGAGGCCCTCAGAAGCTAAGTGCCTTGTCAAGAGACATGACACCTAAGCAGCACAACTGAAAACAAATCCATATTTTCTGATTCCAAGTGCCCCGTTCATGTCCCCGTGTCCTCCGCTGTGATCGCATCCCCATCTCTCATGACACAATGTGCTTGAGTTAAACCACTGTGGATGAAATAACTGGATTCCCTTGAAGCCTGACAGACGAAGTAAAATGCAGGTTTTGAAATCAGGTCATTTCTTAAAGCAGCTACCAGTGTCACATGGTTGTCAGCACTGATAATATCACTGTGAAGGAGCATGGGTGGGGTGGGGTATTGTCTTATATCATATGCTAACTTGTCCGTAGCCAAAGGAGAGTGGAATGGTCCCACCAGCACCAGGGGTCTCAAGACCCAGAGTCTTTCTAGGATATTTGAAAGAAGAATTTATCATAAGGATGATGAGATTAAGATTTCTAAATGATGTGGAAGCATGTAAATTAACACAGAATAAAGAGGCTCCATAAAGAAATACAGACATCTCAGACCAAATACCTCTTGAGCTCTAACACCCACAGTTTAAAATATAGACATGCCTTATATTTCAGGACAAAATATGCAGGTGCATAAAACCACACCCACAACCACTCAAAGCAAACTTTTAAAGCCCATTCAAACTAGGAATGCACATCTTGAATATGTGTCTCCAAATTAGATCCAGCCTATGGTGTCCCCAGAGCTCTCTCGATACAGGACAGAGTTGAATGAGCATTCAGGTTAAGTATTCCTGTAAACTCGTGCGAGCATAATATTCTAGGACTACTGGGGGTTGGAACAAAACTGTTGTTGAGGTAATGTAGTCCCACCACGTTACAGATGATTTTACAGATGATTTTGAAGACTGACCAGTTCTAATGGGTTGTGTATTCTCACAGTCAGACCACAACCCAGCTGGCCTTTCTCCTAAGCCCCTGTTCTCTCCAGCCACAGTGCTTGGACCAATGTAGGAGTGTGTATGTAGTGGGGTCTGGGAACCCCAACATCCAAAGGTCACATGTGCACAGGAAATTGGACTTTTCTACCATTTAAACACCAAAGTATACACCGAAGACTCCATCCTTCTGCACTGTGGGGACTGGAAATACCTTGAAAGGCCACTGCTTTGTGAGTGCCTCTCATAGCCAAGTAACTGTAGTGAGAGACAAGGGTACTCCCAGGAAGAACTCAGAGGGATTTGCCAGCTCCTGCCACCCACTTGAAAAGACAGTGCCTGTACTTCCAGCCTAGCTATGAAGTGCCAGTTTCCTTGTCCCAGGCCATTCTCTGCCTACCATGCCCATCTTTATGTATGTATCTGAAGAGATTAGCACATCCTGGGTAGGAACCCACAATTTCCGCCTTTGCTCAAGGCCTGGGCTTAGAGGTCTGAGCAGTGCTGAGATATGTCAAGACCCTGCCACCCTTCCGGATAGGAGGGGGCCTTCTGGGTAAGTGGCCAAGTGTTCTCACTAAGGGAGGGTTTTCTAGAGGGTAGTAGCTTTTGCTAAATGCAAGTATACGGACCTGTAAGCCCAAACATCTCCACGAACGGGAGAGAAACAAGCAGAAATTGGTTTCCTCCTCCAAGTAGTCTCTCACCTCCTCCTCACCCACACTTTTGCCTGAGAAACTACCCCCAGCCCATTAACCAACAGTTATCTCATCTCCAGATTTTAAAGTTTTTTCGTTTGGTGCCGTTTAACCAAGTCAGCATATTTCAAACTTTCAGAAAGAAATAAAACAAACACACCGAAAATAAAAACCATGCTCATTAAACTTCGCCCAAGTGATAACAATCTCCAGAACGCATCCTTTTAGCCAGCTCTCATTGAAGTCTGATCCAGGAGCCCATCTTTTGGGGTGAAGGGGCATGGTGGCCTCAGCCAGACCCCTACCTCACCAGCTGGACACTTCTTCCAGACAAATCCTTGCTAAGTTGTGCGCTACAACCTCTCAGCGGATGGATGCCCTGTTCCATTCATTCCCTGGTCCTCATCCCCGGAACGCCCTTCTTTGCGCGCCTTGTGGTGCTAGACCCGTTGGGGTGGGGTGGGGGTGGGGGTGTCCCTCCTTGCTGCTCCAGGATTCACTTCCCCCTTTCAAAGGGAGAGAGCAGTCAGCCCTCCAGAAGCTTGACATGGAACCAGACGCTCATCAAGTCCCTGGGCTGCAAATCCGGCAGGGACCCGCCGCGGGAGTAGCAGCGACCCTGGCCGCTCTTGGGGAGGCCGGCGAGAGCAGGACGTCAGTCTGTCCTCTGGGGGAAGGTGCGATCCGCCGGGGGGGCACCTAGGCTGGGACGAAGGAGCCCCTGCTCTCGGGGCGGCGAAGTCCGCTCCATAACTCCCGGGGCGAGCAGCTTCCAGCGGCCAGACCCAGGCAGCAGACGGAGCGAACAGGACAGGGTAATCGGCCGCGCTGACAAGTAAACAGGGCTCCCCGCCCGAGGTGCCCGGCACTGACCCACTCGCCCGCACCCCGAACTCCTGCACCTCGCCCACTTTCGCGCCCCTGGGCCTGCCCGAGGAGCGCCGGCCTGGAGGCGGCTGCCCCGCCGTGCCCGGCTCTCTGGCCTCGGCGGGGAGACGGCAGACGGCCGGGCGATGCCCCGCGCCGGGCGGCGCAGGAGCCGGATGGGTGGGGAGTCCGGATCTGCGGGGCTCCCGGCCGGCTCCGACTCGGAGTCCAGGGCGCCCCCGGGCCCCCAGCGTCCCGCCGGCAGCGGCCAAGTGGGAGGGGCCGCCCTCCGCTCCGCTCCGCTGGGGCCGGGGCTGCGGGCCGGGGCCTGAGCTGGAACAGTGCGGGCGCCCCCGCTCGCCGCCCCCAGCCCCCCGGCGCGGGCGGAACCCTCGCACTGCCCCGGAGGGGGAGACAGGAGCCGGCCACGTCTTCCGGAACGCAGCGTCCCGCGGCCAGCCCACGGGAGGTTGGGGGGGGGGGTGGCGGCTTACCTTAATAGTCCCGTCCATTTGGCGAAGTCTGCGGCCGAGCCCCCCAATATTCCACACATTGACCCGGTTGCAGCCTGCCCTCTCAGCCCCTGCGGATCCGCCCGGCGCGGCCTCCTGGCGCCGCGGGCCCTGGCTGCGCGTCCCGCGTGAGCGCCCTGGCCCGCGTCCCCGGCGCACGTTTGTTGTTGTAGCGGAGCGCAAAAGAGACAGTTAACCGGATGAAACTTTTTTTAAGCTAATTTTGGGAAGTGACTTCATTTTGCGAATCGGAGAGGAAGTCCTATCTCTCTCTCTCTCTCTCTCTCTCTCTCTCTCTCTCTCTCTCTCGTCTCGCGCTCTCCCCTCCGTCTCCCCTCTGCTTCTCTGAGTCCTTCCTCCTCACACCCCCTCTCCCTCTGTCCGGTCCTGCTTTCCGCAGCACACGCCCGACATCAATGCCCGAGAGATGCCCAGATGCCCCGGGGCGGCCCCCCCCCCCCCACACACACACAGGATACTGGCTCCGGGGAGATAAGGACTCCTCGGGAACAAAGCCGAGGGCCCCGCCAGCCCTCGCGCCCCGATTCCCGCAGTCGCCCCCCACCCCCACCTTCTCTCCACACGCCAAAAGCCGGACGCCTCTGGCCTCCTTTCTTTTCCCGGGACTCTTGGCAGAAGGTGGCCCTCCTGACTCATTCACTTTCCGTTTCTTCCCACAGACGCGTTCATTAATGCTTTTTCCAGCCCGAGGGCTTTTTTTTTTTAACTGGGGGTCGAGGTGGGGGGGGGGAGGTTGCGACGGGAATTTACTCGGGCTGGGGGAGACCAGACACCTTCCACGGAGTAAATCCCGAAGAGCAAACCAACGCCCCCAAAGTGCCTTCCTCGATGGTAAGTTCGCCACTCGCTCTCGTGCTGCCGAGACGCCCCTACTCCGAGCGCTACTCCCACTTGCCCCCACGGACTCGCGACGGGACTCGGCCGCGGACTCTACTGCAGGAGAGGGACCGACACCGCCAAGGGCGGGTCCCGGGCCACCTGGGCCACCTATCTGCCCCGCCTTGGTTGACACCCTATGCGGACACCACTGCCCCTGCCAGGGCTCCCCAAGGCTGGAACCTCCTGGCTCGCCAACAGATCGACACTCTGAGTGGCAAAATGGTCATTGCTTTTAGGTCCGCGGGTCCTTGGCGCTCAGCAAGCACAGAATCACGCGGACCCTCCCACCTCTCTGGAAATCCGCTATCCCACCCAGCCAGGAGCCCATTCTCCCCTCGGCCACCCAAAGTCATCCCTCCCGCTGTTCAGCCCAGCTCTCCCGCTGAGCGGCTCCGCAGTGAGGGGTGGGATTGGGGGTGTTCCTGGAGCTAGGGACCCTGGCATTCTCCGTCTGATTCCCTTTCCCCCCACCTCCAGAACAAGTTACCTTGTCCACGCTCTCCAGACCACGCTTTGGACTGTCACTTTTATTAAGAAGCCGCCCCAGGAAGGAGGAAAATGATCCTGAGAAGATCCGAGTGAATTGGAAAGAAAAATTTTCAAAAGGGTGTCCACAGCGGCGGTCAAGGTGACTTATTAATTCTTTTATTTCTTCAGAAGCATTGGAGCCTGAGAGCTCGCTGGTTTCCCTCCCTCCCCCCTCCCCACGTTCGAAATTTCTCTCATCAATTCCGCTTCAATCTGGTGTTCGAATACAGACCCGGTACGTGACCAGACCGGGAGTGGCGGGCGCAGCCTGCCTGGAATTGAGCCTTGGTGTATGCTGGGGGTGGGGGGAGTAAGGGGGCTGCGCGGGCCCCCCTCCTGTCTGCTTCTCAATCCAGGGGTCTGCTCCGGGGCTCCCCTGGGACCGCCACATCTGGTTACCGCTAGCGGGGTCGTCCCCCCCTTTGCCTGGGGCCACCAGCTCTGGAGTTCAATTAAAAGAAATCAGGCTTAACCCTTTCCTGTCCGTGGCTCGCCCGCCTGCCTGCCCGCTTGCTCTTCCTTTCAGCATTTCCACATGCTTTCCAGAAAGGAAAGAGGTTAAAGGGAAAGGAAGAATGAATTACATCCTTTCAAACCCTAAATTGTTTCCTTTTCAGCCCAGACTCTGCCGACCTTCAAACGACAACAGGGCTTTCAGGAGTGCTCCAGAGACCACTTCCCATCCAGACCTCACCAGGAAGCCGTACACCCTCAGCCACTGTACCCCGATCTCACGAGAAAGCAATCTAACTCCATCAGCCAGGATCCCCTTGTTGGAGCTGGCAATCATTTAGGGCCATTAATGGCCACCTCACACGTGGTGACACTCCCCCCCCCCCCCACACACACTCACACATATCCCTTCCAGAGTTTTAGAAAGGCACCCTAGCGGCAAACATATTGCTTAGTTTCTCAAACTCTGTGTTCAGTCCCTGAAAATGACAGATCATCTTCACGGGACAGATTTCTCTTACACCCCACCCCCATCAACAGGGAACCCTTTTAACAAAACTACCTTTCCCCTCAGAGTGCTTGATAGGGAATTGGATTACTAGGCGAACTCTCTGTGTAGCTGGGAAAGTCAATAGTACTTTTTGTTTCTGCCAGTAAAACCAAAATGGGGGTGGGAAGAGGAAGAGAGAGGCTGGCCTGGGTATAACCGTTGCCTCCTTGTGACACAAGACAGGACACTGGTGGCAGTGGCTTTTGCTGCTTTCCACCCCCTTATCGCCCCCCCCCCCAGCTCCTGCCCTTCTTCTGGGGTCTCCACTCAAGACAAGAGCCCCTCCACTCATGACAGCTCTGGGAGGGGATATCAGGTTCCCTCCACCCCGTTGATGTGCTGGGGGACAAATTTGCCGCTTATGTAACTCTGGGTTTGATGTGCAGCCCTGCTGCTGCTGCTTTTTCAAATCCTGAAGGGGAGGGGTGGGGGCGGGGGAAGCCCTAACCAAACACAACAGTAAACAAGCCTGCCCTGTTTAATGTGGTTACCACCAGACATCTGGAAAGATGGTTTGATCCTGGCAGCTCACATTGTTTTCACGAGCAGCCAAAGAGAATATTTTGAATGTTTGCATTGAGACAAATTGATCGAGAGCCTGTGGCGAGGCCCTCTACAAATGGAAACTGTTTTGGGGTAGGAAGGGGAAAATCCTTTCTCCTGTCCTATGGCCTCTTTCCCCTCCCCCGCCCTCCCCCCCCCCAAGCTGGGGGTTGGGTTCACAGTTACACATTTCTATTTCTCTCTCTCTCTCTCTCTCTCTCTCTCTCTCTCTCTCTCTCTCTCTCTCTCTCTCTCTCGGCTTATTAGGAACTCCCTTGCCTCCCTCTTTAGCAGGCTGGGTGGGCAGGACTCATAGCCAGGAGTTGGTGTTGGGTACCAAGGATGTCTGTTTCACCAATTCTGGCTGGCTTTCCAGTCAGGGAAGCTCACAGCCACGGACACCGACACCAGCCAGGAGTCTTAAAACACAACACAACAAAACAAACCAATAAACTCGGGGAAAGAATAACACCCAAAGGGCACAGCCCACACCCCTCGATTTGGATTCATTTACAGGAAGCGCGTGCCCGGTGGCAGCGTTCAGCAACTATTTGTCTTGGGTGCATTGTCACGGGAACGCTGGTGGAGAGGGTTTGCCTTACACCATCCACACTTGACAGCCTTTTCAAAGATGCGGAAGTCCTGCTTCCCCGGGGGAAGAGAGCAGCGGGACCAGACAGACGTGTCTTGGCTCAATGTCAGCCCTTTTGACCGGGTCAAAGCTGTCCAGACAGGGCTTCCCGGGCTCCTTAGGCTCCAGCCCCTGTTGGGGGTAAGGAGGGGGGGCGACAACTGGAGCCAGGCCTCCAGGGTGCCTCCGGAGCCCAGGGCGGCTTCGTCACTTGAAACCCGGAAAGATGCCAGATCTGGCTGAGCAGCCTAGAAGGATCTTTAGTTTTTGGTCCTCCTCAACTTTTCCAGGTCCCGCTCAGCCTCCTGGGGCAAATGGTGTAGGCAAGAAGCTGGGGGTAGGGAAGGGGGGAGAGGAGAAGGGGGAGGGCGGAAAGATGGGGACTGGGTGGGGGAGGGGGCGTAGAGGGGAGCTGTGCAAGCCAGCGCCAAAACTCCAGACTGCACAACTGCAGCTTCAAGTGTCTGGCCCCTCGCTCGAGGCCATAATTAATTTGAGATTTATTTTTATTGGAGAACTCGAGTCTCGTCTGACCTTAGCCAAACAAGGCAGCCCCGGCCGCCACTGGATGCGCTTGAATGCCAGGGCATATTTCTGCAGGCAGGCTCCGCAGGCGCGCCTGCTTTGAATTTGTTTCTCAGACTTCATCTACTCACAGATTTGAAGAAAGATTTAGGGCCCCTGCTCGCCCCCTGCCCGCTCGCCACGCTCGTTTGTGCCTTAGCGCCGAGCGGGTTCCAAACGCAACGTGGGAGGCGGCGGCTGCACTGAGCTCCTCTGCAGGCCCGAGGGCAAGCGGCCTTGGCGCCCCCTCCCAGGTCCCGCGGGCCGGCGACCCAGACCCGGCGGCGTCCAGAAGACACTGGGAGGGAGTCCGAGGCTCGCCAGAGAGTGCAGGCGTGTGGGAGGCGGAAACCTGCGGGATCTGGGAGCCTCAGCTCGTGGTGATGTCAGGATGGGAGCTTTGGGGGCTTCAACCTTCCCCATCTGCAGAAGCTCCTGCCCCCCAGCACTCATGCTAAGTGAATAGCTGTGTCCCTGCTACTTGGGCAGTTTCAGGACCTTTGTGCATCTAGTGAGACTGGCCATCCGTTGGCTTGGTTGTGCGCTGCTCGGTTCTCGAAATCGGAATCGGAATGTAGTTTGGCGAAAATCCGCTAGCTGGGAGCGGGAGGGCGTAGCCATGAACAGAGGGTATTCGCAACGTCCCAGAGAGACCTGCCAGTCTCGGATGGGGCTTGCGATGGGCGCCCGCAGTGATTTTGTGCTGCCTGGAGAGGCAAGTGCTCATGTGCGCTGCTAACCACTGTCACATACTGATTGGGGATTACTATCTTTCCCGCAAATAAAAACGAATAGATTAAAACTTGTTGACGGGACCCAGGGGCTTGAATCCTAGCTTTGCACAGCTTCTCTGTGCTTCAGTTTTCTCTCCTGAAAAAAGAAAGGCAATTATCACAGGATCCTCCTCGAAAGGCCGTTGTAAAGAAGAAAAGGAGGTTTGGAATTGTCTGAACCGCAGCAAAATGCAGCGGTTACCCATACGTTGGTGTTGCCCTTTACTGCGTGCATGACCCACGTACTCAGTTAAACTCTCCATGTGCCACCATCGTCCTATTTGCAGAGGACCGGTGCAGCACCCTGCTTAGAACGGGGGCTATGGAAAGCTAGTAATTCGCATCACTAACGCTATACTGGCACATCAGTATAAGGGGATTTTCTATCCATGTTGAATTTCCAGCAGCCTGTGTCTAGTTCCAGGGCTCTTCTGTCATTACCACCCTGAGCTCTCCATCAACTGCTCCCATCTCCAGGAGCCTGTAGAGTGTGCACCCTTGGCCTCTCAGTACCTGCTTCCAGCTCCAGAACCCTGGGGTCCTGCTGCCTGAGCTTGCAGGGTTTGTCAACAAGCCCCACACCTCGTGTCTGCTGGGGAAAGAATGGCAGGCGCTTGACAGCCATGAACTGTTTGTGCCCCTCTGGCACACGTTCCGTGGAGGGAACTATGGGAACAGACCCAAGACTGTCCGTACCATGCAGACCTCACGTTGCCATCAATGCACTCCTTTGTGCAACAAGACAAACTTTGTAACTGCTGAAAAAAAATCCATTTTTCCTTCTTGAAAAAGTTCCTGCAGCAAAGGTCTCCTCGGGCTGCCTACAGAGCCCAAGCAGTCCTGCCCTCCACCCCTCTTCTTGCGCTCTCTTTCACTGACCCTTGGCCTCGGCTGCTCTCCCGGGCTTCTAACGACACCTGAAGGTTTCTCACCCTGGAGGTTCTGGGTCCCTGTGTGTGAGAGGGGCCCAGCAACCTCGGGAACATTTACAGCTAGGAGTCCCCTTGGTTTGGCACACTGAGAGTGGCTCTGCAAGGCCCAGGAAAGGTGGCACAGGGAGCCCGTGCACAGTCCAGAGAGTCATCAGTTCATCCATTCCCTACGCGGCAAATTGGTCATTCATTCACTCATCTTTGAAGACACCCGGGGTCGGTTCCCAGTGGTCAGCCACAGGAAAGACCTGCAAGCCCCTTCAGACTCCAAAGGACTGGGAGCACACCGGCTGAGAAACAGTAAGTCCCCGCTGTTCACAGGTCTCCTTTCCAAGGGGTCAGAGCAGGGTCCGAAGGCATAATAAGCCCGCTTTGGGCTCCACCTGAGCGTCTGCACTTCCTGGAAGCGTCCACGTGCCAGCTGACAGGCCCGTGGGCTCACCCCTAGGACCCACAGCCCACATGAGGCCCTTGCCCAAGTTCGAGCACCAGTAACTTCAGCCCAGGAACCAAAGCTAGGAGGCGCACGGGGGCGGGGTTTTTCGGCCCGTGCGGCAGGCCGGGTTGTGCCAAGCCAAGAGTCAGTGGCACGGCACCAGAACCTCAGGTGTGTCACTCCTCTGATGTTAGGGAAGGCTCGATCTGCCGCCCGCCCCCGGACCCCACCCAGTAGATGGCAGGCGGGCTTCCCTCTGCCCCCTACCAGGGGCAGGATCACCGTTCCCGCCCTTGACCCCACCCCGCCCTCCATGCCCCGCCCCGCCCCCATGCCCCGCCCCACCAGTAGATTTTCGTTAACCGTGTCACCCAGATGTACTAGTCTCAGTTTATTTACATTCTTGAGAGTTGTCGCAGACAAGGAAAAGAAGAATATAGCAATCTGCGAAATCTAGGGGCCGGTAGGGCCAAGGAAGGGAGGGAGGTTGGAGGGCTGAAGGGGTGTAGCGTCCCACTAGAAGGGGAAGTGCCTCCACCCCGTGCCCCTGCCGCACGCATACATAGGACACGCCCCCACTCCCCACCCCCGCCCCGCCACAAGCCCACAGGTTCACAAACTCACATAGATGCGCTCCTAACGCGGAGACTCTGCAGTGCACCAGGAGCAGATCCGCACTCTTAGCGGACACCACTTTGGAATTCGGGTTTCAACTCCTGGACTCTGCACGGCCTTTAGCAGGCTGAGTTGCTTCCAATCTCCCGCAAGGAAGCGCCAAAAGCTTCACTCCCCAACCATGGATGGCTGAGGGTTCATCGCCTTCATCTGGTTCTGAGACCTCTAGCTCGACACCAGGGGCTAATAGCAAGGTCCCTTCTCTCCCCGCAGCACACCCCGCCCCCCCGCCCCCCAACACACACAAATCGCCAGGAGTGTAGAGGGGCAGGGATCATCACCTATTTAAAGATGTTGTCAAGTCTTACCTTGACATAAGAAGATGTGTCTGGAACTGTCTGAAACATCCTGTGTTGCTGACAAAGAATCCGAAGGCTTGAAAACCAACCTGGGTAGAAAAACCTCGGTCACCCCAGAGCGAGGAGCCCCAGGGCACAAGGTGCCAAAGTGGAAAGGGGAAAGGGAGAATGCTAATGACAAGGCTCCGATTTGCTGGACCGGAGAGGAAGGGTCCCAGTGCTCCCTTAGCCCTGCCCCGCCTTGTTCTGGGCAGGGCCTTGGAAAGATGAGCTTCAGAAAATTGGCTCTTTTCTCTACAGCCCTACAGCTTTCCCCTGCCTCACAACCTGACTGTCTTGGCTACAGAACACACACACACACACACTCAGGATTGCCACCATCATGCCCTCCACCACTCCGCTACCCCATGGCTCAAGCTTCCAACTGTTCTCTTCCCCTCTAGCCAATACTTAAAAAGAATGGCTGGCTTCAAAGCTCAGGGCCTTGTAGAGACCCTTGCCCCAGGCTCCCAGATCCTTTCCTCTCCCAAACCTCCACCGCCACTGCTCCTGGCGTGCGCAAACTCTCCCCAACCTTCTAAGAGAAACTAGGTTTGAAGGCTCAGGCAGAACAAGAATGCATGATAGCAAGTCATTTTTAGGGAAGGGGAAGCAGTGTCTACAGTCTGCATATCTATGCTTGGGGTGTCCAAATCCCACCTAGGATGCCAGGTGGGATCCTTGACATAAGGGTGTCCAAATCCCACCTCTAGGTGTGCGCCCCACAAGCCCAAGTCCCACCCAGCCAACTCCTGTGACTGGCTGTCCACCTCTGTTCTCCCACACTTCCTTCTATTAAACTATCTTTCTTTGTTGTTTTTTTTTGGGGGGGGGGCATCACTGCCTCTGGTGCTCGTGGGAGCTACCCAGTGTTGCTCCTAAGAGAGGCCGCTGGATTTGAACCACCAGGTCCGCGGGCCGCAGTCCCACACTCACCCACTTACGGCACCGGGGCTCAGCCCTATTAAACTATCTTTAACGTGGCAGCGCACAGCTTCCCCAGCAGCCAATGTGTTTCTGATAAAGCACTTTTCTCCCGTTAACACATTCCAGCTTTTCTGGCTCCTGAAGCCACAACAGACACACGCAAGTTCGGGGATGAGGCATGATTCTCTAGTCCAGAGTTGCTCCCCGCTGTCGCTGCTCCTGGAGCACCCTTTTCCAGGGCCTCCCTCATTTTCTTTGAAAGTAGGAGGAATGAAATTTTTGAGAAAAGAGAGTGGGGGTGGGAGGTGGGGAAGAAAAAGAAACCCTTGATAAAATGATGGCAAGAAAGAAACCCAGAACAAGCCCACATTCATTCCCTGGCTTGCAACCAGACCGCTGGGTCCCACCCCGCTTTGCCTCTGTGGATTCCATGAGAAGACTCACCTTAGATTTGTTTTCTGGCCCAGGCAGCAGGAGCAGAATCCCACAATTCCAGAGCGGTCACGTTCTTGGTAGGAATTCTCTGGGTGCCAGCCCTGTAACCTTCCGTGGTGCTGAATTGTACCGACCAGTTCCGTTCTGCCTGGGTTAGCCTCCCTCTGCGACTCAGCCAGGCCTCAGCCACACTGCACAGCGCCCCGCGGTAGGCAGGAGGCAGGAGGTACTGGTGTTTCTATGTGCGCCCACGACGATCGCCTCTCTCCTGTTGCCTTGGTCCTGCTCCTTCTTTCTCCCTCTTTTCTCCTCTTTTAACTTGATTTCTGTTCTCTTATCAATATTTAACTGCCAACTGGTGGATTGTTCTAGTAGGGTAGACAGCCTTCTGTCCTCAGCTGCTTTTCCAGAAACCTCCCTCTGTGATCGGAAAACTTTAAAGGACACTAGAACACACACAGTCTCTCTCTCTCTCTCTCTCTCTCTCTCTCTCTCTCTCTCTCTCTCTCTCTCTCTCTCTGTCTCTTCTCTCTCTCTCCCTCCCTCCCCCGTGTGTGTGTGTGTGTGTGTGTGTATTCAAGAGGAGAAATTGAGTTGGGAGCGAGGTCTTTTTATAGCCCAGAATATTCTATGGCACAGCACTACTCTGGAATGTGCGTGTTAGAATCTACTCCACAACTAACCAGAATAATTGTCTTCTTTGAAAGTTTAAACTCTAGCCCCAACCCCCCTTGTCCCATCCCCAGTGCACCTCTTCAGGGCAGCCTCTCTAAGAGAAAAGCAGATTGCAATGTCAGAAGAATAGTCTGGGTCTGGGGTGTCCATCATCGAAACATTAGGAGATGCTCTCACTCAGGATCTGGTCTTGCCCCCTCCAGTCTGTTTTCTTGAACCAGGGATGGCATGGCATGTCTTCGCTTGGATTTATAGACTGGCCTTGAACAGTGTGGGGATTCCCTAGTCCTCACAGCTTACAGTCACCCCTTCAGAAGTCCACCCCTATGAGACAGGACAGCATGCCGTTCTTGCACATCCACTCTTGGGCCTCCTGGAACAGAGCCCTGCTCACAGGCTTCTGCCCTGAGGAAAATGCAGGGTCCCGAGCAGAAGGACTAGGAGAGCTGTTGTTTAATGCAGGAGCAAGGCTGGAGAAGTGAGGAGAGGTGGGCATGTGCCAATTTGTCAACAAAACCCACTGAGTCAGTTTGGTTCTTCAAGCTTTCACATCTTTCCTTGCTGGGTCCTCAGGTCTTTGACTGGGGTCTGGACCCTGGGAGAGAGGGGATTTAGTAGCAGCTCTCTTGTCTCTCCTTCCTTGCCCCCTCCACTTTGGGCTCTGGGAACCTCTGACCAAAAGGCCTTTGCTAAGATTCCATTTCAGGAGAAAGCAACTTATCACCCAGATCTCCCCTCGTGGGGGGTATGAGGACTGGCAGGAGGCAGGGTTATTCATTATTTCCTTCTCAACAATATCCCAATTTTTCTCTTCTATCCCTCCCCCAAAGCTCAACATATTGAAACATTTTGCTGCTTAATAAGAGCAGCCCAGAGAGCTGTGAGGTGAAAGGCCAGCCTAGGACCGTGACTGGGGTTGCCTGGGCTGGCTCTGATGGCCAGGCAGCCCCGCCCTGCACATTCCTGACCAATGCTTAGAAAAACAAGCTGGGCCTGGGGAGGGGTGGGGGCTACAACACATAAGCCAGGGCCTCCATATTTTTGTTCTTGGAGAGATCACCATTCCCTCTGAGAAGGAGCAAGTACAGGATTCCAAACAACTGCTAACAGTAGAGAGGCCCACAGCAAGAGGGTAGTCGACGTGGACACCACACATTGTGAAGATAAATTCTTTGTCAGAAAACGGGGGTTCGGGCTATATTAATGTGGGCTATATTAATGGGAGGTGAAAACTAAACAAATCGTCTAATTTCACCCCATCCAACCTAAGATTTTCTACTCTTGATACTTCTCTTTCTTTTCCTCTCTCCCTATTTTTTTCCCACCCCCTTTTGTCTTTTCTCCCCCCGCCCCACATTTCTCCCTTCTTTTTTAGAGTGACTGTCTAGGGGATCCCTCATGTACCCCCTGATATGCTTTAATTGCTTCTTTCTTTACGTGTTTACATTCGCTATTGTCCCCTTATTTAGAACTTAAATAGTATACCTATTACTTTGTCCTTGGAAGGTTGTATGTTGCTATGACTTTGGAAAGATTTCAGCAGAGTTTCCAGACAATGGCAGACTAGACAGAAAAACCCAGAGATGTACTTTCATTACTCAATGAGAGCCCTATCAATCTCTCCACAACGGTCAGCTCCTCAACTAGGCACGTGGATTTTGCCATCCTAGGCAGCGTTTCATTCAGTTAAGACGGGATCATCATGAAGAAAGAGCTGCTGACAACAGCTGGCTACATCTCTTTAATGCCTGTCTGCCTTCATAAAAACACAAGGCACTTGAAAGCAGATGTTGACTTTACTTTGTCACAACTGGATAGTCAGTGTCCATACTGATGTTGACTGGCAGTGAAGGGGTGCAATTCTTTAGCAACCTCCGTCCTTTCTCATCGATAACCAAAGAACCAAAACAATACCCCAAGTCTCTTGCCCTTGATTCCATTCCAACTCAAGGTGTGTCAGATTAGAACTTTGCTCTTGGGGTTTTCTTCATTATACTCTTTATGAAAACAGAGCTCCCATTTTGTTTGTGAGGCATAGCTGGGTAGGCTGGAACAGCCATTGTTTGAGAAAGCAGTTGAAAACAAATGGTACCATTCAAGAATCTAAGAACTAGAGAGGGACATACAAAATAAAAGAAGCAAGACCATCATGCTGCTATTAAGTAAAATCTGACAAGAAAGCTTCACCCAAATGATGAAGATAAATGATCATTTTTGTTGTTGTTGTTTTTGGGAGGAGCATCACTGCCCTCTTATGGGAGTAGGAGGCCCAGCCTTGCTCCTGGAGAGCTGCTGCTGGATTTGAACCGCCAAACCAGTGGGTCACAGTCCCGCACTCAACCACTACGCCACCACCAGGACTCAGCCTGAGGATAAATTCTCTTCTTTGCATAGTTAGGTAAATAGCAATGTGCATATATTTGTTTCACCATTAGTACCTCGATGGTTTAATCAGAGAGCCTGGATTTGCCTTTTGCCAAATATAATGAGGGTGATCTGCTGATGGAGGTGCACAACCTCTTAAACTCTGTACCAAAATATTTGAGGGTTGTGTGTGTGTGTGTGTGTGTGTGTGTTCATGCTATGCCCATTAAAGGGGTGCCTACAGTCCTTACCACCTAGTCCAGGTCAGGAGTGGGGTGGGAATAGGGTTCAGGCTGTGTCATTCTCCAGGAGGATATGGCCAACTCCCTCTGTCACCTGGGGCCTTCAACTCACCAGGAGAAAATTGCTGAAATTGGTAACAGCTGCCATAAGGCAAGCGTGAGAGGAAAATGGGGGCAGGGAGGACTCATTAGAGCCGGCCTATCCCTCAAGACCTCTCTAAAAGCACAGTAAAGGGGCTTTCTTGTTCCACAGTTGTGCTCCCTCACAAGTCTGCAGTAAGCTGCTTCTTTAGGCCGTAAGTCTGCAATCCAGAGCCCAGGCAGCTGGCAATCTTGCTGGGGCTGTAGGAGAACAGAAGACTAGACTCCAAGAAAACTCCCCCAAAGTCAGAGGTGAGAGGGATGCTATCTGGACAGTGTTGCTTGGGTCATCCCTTGGGCTATCTGAATGTGGGCAAAGCAATTAGAATTCAGGTTTCTTGTTTGGAAAATGGATTTTACACCATCATGAGGTATTTTTCCAAATTGAGCATGCTCTAATTCCTTGAGATAAGCTGCTTTGGAGAAGAATGTGATTGAAAGACAGAGGGATGTTCTATGGCTAGGAATTGTGAGCTCTAGTCTTGGAACTTATTCCTGACATCTAGGGGAAAATATTCAGCTATGCTTCAGATGGTCATCGTAGTTTGCTGTCGTGCTGCTGTCACAGAAATACCTTAAGTGAGTGGTTTCAAAATATGAAACAAATTTTCCGCTAACATTTCCAGAAGTAATTAGAGGAAGGCTATCTCTGTCTCTTCCACTTTCTGTATCCCTGGATAGAGCTCCGCGGTTCCTTGGTGATCTTTACATGGCAACAATCCCTCGCTCCCCTGTCTTCCTAAGGGAACCTTGCTGGAGCACTGGGTTGCATGCTGGGCTGCTAACCATGAGGTCAGCAGTTTGAGCCCAGCTGCAGCCCTGAGAGGAGTTCTGTAAAGATGCACAGTCTCAGAAACACCAGGGGGCCATCATCCTACTCTGTCCCATAGGATTTCCGAGAATCAGATTAGCTCTGATGGCAATTCATTTTCCAGGCCTGGCCTCCTTAGGTTGTGCTCGAGTCTATGTCTGATCTGCTGTTTTTAGAACTCAGAATCAACTAGGGGGAGGAGCTATCTGACACTGGCAAGATCTTCCTAACAGAAAGAGATTTCTACTTACAAGTGGGATTAGATTCAGAGATATAGGGGTCATGATTTCAACACACATTTTAGCAAAACCCCATTCCATCCATCTTCTTGTTGTTGTAGGGTGCTGGCAAGTGGGTCCCAACTGAGGTCCCACAGGACAAAGCAGCGCCCAGCCCAACTCATCCTCACAGTCTGGTTGTGCCTGGGCCTATTGTTGCAGTCATTTTATCAATCTGCTCATGGGGGTACTCTTCTTTTTCACTGACCCTCTTAATTTGCCAATTATCATGCCCATCTCCATGGAAGATGAAGTGTTCACAGCCTCACTTCTAAGGAGCATTCTGGCTGTACTTCCTCTCAAACAGACTTAGTTGCTCTTTGGAAATCCCATGCTACATTCAGTGTTCCTCATCAACATAGCTATTCAAATGCATCAATTCTCCAGTCTCGATCATTTATCATTTGGTTTTCTAATGCATATGAAGCAACTGAAAATATGTGTGAGTCAGGTACGCCTTACTCTTTAAAGTGTCATTATTGCTTTTTAATATTTAAAGCTTTCTTTTGCAGCAGATTTGACACAAGCAAAACATCCTTTGGTTGTTCTGACTGTGGATTTCAAAGCGTGCTGGTGGCACAGCATGTTAAGCATTGAAATAATTCATTCCAAGCCAGTAGCTGCTCTGAAAGAGAAAGAGGAGCAGTTTGCTCCCACGAGTCTACTGTCTTAGAGAGAGGCTTATCATGAGTTGGAATCCACTTGATTATCGTGGGCTTGGTTTTTCTCAGCCCACGGTAGATAGCTTTTTCCAAGAATGAAAAGGGATCTATCTGCCAATATATTTTCACTCCAATTACCTCTGTGGAAACTGAGATTATGGTTGAGATCTCTTTATTAAGTATCCTCAATGCTTCTCACCACGGATGGCCTTGTGGAAAAAGCAATATTCCTAGCTTGGGAGTTCTTTACACTCGAAATAAGAATGTGAAAAAGCAACCCTGAGTTTTAGCCTCTTCTGAATGTTCTATTCTGTTTGCTTTGAGTGTTTCAAAGGAAAATCCCTTCTTGCTCTTCAAGCAAGCAATTTCAGAGTTTAAAGGATAGTCAACAAGGTGTTGCCATCTTTATCTCTCATTATCTGTGCCCTTGTATAGCACTTAATAAACTTAAAACCTAGACCGAGCTTCTGGAAATTTCATGGAGAGAGAAGGGGAGGGAAATCTGCTCAGGGAGATAACTCCAGGAAATAGAGGCAGTGACCAGGGCAGTGTCCATGAAAAGGGCAGTTAGGCGGGGAGCACTGTAGATTCCAGGATGTGTCTGTGACCTCTGATCCACGTCGTATTCCAACAGACACAAGAAATATTATGAAGAGACTTCCACATAACTTGTACGCAGGGCTTATTCAAAACAGTAGGTTTAAGCATCTCTGGGATCATGGAATGGCTGCAGGTAAGTACTCTCGGTAATAGACTTATCTCAGTCTTGTTAGGGTGCCTTCAAAGAAGAAGAAGAAAAAGTAAAAAAGGATGCCACAGAAAATAATTTTGAGATTAGGCCTAATATCAATTTTTAAACAAAGCTCAAGTTGTCATCTTCCCCAATCATTGAAGCTTTGCACAAAATTTACTAGAATTCTGCCACACATACACCAAACATTTAAAAAAGATTTCAAAGGTGACTTAAGACAGAGATTTCAGTTAAAAAACTTCTGATATTTTTTTGTGATGCCCACTAGGTAATCTGAATTCATTTTCTTGAAGAAAACAGGGCAAACATGGGGACTCATTAAGAAAACATTTTAAGAAAACTGAAAACTGCATTGAGGAGATGAAAGTTGCGCCAAAGAATATTTTTGGGGGGGTTTCCATTGCAACAATACACTTGCTCATTCTTTGAGGGTAGTTAAGGCTGTAATCAGTGAATTTCTTTGGAAAACTACACCTCTTTCACCCCATGACCCTGATTTTATTCCTTTTGACTTAATTCATTATCCAAATCCAACATTTAAAAGGAACTCAATTTGAGTCTTTTGTGGATGCCCATGCTTCCATTTTGATATAATACAAATTGAAGACTGTAGAATTCATCAGGGCAGGATTGGAAGGGTAAAGACTTAGATGGAGAATATGAATTTTAAAAAATTTCCTTTGGGGCTGAGTCCTTTGGCATAAGTGGTTGAGTGTGGGACTGTGGCCCGGGGGCTTGGCGGTTCAAATCCAGCGATGGCTCTCAGGAGCAGCACTGGGTAGCGCCCATGACCACCAGAGGCAGTGATGCCCCCCCCAAAAAAAAACTTTAAAAAATTCCCTTTGATAAAGTTTTCTATAATTTTGTTGCAATACTTTTTGACTCAGCCTCATACAAATAGAGTTATACAGTGCCCCTTACATAGAAGCACACATGGGTATGCACAAGCACACACAGACACATGTAGGTCCATGTGCGCACACACACACTCATAGACACATACCCATACAGGCACACACATACTCATGCAGGCACACACCAAGACACTCATGAATAGTCTCAATGTGAAAAAGATTGAAGGATTACGGATGGAGGACTCCTGGGAAAAGATCGAAAAGGGCCTTCCCTGAACTAAGAAAGTCACCTTATACTCCTAGCTAAACTCAACATAGAAAGTTTGCCATAGGAGATGAAGAGGTGGGATTCCTACAGGCAAAATAAAACAATGCAAATACAGAGCTACTTGGAAGACTAAATAATTGCCAACACTGGGTTTTGATCTCCAACTCCTGTAGCAAGCTTTTCTCAAGTTCTTTTCTTCATGGATGCTAATTAACTGATTCTATTTTATCAGATAGCTCCTAAGGCCATTCCAGTCTTACATATGCTGTTACTGTAAGGGGCATATTACTAGACTCATCTATGATTACACTTTTGCAGGTTATTGTGAGAAAGTCTCCATTCATTCTGCTGTTTAAAAATTGTGGAGCCAGGGCTGAGCCCCCGTGGTGTAGTGGTTGTGTGCGGAACTGCGGCCCACTGGGTTGGAGGTTCAAATCCAGCAGCAAGGCTGGGCCTCTTACTCCCACTACCACAGGACAGTGATGCCCCCCCCCCAAAAAAAATTGTGGAGCCTATGTTCTGTAATTATTTCAACACGACTCCAGGTTGGTGCCTTTTCTGATTGGAAGGAACCTTTACATCAGTGGTTCTTGACCTTCCTAATACCGCCGTGGCCCTTTAATACAGTTCCTCATGGTGTGGTGAACCCCAGCCATAAAATCATTTTGTCGGTACTTCATAACTGTAAGTTTGCTACTGTTATGAATCATAATGTAACTATCTGATATGCAGGATGTATTAGGCATCACCCATGAAAGGGTCATTCAACCCTCAAAGGGGTCCCAACCCACAGGTTGAGAACCACTGCTTTATATGTTCTTTTTCTTCCTTTCCTTCTTCCCTCCACCAGTCTTCCCCCTCTTTTCCTCCCTCCCACTCTCCCATTTCTTCTTCTTCTTCTTCTTCTTTTCTCTCTCTCTCTCTCTCTCTCTCTCTCTCTCTCTCTCTCTCTCTCTCTCTCTCTCGTTTGCAGGTGGAATAGAAGGTGGAAAGGTTATGAGTAGTATAATTCACTATCTTTTAGAAGGTAACAGATTGCAAACACGATGCTATCTTTGCTTCATCTAACTGGTCTTGCTCAACCCTGAAAATGGGACACGAGAATAGAATTTTTAAATGCTTAAAGCATTACCTTCAGGACCTCTTGTAAAAAAGAAAGCCAAGCAAGGGGAAATTTAGTAACTTAAAAAAATCAAAACAAAGACAACTAGTCTGGTCACCCCAACTTTGAGGGGGAAGTCAGTATATTAGTTGGAAACAAAAAGGGCAGGGCAAAACTCTTTGGCAGACTGTTGAGAAAAATGCCACAGCAAAGAAACAGAGAGTGAATTGACTCTGGCAATTGAGAGTAATGCAGACCAGGAGCTGAGCCCCCGTGGCGTAGTGGTTGTGCGTGGGTCTGCGGCCCACTGGGATGGAGGTTTGATTCCAGCTCCACGGAGCAAAGGCTGGGCCTCCTACTCCCACCACCTGAGGGCAGTGATGCCCCCCTCCCCCAAAAAAGAGAGTAAAGCAGACCAGTGCATGTGAAGCATTGAAGCTATATTCTTGCCCTCTTTCTTCCTTCCTGATCCCAATTAAGGGAAGAAAAAAAGGCCCAGCAAGAAGCCAACTGGATTAATGCCAGTTATATTCACCATGATGATCTTTTAGGTATGGTTTATATGTGGGTGGCAGGTGTGGGATGAAATGTGGTGATAGTAACTGAATGGAAAAATATACATAATAGCCCCAATACTGATTAACACGTAAGAATATTCACTTGAGAATTAAGATGCTTTGGGCCAAGTACTTTTAGTCTGCAGGGGGAAAAGATGCAATGGAAATACTTGTCTGATCCAATCCAGGTCTTCTGTGTCATTATAATTATTACGGTAATTCTCAGCTCTAAAGGACTGGGGGCAGAGGGGTTCCAGAGAGAGCAGAGTCAGGCCTCCGTGTGCCTTCAGTGCACTTCACAGCTGAGCACGAAACAATGCTCCCCACTTAACACAATAAACACGGGGGGTTCACAGCCTTGTGAGTTCCTCTGAGGAAACTGGCTCCTTAGATAAGAGATCAAAAGTGAAGGGTCTATTTTTATTTTCCTAATGTCTGTTTTTAACTAAAATGTCTCCCAGAGTTTTGACTGAGGGAACAGGGGACATAAATTCTTATCCAAACCCTCTTATTAATCTAATAGAATTGGGATCTGCCTATAGACAAATCCAGATTCTGAAATGCTCACTGTTTCCAAATGGTTGGTCAGATGAGATTGTGATGAGGGAGGCATCATATTTGACTCTGCAGAGACAAGGTTGAAGTTATCAAGGATTTCTTCTTGCTTGGAACCACAATCGATGCTCCTGGAAGCAGTGGTCAAGAGATCAAAACACTGAATGCATTAGGTGGATCTGCTGCAAAACATCACTTTAGAGTATTGAAAAGCAGGGATGTTACTTTGAGGACTAAGGAGTGCCCAAGATGTATTTGAATTGTGCTGGAGAGGGATATTGAAAGTACAATGGACTGGTGACATAAAGAACCAACCTGTGTTGGGAGAAGTGCGGCCAGAGTACTCCATAGAGGCAAGGATGGTGAGATTTCGTATTACATACTTTGGACATGTTGCCAGGAAACACCGGTCCCTGCAGGAGGACATCATGTTTGGTAAAGCAGAGGGGCTGCAAAGGAGGCAAAGGCCCTCAGCGAGATGGACTGACACCCTGACTGCGACAACGGGGTCAAGAATAGGAAAAGCTGAGGGTGGCAGCACAGGACCAAACATTTTCCTGCTATTGTGCATCAGGTTGCTGTGGCTTGGAACCAACCCCATGGCCCCCAGCAACAACCTTTTTAAAATATTCACATTTTAGAAAGAAGAGATGGAATGAATGAAATAAGAAAGACCTAAAAACTAAGCCTCCATCACCCCCGTCTCCAAGCTCTGACTGCAGGAGTACAGTGCTTATTTGCTTTAACATGGAGATGGTTACATGTGTCATTGACTAACTCGTCCGCCCACCTCTGCTGGATTTCTTGCCTTTTTGAGATCCGCACCTTCTTACCCTACATGTTATGTTTAGCAGTAAAAATCAGAGCCAGGGAGGAGTTTTCCCACTGAAAAATTCACAGGGGAGTCATGGCATGCGAGTCAGGTAGACACCATGATTTCATTTCTGGCTTGGAGACCCCCATCCTTTTTTACACCCTCTCTGCCTCCACAGGTGATTCTCCTATGCTGCCCGGGGGAAGAGGTTGCCTCTCTCAGTTTGCTAAGGATGGAACAGAGTCCCTTCTTGCATAAATGGTAAAACACTTACTACTAAACCAGAATTGCCATGGAAGACAAGCCTGGCTATCTACTTTGAAAGCCCACAGCCTTGAGTGCTCGATGGAGCATTCTATTCTGTGCACACAGTGTATCCAAGAATCAGAATTTCATGGAGGCCAGTAGTTTGGTTTTGTTTTTTGAAGAAAGGAAGTCTCATGTCATGAATACCTCGAATGGTGAGAATGGTGCACGTTGTTTGCAGTACTTTCTTTAAAGGGCCTACAAGAGAAGTCGATGATCAAATTCTTCAGTTGGATGATCCCTTCAATTTCTAACCAAACTGAATTTTGGCCTACACCATGACCGTGGAGGCCCAGAATCCGGCAAGATAAACACTTGCAATCTTGAGAGCTTATCTCCCCCTGTATCTGGCTGTCTTGCATTTATAAAGTAAATCGGGAAATCTCACTACAACAGACTTTCCTGTGAGGAGGCTGGCATTTCCTGCCTGCCCCAGTTGGGGCAGGAATGGAAGGAACACATTGCTGATGTTCAGGTCCTTTTGCCCCCCTGCAATTGCTGCCACAAGACCAACAATGGTGCAAATTAGAACTAAGAAGGGAACTTTTTGTGGCACACACTATTCCCATGATGTATTCTTACACAAACAGAACAAAAGTTCCTACCTATTTGAATATGTATGTCAGTGTGTCATACAGAGCCTAATATGGATGTGATCTGTATCTTTTCCTGAAAAACTGCCATTAAATTATGTGAAAATTAACGTATCTTTAACACACTAGGAAAATTATCTGTAAGGTCTATGGTGAACTTCTTTAAAATTCTGTAACTGAATAATGTTTTTGAACAGGGAATGGTACCTCCCTACATCTCACACAGTGGAAACTTTATTCCACTTTTAACAAATGCCCTTGAAAATGTCACCAGTGCTCATAAAATACTTCACAAATACTTCTAGTCAAAGGATGGTACAAGAGTTTGTACAGAAAACCCAATATTGTTGTTTTCAAATAATATTTTATTGTGCTTTTGGTGAAGATTCTCACAGCCACTAAGGTTCCCAGTCAACACTCTTTACATGAATCCATTACGTTTTTCACAATGCACAAAAAATCCTCATGGTTTATGTTCTGGTTGTTTCATTTGTATTGGTCTTATTTCCCTTTCCCTGTACATTCTCATTCTTACTTTAAAGTCATTTGACCTCATATAGATGCTTTTTTAAAAAAGGAAAACAATACTTTTTGGTGCTAGCTATTATTTCATGAGACAATCTGTTATTTAACTACAAGAGAACTCAGGGTTTAGTTTGAAGAGCTTCTAAAGGTAACCAATATAGTGAGTTGTTGGTTTAAAGGACTCTGAGATTTTGCTCCACATTTTCCTTCCATTATACAAAAATCGATTTATTGTGGCCTTCATTAAAACCTGATTTTCTTTGATAATGTTTATGTAATTTATTTCATGTAATTCGTTAAGCATAATGTTTTCAAGATTCACTCATGGCACAGTATGTGTCAGAACTTCATTTCTTTTTGGTTTGCTTTGTGCTGTCAAGCTGATTATAACTCAAAGCAATCTGATATGAAGGAGTACAGCTACCCCGCTGTGTTCCCTAGGCCGTCTACTCCCGGACAGTCTCAGATACCTGCTGGGGCATTTCTACCCTGTCCTTCGAGAGTTGCTAGAGTTAGACTCTATTTGACAGTGGTGAGCTTTGTAAGAGTCAATCTTTATTCAGGTAGATTTCTAGATCTTTTCTCCATTTTCAGTTGTAGAATTGACCTTTCTGTTAGTAGCTAGAAGCCTAACCATTGGGACACCAGACTCTTTTTACTGAGTAAGTATTCCGTGATACATGTTAATACATGTTAATCCCCTCATCTGTAGAAGGGCATTTGGGCTGTTTTCATCTGCTGAAATGTGCTCTGATGTGCAGATTTCTGTTGATGTTCCTGCTTTCAATTCTTGGGTATATGTTTAGGAGTGATGACTGAGTCAAAAGGCATTTCTAAATTTACTGTTTGATGAACTGCAAAATTATTTTCCACACAGATCACCCAGTTTTGTATTCCCACCAGGAATAGATGATGGTTCTAAGTTCCCCACCTTTTGCTAACAACATTACTTAAAAACCCATAGACATCTTAGATGATGGAGTGGTACCTAACTGTGGTGTTGAGCGTTATTTCATTTGCTCACTAGATATCTCCTTTTCAGTGAAATTCAAATCTTTTGCTGTATCTGTGTGTGATGTGGATGCTAGCATGTGCTTCTGCTGTGACTTTGTCTATTTTTAAAATTAGTTTTATTGAGCTATAATTAACACACCATATAATTCAATCGTTTGATCATAATAAGAAGTATTGAGTGATCATCACCCTAATTAACTTAAGAACATTTCTTTCTTCTTATACCCAGTGATGTTGACACTCCACTTCTCCTCATTTTCCCATTTTGTGCATCTAGGTAGTTATTAGTTCAGTTACTGTCTTCATAAATCCTGAGTCCTTGTACAGAAAAACATAAGAAACAAGAACAAAGAATAGGAAAAAAGGACCTAGAAACAATGGCCATAAAAACCAGTGAATAAACCCAATCTAAGAAAATGAGAATGATATTTAAAGTTTAGGACAAATGAAACGTGGGTTCAAAGAGAGATCTAATGACAAGGTGTTACCTTCCAGTGTAAGTACAGCTAAGAATCTCCATATAATGTTCTTTGTCTGATATTACACCTGTTCATATTCTTCATCTATGGGAAGTGGAAATTCACTGGGACTCAGTCCACATAGGACATAGCAAATGAATTTTGGATTTCTGTCATCATCTACAGCCTTCTGCAAACTGAGTATTTAGAATACTTTGCCCTAATTTTTTATTGTCTTTTTTGCTGCTGTTGGTTTGTTGGAAACTAAATTCTTACATGGTTCCAAATATGTCCTCTTATTCTGTAGATTGTCTCTTCATTTTCTGGATAAATCTCTTTGATGCACAAAAGTTTTCATTTTCATGACATCTCTTTGAAGTCCAAAACTATGGACTTCTACTTCATCTGATTCCTCCTTTGTTCATTTGTAATGTTTCTCCAACAATGAGCAATATTGTTTATGTCTGGCACTTATTTTCTACAATATATTTACTTATTTGTTCAGCCATAGCTTCCCTACGAAGTAGTTTCAGAATTTCCAAACCAGAAACATATGAAAGAAAATTGACCCCATAAACTATCATGTTTGTCTAGAAAAACCAATAAGGGAGTTCTACTCTGTCCTACGAGGTTTTTATCAGTCAAAATGGACCAGGGATAGCTCGCAGCCACAGCAACCGCCACATTGAACTGGCATCACTATCAATGTCATGACACTATAGAGTCGGTTGTCAAGATTTCTGCTTTGAGCCTAATAGACTTGGTTTACATAAGGGCTTAGCTAAACTCTGGTTGTGTGACCCTGGCAATTACTGAATGCCCCCACCACCCCAGTCAGTCTTTTCATCATTGCTGACCCAAAGCCATCCTATGCACGACAGAGCAAAATACTGCTCAGTGCTGTGTCAGCCCCACAACGGTTCCTGTGCCTGATCCCCTTAAAGCAGCCATCATTTAAAAAGGACAATAACAACACTATCTCTAAGTGTTATACCATACAACACCACACTCACTGCCTTTGAATTGATTCTGACTCTAAGCAACTCAATGGGACAAGGTAGTGGTCCCATGGACTTATCAGACAGTAACTTTTTATAGGTATAGAAAGTCTCTTTCTTCCATAGCAGAGTTTGTGATTTTGAACTGGTGACTTTGAGGTTAGTATCATGTAATGCACTATGTGACCAGGTACTCTACCAAGTAGTATAATGAAGATTAAACGATATTCCTCTTTAAAGCACTTAATACAATCCTGGAAGCTTTAAGTAAATATTATGTGTATTAATAAATACACTTTGTCTTCAGGTTTTCATTTTTCCTGACTATAGTTGGTGAACCATTGCTATACCACCCCCTAAAGAACTCAGTAATGACAGTTGTTAACATTGGGAAGGGGTTCTAATGTAAAGAAAACAAAGAATTACTGTCATTGAAATCAGTTTAAATACTAGAGAGAGCCCACAGGTTGGCTGTGATTTAGAACTCACTTGAAGACCCTCACAACAATGTAAGAGATGTATTTATAAAGTATTGCTTACTTAAAAGCTCAACTACAAGTGGCTGAATGTTCATTGACTTTTCAACTGAGCTATGGACCATCACAATCTAAGTTTTCATGAGCTGGTTATTGACGTAGGGTAGCGTCCCCCTGCTTGTGAACACCACACATATGTGTGCGCGTGGACATGTGGTGGGTTAAAAAGTGAGGTGTGCTTAGCCTTATGAGTTTATCTGGTCTATAAGTAATCATGTTAAGTTACTCAACTAAATCCCTCACTGTCTCTTTGCTCTCGTATGATTTTAGGGAAAAAGTTGTTTCCATTGCCCCTCAAATCATCATCATTTAGGTATATTTGTGTCATCTCTGTGATGTCTAGACATATGAAGTTTATCATTAAAGGCAGCAGTAGCACCTCTGAATATAAAGTGCTATCAAAAAGTGTCTCCATCTCTATATCCATAAGAGTAGGTTCCAGAGTTGGTGAAAACCGAGAGGAAAAAATAGTGAAATGACTAGGATACGGCTTCTCATTAACTTTGGAGGAAAAAACGGGGCTAAATCACCAACTCTTAGCCCTGAGATGGATCATTATTTGACACTGTCAAGTCAGTTTTGAATGTTCCCTCATAAGAAGAGTCCCTAATAAGGGAATAAGTCCCTAATAAGTGAACAGTACCAGCTGATGGGTTAAAAGGTACCAGATACAGGTTAAAACGAGTTCATGGAATTAAAAAGAAAACATCAGAAACCCAAAGGATTGATTGTTCAGGTGCAAAACAGGCTAGTGCCCTGGGAAGCTGGAAGAGCTTGAAGCAACCTGAGTTCTCCATGGTGGGTAAGTTTGAGCGTTTCTTTCCGAGTCTATTTCCTGTCTCTAACTGCCACAGCTTGATCATTGTGACTTAGCCACCCATGACTGGAGAGGGAAATAGAGGGAAAATTGAACTGCTGCATTCATCTCCTTTCCTGTCACATCAGCACAGCCAGAGATCACTGAACCTCTAACAGAGCCTGCTTCATAATGTTGTCTGCTTTTAAAACTGTCCTGTTGGGGTCAGGGGATAAGCATTCAGAGTACCTTCCTTGCAGAAGAGCATCTTTTGCTCTTAATTTTCTTTTCTGTTGTCGTCAAGTTGATTCCAATTCACAATGATCCTTTGGAACAGAGAACTGCCTCAAGGGCTTCATGTAATCTTCATGATAGTAGGCTGCCACATCTTTCTCCTGCAGTGCTATTCATAGGTTTGAACTACGAACATTTTAATTAGCCACTGGGTTCTCAAACACTGTGACACCAAGCCTCTCTTCTTTGAGTCCGTGGATGAAGAACTCCCTGTTCTTTGAGTCTAGGAATACAGACCAGCAAAAGTCACAATGACAAGGCCACAATATATTTCCTAGGGTGGAAACATGAAGATCAGAAATAGCAGAAGTTCATTTTTGCCCTAACAGAAACATTCTAATGCCTAGTCAATCACTAGAAATACCTGTGTAACTTATTTTTTCCTATCTCGGCTTCTGTTTTGTTAATATTTTAAATGATGATGCAAATTATTGTTTAAGGAGTCTGGATGGCACACGCAGCGGGCCCTCAGCCGATAACTGAAAGGGTGACAGTTTGCACCCATCAGTGGCTCCACAGCATAAAGCCTTGATGAGATAGTTCCATAAAGATGATCGCCAAGACAAGGCCAGGGAGAAGTTGGTGCCCTCCAACACATGGTGCCAGTCTGAGTCCCATGCCAAGCCACCGACAGCAAAATGATAACAATATCTACTATTGAAAGATGCCATTTTGAGAACTACTGTGTTGCCCCGAGCCACGCCCTTTCCAGTTGTCTCACACGTGCGTGGAAGTTGGATGATGCAAAAGGAAGTGAGAAGAAGCATTTGTGCATTTGAATTGTGCTGTTGGCAAAGAACCCTGATTATTCCGTGTTTTCTAGAAAAATGGACGAGTGGTCTTAGAAGATGTAAAGTTGGAGTGATGTTTAGACATGAGCGTGGAGAAATGTTGTCTTGCTTAATTTAGACGTGCCATCAGGGAAATCCAACTTCTAGAAAAGGAATCACACTAAACTAGGTAAACTAGAGAGTCAGTGTAAAATGAGAGGACATCCTCAGGAAGGGGAATTGACATGATAAATTCAGAACCAGGCAACATTTTGTTCTGTTTTATGTAAGATTGCCATGAGTGAGCACTGGCTGGGTGAGAAATGATAACTACCACCCACTATTGGAAGCCAGCTGTGGAGAATCAGGGAAAGTAATTCTGAAAGGCATGTCGCAGGTCCATGTCCAAAGAACCATTCTTTAAAACATGCTTCTAAAAATTGACTGATAACTAAAAATACCCATTTGACACAGGCCTGTCTGCACTGATTTTTCATTTTACGTGCAAAACTTTTGTTTTTCCATTTTCATTGGCTAGAGTTTTGTTATTTGAAAGTAAGGTGTGGGAAGTCCTTCAGAGGTTCAATGGGAGGCAGGGAATCGGATATAGCTTTTCTCTCTAGAAAGAACTTTCATCAAGATTTTTAAAAATGTTTAGGCTCCGCTTGCTACTGTAACCTCTTGTCTTCTGCCAAATGGCAACACAACAAAGAAAGTCTCCTTTTCAAGTTTCTGGTTAATAAAACAACACAACCCAAGACAAATAAACAGAAACAGAAGGCTTGCGCTAGCATAACTTAATGAGCACATGTGTGGAGAGAGGAAGGACTCTTTTGCTGGATGGGAGGACCAAGAAGTACAGCCTGCCACCACACCTAAGGCATGCCACTGCACATAAGACAACAGCCCAGGGCTTAGGGCTCCAATCAATGGATAGGATAAGCCTGGAAAAATCTCAAAGACACACAGCCTGTTCTTTTTCTTTTTGTTCTTTTGGACCTTTGTGCCCCCAAACTTAGCATATTTTAAAAGCTGATGGAAATTTTTGTCGGTGACTGATTTTCTAGCGGGTGTGACAGCAGGCACCTGCATTGAATGACACTTCATGTTGTGTTTGTAAGAAGAAAGCGTGATTTGATAGAAGAATGGTAGTGGTAAATAACTTGAAGAGTTTGAGTAGATTCAATGATCACCTGATTTACTTAACCTGTGAGACCAGCCATCTCAGGCTTCTGTTCTTTCTTAAAGTGATAGCACTTATTCAGACTCAGCTGTGTGTGACGTGAGGACTCGAAACCTTGCACAGGAATGGAAGAGAGGGCGGATGTTATTAGAGATGGTTGCGTTTCATGCACCATAACACTAGGGTCTAGATGTCTATCTAACAAAGGACTTCAAAGGTGTATCATGCTCTTGCATCTGCTCGTGTGGTTTCAAGGTGAGAATTTGGGCATGCTCAGATAGGAGAAGTAGGAAAATTCAACTCGCTCATTCTGTGTTTTTTCTCCTTTTCCCTTCTTGTATTTGATCTTTAAGAACGCCATCTTACCTCTGAAATCCACTAAATCCCTTCTTTTCAACAGGACACACAGAGTAATGACTGCCACAGTAGGAGTAAACATAAACTCCAAACCCAAAATGAAAACATTTTTTTAGTACTAGTTTATCTTAGATGTGAAGGAAGAATATTCTCAGATCTTCATCTGTGTTCTCAAGGGATGTCTTTAGGCCATTGTGAGGTAGTTTCTGCTTATCAGTTGCTGCTAAAAGCTAGAATCAGAGTAAATGCAACAACTGCATAACTAAGGATTTATAAAGCTTCAAAGGAAAAACTGTTCATAGAAAACTGAAGGGCCAATTCTTTAGTAATGTGCTAAATAATAAATGGTGAGTATAGAACTGTATGATACCAGTCTATAATGTCTCCTTCCAACTCACGAAGTCGCAGGTCAGTGGGTGCAGAATCCTGATGTTTGGAGGGGTCTCCCCATGGCTCCTCACTTCCAGGGCTCAGGGTCCATCAACAACATCCAGTGGTAGTAGAGGCAACTCAGTGCTGGCAAGGATCTCCATGTGGCTTCTCCGGCTTCAGAGGTCTGGCTTCTCTAGCATCAGAGGTCTGATTCCATCAGGGCAAGGCCGTGTGACTTCTCCTCTGGTACCTGCAGCTCCTCGGACGCTGCCATCTTGTCTTGTCTGTAGTTTGTTGCCTCTAAGACTGACTCCCAACAACTAGGGAGAAAGCTTCTCATCTCCACGAGGGAAATATTGTGATATTTCCCAGAAATCTCAGAAGAAAGCCAGGCCCACACGGAGGCCTCATTAGCTACTCAATGGCTATCTCCAGATTAACAGGCTAGACTCCACCCCTATAGCTCAATCATGAAATTAATGTAAGCACATGACCACCGCACCCCCTCTCCCCCATCTCACCATTCTCTCTTCTAAGAAGAGTTCTGGCTATACTTTTTCCAAGATAGATTTATTGGTTCTTCTGGAAGTCTACAGTATATTCAATATTTTCCCCAATACCATAATTGACATTCATCAATTTTTCTTCAGTCAGGCACAGCTTAATCCTTAAAATGCTATCTTTTTTGTTTGTAATGCTTTAAAAGGTCTTTTACAGAACATTTGCCCAATACAATATGTCTTTGGTTTGCTCCCTTCTGAATCCAGGAGTGTTGATTTTGGCTCTGACTTCAACATTTTCTCCCTTTATCAGGTTGTTAATTAGCCCAGTTATGAGGGGTTTTGCTTTCTTTATGTTAACATGTAATTCATGTTGAAACCTTTCATCCTTGATTTCTAGCACTAGTGCTTCAAATCCTCGTCACTTTCACCAAGCAAGAGGGCGCCATCCAAGTATCACAGGCTGTTAATGAGTCATCCTCTAACCCTTGAACCACGTTCTAATTCTAGAGATTGATTTTGCTCTTTCTGCAGATTCAGAAAGTGTGGTGAAAGAATACGAGCTTGTTACTCACTTTTGTTGATTTTAACCATACAATATCTCATTGTTCTTTTCAAACGACTGCCTTGGCCTGTGTATTAAGTGTGCACAAGCACACTTACGCATTTTGGAATTCCTATTATGTGCAATGGTAGCCATAATTTGTTATGATCTATAAGCCAAACACGTTTACATAGACAATAGAACATTGGCTAGTAGTACCTTTATGGTATTCTTGACTTTCAACTAAGATGACTTGACATTAGTGATGATATCCTTCATTTCATGTCCTCTTCTGAATCTTGCTTGAAATTCTGGCAGCTCCCTGAGGAAATGTATTGCTACAACAAGTTTTACATTGTGCTCAGCAAGATTTTACTCATATGAGATTAACAATATTGTTTAATACTGTTTACATTCTATTGGATCATCTTTCTTTGTTTGGTTTTTTAAATCATTTTATTGGGAGTTTGTAAAACTCATCACAATCCATGCATTTATACATTGTGTCAAGCACATTTGTACATTTGTTGCCATTTTCATTTTCAAAGCATTTTCTTTCTATTTGAGCCCTGGGTATCAGCTCCTCATTTCCTCCCTCCTTCTCCCACTCTCCCTACCTCATGAACCCTTCACAAATTATAACATTATTATTTTTCATCTCTTACACTGACGAGTGTCTCTCTTCACACACTTTTCTATTATCCACCCCCTAGGGTAGATCATTGTGATTGTTTCCTCCTATCTCTACCAATTTTCACCTTACCCTCCTGGTATCAATACTCTCAATATTGGTCCTGAGGGAGCTATCTGTCTTGGATTTCCTGTGATTCCAGCTCTTGTCTGTACTCAGGATCACCTTTCTTAGGAATGAGCACAAATGTGAACATCTAAACCATTCCTAGGAACAGTGAAGATAGTGTATTCAGTATTGTATCTGTTTGTTGAAACTTCTTAATTGACATTCCATTCATGTTTTATGTATTCTTTTTCACTAGGACCATTAGTGTAGCTTGGACTTCTTTCTTCAGTATCACTAATTTTTGATCATATACAGCCTCAAAAAATAGCTGAACATCAATCAATTCATTTTGCTACAGTAACTCTTTGTGTATGCGTATGTGTGGTTTTTCTTTTTTTAAAAGTTTTACTGGAATATAATTTACATATCATAGAATTTAATCGTTAAATCATATTATACTACTATGTCTTTCTTATCCATTGATTATATTACAGCATTATAGTGCAAGCCTTAAATTTTTTCTTCAGGTCTTTCAGTTTGAGAAAAGCTGAGCATGTTCTTTCTTTTGTTTTCTAACCCCAGCTCTCTGTATATTTCATTGCAATACTTCATTTTGTGTTCTTTACATTTTGAAATATTCTATTGAGTTATTTTGCTCCATGATATCCCCATTTGATTTAGCTATTCTACATTCAAAAACAAATTTCAGAGATTCTTCTGAGGTACATTTTGGTCTCCTTCTATTTCTCTCTTTAACTCTATAAGAAGTTGATTAATAATATATAGTGGGGGAACAGGACACTTACCCACTCAAGGGGAGGGCATTATTTATATCTTCATAAGGAAAGAGGGACCAGACTTCAACCCAGGATTCTGGAATATGAATGCATTGTGATGGCATGGAGCTAGGAACTAGTGGAGGGGTCGGAGGGGACTGGCCCCAATCCTAACTACCTGGAAAGCAACCTCTCCCCCCAGAAGAATTTACTTCAGCCCTGAAGTTGCAGCACAGAGAGGGGGACATATCTGATCAGAGCACACAGGACCAAATGAGGGGGAAGAAAAAGAGAGTGGAGCCCATCTTAGCCCACCAAGTCTGGAGGATGATATTCCGGCTCAGAACAGCCAATGCACAGAGTGGACCAGATGGCTGGCTGCACAATGAGACACAACATCCCTTGCTGACCTATGGCCCCACAGGGCACAACATTGGAGACACAGTGTTGGAATTGGCCCAGTTATGACCCCACCACACCAAGGCAAAACACTAAGGGTGTGTGGCAGAGCAGCGGGGTTGCAGAGCAGGGAGATCCTGAGGGAGTGCCAAGGATAGACTTTGCGGTCAGAGAGTGACACTCTAGCAGACTAGACTGGGGGACACTCCTAGAGGTCAATAAACAGACCTTGAACTATTTACAGGTTTTCCTTATTATTCTATTTTCATTTTCTTTCTTTATTCATTTATTATTATTGTCTTCTTCTTAGTTGTTGCCTTTTCATTTTCTTTTGTTGCTTTGTTTTTCTATGCCTCTTCTTTTGTGCATATCATTGTCTCTGCATCCAAACTAGACGAGATAGATTGAATGAACCTATCCAGGAGGAGAAAACAATGGAACCATTGGTTCCAAGGAGACACGGGAGAGGGGGATGTGGGGGAATATAGGGGGTGTTGACCAACCCAGAGAAAATGGAACTACAAGCGATCCAAACTCAGTGGCAAGGAGGGTGTGAGAGGCCTGGTAGGGATTGATCAAGGGTAATGTAACAAAGAGAAATTAGTGAAACCCAAATGAAGGATGAGCATGATAGTGGGACAAGAGGAAAGTGAAGGGAAATAGAGGAAAGAACTAGGAGGCAAAGGACATTTATAGAGGTCTAAATACAGGCATGTACATATGTAAATATGTTTATATATGATTATGGGAAAGTAAATCTATGTACATATATATACAGATTTAGTATTAAGGTAGCAGATGCACATTGAGCCTCCAGTCAAGGACACCCTCAATACAAGAACAGTTAGTTCTATTAAACTGGCATTCCATGATGCTCACCTTCCCAACATGATGGCTGAAGACAAATGTGTGCATAAGGATATGTGGTGAAGAAAGCTGATGGTGCCAGACTATCAAAAGATATAACATGTGGGATCTTAAAGGCTTGAAGGTAAATAAAGGACCATCTAGCTCAGAAGCAGCAAAGCCCACATGGAAGAAACACACTAGCCTGTGTGATCATGAGGCGTCAAAAGGATCAGGTATCAGGCATCAAAGAACAAAAAATCATATTTTAAATGAAGGGGAGGGCAGATTGGGGACCCAAAGCCCAGCTGTAGACAAGTGGACATCGCCTTACAGAATGGTCACGAGGAGGAAACGAGTCAGTCTGGGTGCAGTGTAGCAATGATGAAACATACAACTTTCCTCTAGTTCTTAAATATGTTCTCCCCCACCTCTCCCACACCCCATATACACTATCATGATCCCAATTCTCCCTTACAAATCCCACCAGAGGATGTACACTGGTACAGATAGGAAACAGAATCACAGGGAATCCAGGACAGATGATCCCTTCAGGACCAGTGGTGAGAGTGGTGATACCGGAGAGTGGAGGGAATGTGGGGTTGAAAGGGGGAACCAATTATAAGGATCTACATATAACCTCCTCCTTGTGGGATGGACAACAGAAAAGTGGGTGAAGGGAGATATCACACAATGAAAGGGGAATAGAACTATGTACTCATATCTATATATCAAGAATTAAAGTTGCAGATGGACATTGGGGCTCAAGTCATGTGCTCCCTTAACCCAAGGACATTTTATTCTAACAATCCAGCATTCAGTGATGCTCTCCTACCCAATATGATTGATGAAGACAAAATGGGTGCATAAGCAAATGTGGTGGAAAAAACCTGATGATACCTGGCTATCAAAAGATATAGTGTCTGGATCTTAAAGGTTTGAAAATAAACAAGTGGCCATCTAGCTGAGAAGCAACAAAGCCCACATGAAAGAAGCATGCCAGCCTGCATGATCGTGAGATGTTGATGGGATCAGGTAACAGGCATCTAAGACCCTGAATAAAACTATACCCAAGGTGAATGTGTATTTATGGGGGGGGGGGGCATGGAGTGGAGACCCAATGCCCATCTGTAGTCAATTGGACATTCCCTCAGAGTGAGGTCACAAGGAAGAGATGAGACAATCAATGTGCAATATAGCACTGATAAAACACACAACTTTCCTCTAGCTCTATGGTGCTTCCTTCACCCACTATCATAACCTCAATTCTATCTTACAAATCAGATTAGACCAAACATGCACACTGCTCCGGATAAGAGCCCACAACACAGGGAATTCAGGAGTTAAGCCCAAAGAGCTACCAGGAGGATTAGGAGAGAGTGGGGGCAGAAAGAGGGAATTGATCACAAGGATCGACTAGAACCCCCTCCTAGGGGTATGATTAACAGAAAAGTGGGTGAGGGGTGATGCAGGATGATGTAAGATATGGAAAAAATAATCTATAACTTATCAAGTGTTCATGAGGGAGGGCAAGTGGAGGGAGGGAGGGGAAGAATCAGGGAATCAACCAGGAAGAGAAAGTTTTGAAAATGATGGTAGCATATGTGCAAGTGTGCTTGACACATTGGAGGAATGTATGGATTGTGATAACAGATGTAAGAGCTTCCAAGTTAAAAAAAAAAAGATTTTGGTTGGCAACTTTTTCAGAATTTTATATATGGTATTTCATTACCTTCTTGCTTACGTGGTTTCTGCTGAAAAAAATCCAAGTGTATTCTCATTGGGTCCCCCTGTAGGTAAGTTTGTAGCTAATATCAAGATTTTTTCCTTTTCTTTGATATCGGAAGTTTGATTACAAGTTGTTTGGGTGATTTTCTTTTGGAGTATGTATTGTTTGAGGCTCTGTCAGCTACTTAAATAGTTCTTTCTCATCTTTTATGGTGTGAGGCAAGTTTTCTTCCAGGAATTTTTGACTTTTTTTTAAAAAACATTTTTTTGCTTGTGGCTTTTTTGTCTATTTGTTTTTTCCTGTTCTAGAATCCCAATGTGATGTAAGTTATGTCCGTTGATAGAGCCAACATAATTTTTAGGCTGTTTTCAGATTTTTTTTTTGCCCTCTTAGTTGATTGTTCTTGTACATTAGAATACAGACATTTTCTTCAATCTCATGAATTCATCTTTCTATTACTTCAGTTCTACTGCTCTGCTCTTTTAGTGTCTATTATCTTATACTAATCTTCTTTCTTTTCTTCTTTCTTGCTATTTCTGTGTAACTTCTAATGTTTCTTTTTTTTTCTGTAGCTCTCTTTTTCTCCTTCTGTTGCAAGTACCTAGATATCATTCTTCTGAATTATTTTTCTGAGCTGTCCAATGCCTTTTCTTCCTCAGAAATATCTTTTAGCTCTGTATATTGGTCACTTGTTTGTGGCTATGTTTTCTGCTTCTTCGTGTGAACCAAGATGGCTGATGCAGCTGTTGGGGTTGAGGAACCCGGAGGGGTTCGGGCTAGCTTATGTGGGGACAGGTGGCATCATCAAATAACACAAGAAAGAATAAAAACTCAAATCAAAAAGCAAACATCGGGCTGAGCCCCGGTGGCATAAGAGGTTGAGTGTGGGACTGCGGCCTACGGGCTTGGCGGTTCAAATCTAGCAGTGGCTCTCAGAAGCAGCACTGAGTAGCTCCCGCAACCACCAGAGGGCAGTGATGCCCCCAAAAAACAAAAACCCAAAAAACAAAAACAAGCAAACATCAGCAAAAATGATGATAGCAACAAATTTTAAAAGAATAGAATAGAATAAGCCTGTTAGCAACCTAATGAATCTCATACACCCATTCAGCCTACTTGGATCCAGTAGCTGCTTTAGCATTCTCGGTCACCGCTGTGTGCTTAGAGTGCCTCCCAGATTTCATAGAGCTGGTGTGTATTCACCAGTGGGCGAGCACGCAATCTGGCATCTTTTCTAATCAGCAGGGGCCAAGGGGAATTAAAGATTACCATTCTCTTCATTTTATATTCTTTGTTTCTCCACTTGAGGTTTATCAAAATGTTCAAAGAAGAGAATCAGAAGAAAGAAAAAAAAGCAAAACCAAAAAAAGTAAAACTACCTTCTGTTTTCCTTCTCAGATTTTTATCCCAGGACTGACTTTTGTGGATGTCAGCAGGTATGGGTATTAAGATTGGTTTCTCTTCTATGGCTTTTTATCAATACAGAGACAGTAGCAAGGGAAAAGAAAACTTTTTTTAAAAAACCATACAAGTAGCTGTTTTGGGCCCAGACCAAGTCAAAGAGGTCAGTGTTTCTGCCAGAGCCCATTACTGGAGCCCAGTGGGGTTCTCACACTGTGATGGATGGAGTGTGCAAATGTTTAAGCACCAGGGACGCAGCCAAAGAGAGCTTCAGATGTTTCAGTTATCCCTTGTTAGTTTTTCTTTGTTTTCATGCTATGGCATGTTCCTGCCTGGCCTATACCTTTATCCGGCTGCTCTTTCCCCTGGGTATGTGAAGGGAAGGTTATAACCAGCCACTATGTCACCCAGGTGTAGTTTAGTCACTGTCCCATTCACCTAGTCACTGTCCCATTCACCTAGACATCATGAAGAAGCAGGGTGTTCCTATCTCTGCCTTGTTGGCTCTGCGATGTACTAGGAGCTGCTTTTCTGGTAGCTGGGAGAGGGATGGGTCTTGCGGAGCTCGTCTAGTACTGTACAAGCTTCAACCAGGAGAGAATCATCGATGATGTTCCCAGATTTCCTTGTAGCTGATTTTGGCCCCCTCAAGCCATGCTATCCTCCAAGTTTCCCTTCTGCTGCACATTCTGGTTTCTTTGTTGTAGAGAGAACAAGTAGTACACCTGATTTAATGAACCACATTGCTATCTTTTACCAAAAGTCTTCACCCATATATATTTCTTGCATCTTTAATGCATCTCTATCACATTTAATCAGTCTTAGCTGGTAGAAGTTGCTAAAAATCTTCAGTGTCTTCATCTTTTTCATTATTGTTTGGTGTGTAAATTTGATGAATACTTGCATTAACTAGGCAAGTGGGTATTACCTATCATTGACAGAGATGTGCTTAAGGGTAAATCTTGAAGTATTCTTTTTGACAATGAATACTATTTCATTCACCTTCAATCTGTCACTATTGGCATGTAGACAATTTAATTGCTTGATTCACAATGGCCACGATGAGTTCATCCTAATGACTTGGATATTTATTTCCACATTTTCTGTACCATTTTCATTTTTGATAACTTCTGCTTTTTAAAGTTCATACTTTTTACACTGATTCTGATTGTTAGTGGATTTATGCAACTGTTTGTTTTCATTTTAGTTGTGCCACAATAGTAATAAAGGTCCTGAAATTGATCATTAAAATGATCCACTTTGAGGAGGTAGTTCTTTCTCAGTTGTATTTTGAGAGCCTATTAACCTCAGCGGCTCAATTTCCCACTCTATACCAAACAATATCCTATTGCCATTCGTAAAATTTTACCCGCCCCCCCGAAGATTGCCTAATCCTTTTCCTAGTTGTATTCTAAAAGCTTCATTCAAACTTGTACAACATAGGTAGCAGTGTAGGTATTTTAAGTCATAGCCCATGATATCACAGTGATATACAACTCACAATAGTATAACAAACTGACAAACAAATGGTGAAAATCTCTAATTATCCAAATGTATAACTGTTGAGTGATTCCAACTCATAGAAATCTTATTGGACAGTGTGGAATTGTATCATAGGGTTTCCAAGTCATATGTATTTGTAGAAACAGACCGCTTGCTACATATTTCTCCTGTGGAGTGGCTGAGGATGAACCAGCAGCATTTTAGTTAACTACCATTACGCGATGGATCCCAATTCTCATATTACTTCTGTGAAATCTTATTTCCTTTTTTGAGGACTGTGCCAGCTTAACCTAAAACTTCTTTACTGGATGATCACCAAAAAGAAAGTAGACTCTCAATTTCACAAATGAAAAGTGTTTGGTTTTTTTTTTTTGGGGGGGGGGGGGCATCACTGCCTCTGTTGGTCGTGGGCCCTACCCAGCCTTGCTTCTGGAGAGCTGCCGCTGGATTTGAATTGTCAAAGCTCGCAGGCCGCAGTCCCATACTCAACCACTTACACCACCGGGGCTCAGCCCATGTGTTTGGGTTTTATTCAAAGTTTGCTGGCAGCACTAGAGAAAAGCACGATTAATGAAAATGTTGACAATTTTAATCCACCCAGAGGTCCTTTGGAAGAAAGGTCCATTGATCTGCTTTTAAAAGGCTGTAGTCTCAAAAACACTATGGGACATAGCTCTATTCTGCAACACACGGTATTGCTGAAAATCTGAGTCAACTGAATGTCATCTGGTTTGCTGGTTATGTCTTAGGTATCATAAAGGATTTGATGGTCTGCCTGGGTTCTGTTCCCATCTTCATCAGAAAATATGATCATAGGTGTTTAGCTATTTTTCCTACAGCCAAAGTCTCTCAGGAACAATTCATTCTTTCTCATTTCCAAAGGTGGGTTACAATTTGACTTTATAATTTTGGACAATCTCGTCCTTCTTTTAAATCTTACCCTCAGGATAGGCCACATAATTTAATTTTTTTCAAGGCAAAGATTGTGGAACCTTCTAGGAACCTTCTTCCTCATGTTTAAAAGGTAGCAGTCAGTAGTGATTTTCCCCTTCTTGCCTCAGTCTTTGTTGGTGATAATGATCTTATGATCGAAAGAGAAGTTACTATTAGAATAAAGCTCATATCCAGAGGACTGTAGAATATATGAGAAGAATATATCCTAAAGAAGTCAGAACCCTCAGTGGATGATCTTGGAACTTCTGGATTTCCAGGTCTAAGAGCAAACAGAATTTCTTATTACTTTAGCCAACTGAGTCAGCTAAAAGTATTCTACGTGATTTAGGGGCTTGGATTCTTAGTATGGTGTAGAGTAAGCCTAGTAAAAGAGGACCTAAATAGAAATCTGAAGACAGTGTCTAGTGTATTACACTGCTGCTGTTAGCGACCACGGAGTCGGCTCTTACTCACGGCAAACTTATGTGCAATGATTTATTCCCTGGTCCTCCATCATCCTGCCAATTGTTGATATTTCTCACCCCAGTGTTGCAGGCATCTGTGTAAGCCTACTTCATGGAGGATTTCCCTCATTAATGTAGCTTTCCTGATCAATCTTTCTTGATCCCATGCTTAAAGTACACAAAGGAGGGTTTTACTATCTATTCCTTGAAGGACCAAAACTGTTGTTAATGCCATTTAATTTATGTCAACAAGATGACCCTATGCAACATAGAAGAATAATACATACAGGAGCAATGTGCGTTGTCTTTCAGAAGTGGGTGAGCCACTGGGTGGGCTTCAACTAATAATCTTTCAGTTAGTAGTGGTGTCCTTAATCATTGCACTGCTAGAGCTCATTCAGATGTAAGATTACCACAAACTATTTATGTGTTCAAGAGAAAATCTTGCTGTATTCCCAAGGTGAGAGGGTGTAATAAATGCCAGAAAGCTGAGTGAAAGCTTCAAAGAAGTTGTATAAAATGTTATTACTGTAATTTGTAGTTTCAGACAACTAATGTGCTAAGATAAAAATCATAATCATGACAAATTTGTTGAGAGATTATTGTTTGAAGCATTGTGTTAGTGCTTAATGGTATAGCTCACTTTACTGCATTACAATCTCTTTTTTTTTTGCATTGCAATCTTTTAAGGCACAGTTATTGTATTGCCATTTTACAAATAAAAGAAAAAAGGGTTAAAATGCTAAAAAGCTTTCCCCACTTTATATAGTCAGCAAGTGGTGGAGCTTACAAATATGTGTTTGATAATAATAACTTTCCAAACAAGCATTCAAGATATTGTCAATTCAAAAAAAAAAATGCCACAGATCCCAAATCCTGATTTAGACTATCCCCATTTTCCAGTGTTTTACCCTGGTACCATTATTATCCAAGTCCCTCTTAGTGCTCCTGGTTTCTCCCTCAAAAATTGATACTGTGCTTGTTTATGCTTCAGGGTATGAAGTATTTTGTGCTGGTATTGATTTTCACCATGCCTCTATAAGTTTGTGTATCCATGAAGGTGGAGAGAATTAATGTAAGCAGAATTAATGTAATGTAAGAATTAATGTAATTAATGTAAGAATTAAAAATTAATGTAATGTAAGTTGCTTCAAATAGTCTGATACTGCTATTCTGAACTGATTCCTGTTCTTGGAATGCTTTTTGAAGTGATGGTTTGCTGGACACGTACTCTAGCTATAAATGATCTAATGCCTTGTATTTAAGCCTTTGGAAGATTAAAGATAGGTAGGTATTTAGTGTCATGAGGCAGAATTTCCTAAAAATATCTAGGACCATGTCTCTTAGACAGAGACAGTGTTGCCCTGTAGGGACCTTTGGCCATGTATAGAGACATTTTTTATTGCCACAACTGGGAGAGAGGGCAGTGTGCTACTGGCACCTAGTGGGTGGAGATCCTGTCTAACATCTACCAATGCATAGAACAGTCACCATCAAGAAGTTATCTAACCCCAATATCAGTAGTGCTGAGGCTGAAAAACTGTGGGAAAAAAACATGATTCAGTACTGAGATTTTATTTCTACCCCATCACTGTTTGATTAGAACTCAGCTAGTTCATCCTATTTAGGAGGGGGAGGGATGCTATCAATGTCCTGACTTTTTTACAAATTGGTACCCATAAGGGGATTCAGAAAACCTTTGGAGCTTGTTAAACAGTCCTTATAGGGGAGAAACAGGACGATGCTGATGGAAGATTATTCCTCGAAAGACTTGATATGAGTAGTAGGAACCTGCCCCCTCTCGTTTCCC
>PVJH01001411.1:181583-211267 GCA_004026705.1 Nesogale talazaci | reverse complement strand
GCCTGCCACCTTTACAGCCCCGGGCACCTCCTCTCGGCGCCCCGGGCACCCACCTGGATGAGCAGCTTCACGTAGAGCAGCGGGTGGCTGAGCGCGGTCACCCCCGCGCCCAGGGCGACAAAGAGCGCCTCGGTGGTCGGGGTGCTGTCTCCGGAGCCCAGGCCCCCCGACGCACCGTCCATCCTGCGGGCAGAGGGTTGCGCTGCAGGCCGCGGGTGCCGCGGGTGGGCGCGATGCGCCGGCGGCGGGTCTCGAGCTCGCGCCTCGACCCCCGCCGCCGCGCCGCCGCGCGCTCCCGCTCCTGCCCCGGCGCCAGCCATCCGTGCGCCTCCACTCCCGCGAGCCCAGGGCGCTACTTCCGGGTCCGAAGCTCCCATGGCTCCGGACCGGGAGGTCACTCCCCATCACGTGACGGGCACCCCCCCCCTCTTCGCCCCACTGGGGCGTCAGGGGGCGGGGCGGGAGCGTACCACTGGCGGGCTGGAGGGGGGGGGGTGTCAGGGGAGGCTGGTGCGCGCGGGATGTGACTTACTACCCGGCTCCAAGCCCGAGCCTGCTTGGGGAGGGGGGGGGGGTGCCCCGCACGCTGGGCGGCGAGTTTGGGGTTCGCAGACGCGGGGAGCTGGGTCCTGGGGTTCAAGGCTGCGTGGCCCGCCTCTGGCCCCGCACGCTCCCCCTGGGAGCCCCGGGGGCGGGGGGGGGGGGGCGCGGAGTTCGCGGCTTTGGAAGCCAGACGCCCCCAATATGGTCTGCGGCTCCATCAAGTCCCCTCTCAGGCTCCGGGAGCGTCTGTCGCAGTCCTTGGCCCGCCCCTTTGCGCCCTTATTACGCGGGTAAAAGGGCCGCTGCGCGAGCCAGGCTGTGCTACACGCCAAAGCCCTTTCCAGTCTTCCCACAGCAACAGCTGCGGGTGCACCCTCTGCCCCGTCCCAAAGCAGTGGCCCTCCAGGATTTCAGCCATCTGGAACTTTCCTTAAAGGTTACAAAGTTTGCCTCGCCCTTAAAGTACTCCAGGAGCTCCCTTCACTCGGTCGGTGCCGGGGGGGTCCATTCAGTTCGGATTCACTGCCTCCCCGACCCTACCTGAAAGGAGAGCGTCCCATGCCTTCATCATCACGACTATGCCGCGGCCACTGGGTCCATCTCATGGGAGATCTTCCTTTTTTTGCTGACTCTCGGACCACCTAGCCTGATGCACGGTCCCTCCTGATACCACGGCCAAGGGACTTGAGAGAAATCTGGCCACCTGGTGTGCTTTCAACCCTGTGCGCCACCATTGTCATTCAAAGGCATGGAATCCTTCTGGCTTTGTCCGGTTCTTTGTCCAGCCCTTGAAAGCGTAGGAGGCAATACCAGCGTCTGGGTCCAGGCGCACCTTGGCCCTCACAGCGACATCTTTGCTGGTTGGCACCGCCACGAGGTCTTTTGCAACCGATTTGCCCCGTGTAATCGCGGTCGGATTTCCTGAATGCTGCTGCTTCCATGAAGGCTGGGGTGGATTCAAGTGCAATGAAGTCCTTGCCCGCTTCAATCTTCTTATTACACCGTGGTTGCTGACTGGTCCACACTGTGAGGGCGTTTGCTGCCTTGATGTGTTTAAGTGTTATGCCACCCTGAAGGCCGGAGTCTTTGGTTCTCAGCAAGAGCTTCGAGACCTCTCCACTTCCAGCAAGCCACAGCAAGTGCTTCGAGACCTCTCCACTTTCAGCAAGCCACCTTGTGCCCTCTGTGAAGGGGTTTGCCTCCAACCCTGGTGCCCTGTGCCTGCTCACAGAGTCCAGCTTCTCTGATTATTTGCTCAACGCACAGGTTGAATCTGTACGGTGAGAGGGCGCAACCCGGGTGGACGATTTTCCCGCTTTAAAACCACATAGCCTTCCCGTGTTCTGTTTGAGCAGCTGCCCGTTGGTCTGGGTGTAGGTCGTAAAAGAGCACAAAGAGGTCTTCTGGAATTATACGTACAGTCAGTCGAATGCTTTTGCGTGGTCAGCCAATGACAATCTTCCCAACAGTCTTTGCTTTCGGGCAAGAGCCATCGGGTGTCAGCGAGGGTGCCCCCGTTCTCCCTCGTGAGATGGTTTTCGCCCGCCATTCCATGTGGCCAGCCACTCTGCGGGGTGCGGTCTAGTCCCCAGTTAATCACACTGATCAGTGAGTTAGATGAATACCCTTCAATAACCTACCACGTGCCAGGTACATTTGTAAGTTATTCACTCATGTCTAACCCTCACAACAATCCCCTCAGGAAGGAACTTACTACAGCAAGTGCCTCTTCCTATTGGCTCAGCACCCGGCCAAGACACCCAGAACTGGGTCACGCCAGCCAGGGGTGAGCGCGAGAAAACTTGCTGTTTAAAGGGCAAGGAAGCCAATGTCCTGGAATCTGCAGGGACACAGCTCTGGAGACTGACTGGGCTTCTTATCGAGACCTGTCTCTTACCAGAATAGATGTCTGCCTTTGGACTGCTTTTACTATTATAGGAGGGTTCTCACAGCCTACCTTGACAGACTCCGGTCCTGTCTCTCTTCCTAAAAAGGCAGCCTCCCCGCTTTTATTCCTGCCATCAAATCACATTTCCCACAGTTGAATCCTTCCAGTCTTCCTCCTCCTTTCTTTAACTCAGACTGGTGCAGGTGTGAATCCCGGAGAAGCCGCCTAGCCCATCCAAGTCACTGTGTTTTGCACCTTCAAAGACCACCTCCATTCAACGTCACCCTCTCTCCCCTGGCACATTCAATGACTTCCTTCTGGTTTCACTTCGTCAGCAGGAGCCTTACAGCCAATTCTTCACAGTCTCAACTAACATCACAGTATCGCACCAACTGCCCTTCCAGGAGAGGCGACAGGTCCCCGCTTCCAGCCGAGAAGGGGAGAAGCCTGGATGTTACCTCACTTCCTTCTGGAATGTCCGCATGAAAGCCTGATCCGCCTCTGGGCTTGGCCTCCCACTTTTCCTCCAGCTATCTGCTTTTTACAGCTGAACTGGCTGCCTGCCCACAACGAGGCCTTTTACCCTGCCTGGCAATGATCACTGAACTTCTTGTGTCTATCTGACCCTTTCAGGCTGTGGTTTCCTGTCAGGCAGTCATTTTGTGTTGTACAGTTTTGTGTCTCTCATGGCATGGAATGTGGGGACCTCCATAGAGTGGATGTACAATCAGTAGTCTTTAAAGAATCGAGCAGTTTCCCCAAGTAGCGAAATTAGAGTAAAAAGAGACTGAAGAGAAGGCAAACCCTTAGGGTAAAGTGACCAGATTTTAAGCGGGACATCATTGACCGGGGGGAGGGAGGGTGTTCTTGATTAAAAATTTGGTCCATATGGAGCAGCAAAAATTTTCATAGAACGCAAAAATAGTATTGTAATATATTTATTTTCATTTTAAAACGCCACGGGACGTTGTTACATTGTCTGGCCACTTTATCTTACCAGCTCCATGTGGGCCAGAGTTGAATGTGCTGGAGAGGGTTGTCAAGGACTGATTTTGTGTGGGTGGGGGTGGGGGGGTGGCATCACTGCCCTGGTGGGAGTAGGAAGCCCAGCCTTGCTCCTGGAGAGCTGCTGCTGGATTTGAACCATCAACCCTGTGGGCTGCAGTCCCGCACACAACCACTATGCCACAGGGACTCAGCCGATCTTTTTTTTTTAAAGGCAGGTCACCGGGCGCCATTTTCAAAGAGACCTTTGGGCGGGTTTGAGACTCCAACCTACCATGCAAGCTGTTTGCACTGCGTAGGGTAGGGATACAAAACATTTAGAATAACGAATAAGCAACAAACAGAAAATCTAGAAATATACAATGCGATGGACGCAACACCACTGACAGGAGGGGCAAACTGCCCCACAGCAGGCTCAAGGAAACAACAGAAAATAAATAAATAAAACTCTTGCCCACCTTGACAACTGCAGGTAGACTCGGTCCCGGGAGTCCTGTGGGGGAAACTAATGTAAGGAGAAGAGAAGACCAAAGAGTGGTACCCACAATGGCTCCTGAGTTGATTTGGCATTAATCAAGAGCAGAAAGATGATTCAAGGTCAGTAGAGGACCACAGGCCTCAGCTGGGGAGGGGCTGTCTCTCCTCACCGCCCTTCAGACGTGAGGCGGGAGGTAGGATGAGGGGTGGAAGAGAGTCCTGGTTTTCCTTCTGCCCTGGATCCCCGTCGAGCCCTGAGATCAATGTCACCAAGAGATTCGAACTACAAAAGAGATCAACTGTCCATTTTGGCCCCGTATCTGCCAACCTTCACTTCCTCCCACTCACCCCTACCAAACGAGCACATCCCTCTGGCCCACGTAGATTCTATTGAGCAATTAAGCATAGCTAACTTCAACCAGCTGGGCCAAGTGGCGCCAATAAGGAGCCCTGGTGGTTCCGTGTTTTAGGTGTTGGCTGCTCACTAGAACGTTGGTGGTTCCAATCTCCCAGCTGCTCCAAGGGCAAGAATGAAGGCTGTCTGCTCCCCTCTACCTCTGTCAGCTCAGAAATCCTGTACAGGATCGGCAGGAGTCAGACTCGGATCTGTGGCAGTGGTTTGGGTTGGGTTGGGTTGGGTGGTTGAGGGTAGAGGTTAGGGTGAGTTCAGGTTAGGTGACTAAGTGCTTGACTCTTCGCTGAAAGGTTGATGGTCCAAGCCCACACAGAAGAAAAACCAGGTGATCTGCTTCTGAAGAAAAAAAAAAAATCGCAGCCTTCAAGCTGAGCCCCGGTGGTGCAGCGGTTGGGTGCGGGACTGCAGCCCACCGGGTGGATGGTTCAAATCCAGCTGCAGCTCTCCAGGAGCAAGGCTGGGCTTCCTGCTCCCACCAGGGGGAGTGATGCCAGAGAATAGTACGAAAATCACAGTCTTCAACCCACGGAGCACTCCTCTAATCGGCACACACCCTGGGAGAGGGCACCAGCCTTGCTCCAGTGGAGCGGTTGGGAGAAAGAGAAAGGCCCTCGGTAGGATGGACAGAGACAGTGACTGCAGCAATGGACTGAGGCATAGGAACGAGGGCGAGGACAGTGCAGGATCGTACAGTGCTTTGTTCTGTGGTGCATGGGGTTGCTATGGGTTGGGACTGACTCTGGAGTCTCCACGAGACCATCGCCTCCATGGTCAGTTGGAAAATCGTGTCTTGATTTCAGAGACGCTGCTGCTCTGTGAAGCGGGCACGCTGCGTGTTAATCTCGACCTAGTGTTAGTGGGGGGCCTGCACTTGGACGCCGAGCCTCGTTTCACAGGTGAAGGGGATGCAGGCCCACATACTTTAAGACGGAGCTGGGGTTTGGATCCAGATCTGTGTCTGAAGGCCCGGTTTCTTAGATGGAAAATGGACAGAGGTGTGCAGCAGCACGACTCTGGGCCCTCAGGCTCTGCTGCTGCCCGAGCCAGTCATTCTGGGCCCATTGCTGGCCTTCTGAGTATGTGACAAGGGCACATCACACACCTGGCAGCCCTAAGTCCTAAAGACACACAACACTGATGCCGTGTCCATGTAAGTCACAGTGAGTGGGCGGCCAATCTCACTATGGCCCCTGTGGACCAGTTCTTCAGCCTTATTTACCCCTTTCCCTTTGAGACTGTTCTCTGGCCCCTGCTCCCGGGAACTGTGCCAGATTCTCTGCAGTCTACCAGGGGAGTGAAATGTGGGTTTGCGATGCCCAGGAAATAGTATAGAAGGCACCTCTGATCTCCTCCAGCATCCCTAGTGAGAATCAGAGTCCACATCTGCCCAGAGGTATAACCGCCCCCTTAAAGCAGAGGTCAGGCTGGCCTCTGACCTCTGTCCTTCCTATCTCACCCAGAGCCACTGCAGGGGCCACCCACAACTTGAAGACAGCATTCTCCACGGCTATTAAATGAACAATACAGTTCTTTTGCCCCCAGTGCCTCTTCTCAGCCATGCTGGCAGGCACGTCTATCTCCTGGGTCTCTCATCCCTGGGGGCCTTTGGTCTCTACCTCCTTCCGTAGGCCAGGAAAACCACCTGCCACTCTACCTCACCATGTCATGGGTGCGTTTAATTTCAGAATGAGTGAGATAAGGATGGACCCCCCCCCCCACACACACACACTGAATAGTTTCCTCTTTTCCAGATGAGTCTGGACGAGAGGGTGGGGGCTATGTTGATAGGAATATGAGATTACTAATGGGGTGAATTGTTCTGCCTCAAAATCTGGTCCTAGGGTTCCCGCCACCACTTCCGTCAGGGACCTTACGTAGGTCATAGGGTAAAGTGACCAGATTTTAACATTGATAAAGTGGGATCCCACTGATGGGAGAGGGGACGGAAATAGGGAGCGGGGCATATTCCCTTTCCTTTCTCCCGCCGCTCCATAGCTTGTCAGGCATTCTTTCCAAAAAAAAAAAAAAAAATAGGACTTTCTTAAAACGCCATGGGACGCGGTGAAAAGTGTTTAAAATCAGGACTGTCCTGACAAAAGCAGGCTATCTGGTCACTTTATCATAGGGCCCTCTCTCCTCCTGCCTCTGAGATGGCCCGATGGAGTAATAAAAATGGACCAGTCCTCTGTGAGTGGAGAAAAGAGACCCCCACATTCAAATGCAATCGATAAGGACACAGTCATTAAGTCTTAAGCTCGATAAAGCTGCACAGAGATGATTCATCCAGATGAGAGAGGCTGTGGCCGTCATGTCCTTGATGTTAGTTTCATAATTAGGAGTGTAGGGGTGGAGTCTAGCCTGTCAATCTGGAGATCGCCAATGACACCTCTGTGTGGGCTTGGCTTTCTCCTGAGCAATCTGGGAAGTCTGTGTGGTATTTCCCAACTGGAAGAGAGAGACTTGACTCAGTTCCTTGGAGACGAACTACTGATAAGATGAGATGACAGCATGCTGATAGATACTGATTTCTGGAGATTGGGGGAGCCCAAGGAGAAGCCACACGGGCTTACCTTGATGGAACCAAACTTCTGGGGCTGGAGAAGCCACGTGGAGACTCTTGCTAGTGCTGAGATGCCTGGGAGGCCACAGGGAGACCCCTACCAGCACTGAGATGCTTCTACCGCCAATGGATGGGCCCTGAGCCCTGGAAATGAGGAGTCAGGGGGAGACCCCTGCCAGGGCCAGAATGCTTCTACTGCCACTGGATACACAAGACTCTGTATCCACTCACTTGTGATTGTCCTGGTGTCATTTCACGTTTTATAGATTAGTATCGGACATATGGGCTAATATCAGACTTATGACCTTGGACTGGACTGGGTTGGGATGCTTTCTCAATGTCCCATTCCTCCTGTATATAAACCTTTCCCTTATATCCATATGCGTGTTCATGAACTAGTTTCTCTAGTCTACCCAGACTAACACAGAGGCCATCCTGAAAGGGACCATCAGGATGAGGCCAGAATGATGCCCAAGGTTTTACAGACATGGGGGCCCTCAATAGGACACGAGGCACAAAGGAAAGCAATTACAACTGGAATTGGTGGCAGATCAACACATCACAGCTGCAGCCAGGACTACAGAATTGGGAATGGGATGACTGTGATTGGGGCATAGACATTATATTTGATTGGAAAGCTTACAGGATTGGTTCTGGGATTTCCAAACAAGGTATTCAGGAGATGACTCATCATCATGCAGATTCTATAACTCCAAATTCCACGAAGGGCACACCCAGGCAAACCCCGAGGGGCTCCCTCTCACCTCTCCCTCCCCCATCCCCAACTCCCCCTCTCCCACTAACTAGGGGAAGGATTCTAATGTACTCTGACTGGGGGCAAGGTTATTTGCAGTGCCAGGTAGATGGTGAGTGTGGTGGTCTAGTGCTTATGTTAATGTCATGATTGAGATGGAGGGGTGGAGTCTGGCCTGTTCATCTGGAGATAGCCATTGAGTAGCCAATGAGGCCTCTGTGTGGGCATGGCTTTCCCCTGAAACTTCTGGGAAATCTCGTGATACTTCCCTCACGGAAATGAGAAGCTATCTTCCCAGTTGTTGGGAGTCAGTCTCAGAGACAACAAACTACAGAGAAGACAAGATGGCAGGGTCTGAGGAGATGAAGGAGCTGGAGAAGAAGCCACACGACCTTACCCTGATGGAATCAGACCACTGAAGCTGGCGAAGGCACGTGGAGATCCTTGCCAGCGCTGAGTTGCCTCTACCATCACTGGATGCTATTGACGGATCCTGAGCCCTGAAAGTGAGGAGCCATGGGGAGACCTCCGCCAGCACCAAGGCTCTGGACCCACTGGCCTGTGACTTCATGAGTCGGAAGAAGACATTATAGACTGGTAACGGGCATATGGGCTAATATCAGACTTATGACTTCAAACTGGACTGGGTTGGGATGTTTTCTTGATGTCCTATTCCTCTTGTATATGAACCTTACCCTTATATCCATGTGCGAGTCTATGAATTTGTTCCTCTAGTTTACCCAGACTAACACAGTGAGGAATAATTTAGTTGAGGCTGAATCAATGTGGACACTGACAAACGAATTGAGGCATCTCCTTGTTCTGTCGCCTTCTGCAAACTTAGTGCTCAAAATTTAAGCTCCAATTTAAGCTCCAATTGACGAGTGTTTCACATACTCTCTTTGCAAGATCCCACCTGACCATTTGGTGGGTGTTAGAAAGACATGAATGGGAGTTCCAGGTCATCTTACTTCCCCAGAGGCCACCCACTGGTTCTCCTAACCTTCTCCCTTTTCTACAGGAAGAGTGAACTTCATCCCTCTTTCATTTCCATCTTCTGCAATGAGGGAGTCCTAAGTCCCCATGTTAGCAATCACAGCGGAATCATTATTAACAACTTCCCCCACTCTCACTTCCCCAGACTCATCTAGAAAAGAGGAAAGGACTCCGTGGGGACCCTCCCCTGTCAAACTCAATTTGAGACTAAACACACCCACGGAATCTTACAAACCAGCTACTTCATGCCTTTATTGCTCTCTGTGTGAAATATCCAATTTCTAAATTGCCCCTACCTATCAACCGAGTAGTCTGAGGGGCGAGGCATATTCTTTGAGGTGAAAAAATCTTCGTTTCAGTTGCAGCTCTGAGCATCTGCATGCACAAAGGACGTGCCGTTGAAGGCAAGTCTTCAGAACCAGAGCGGTGCACACCCCAGCTCATGGGGCCAGACGCTTCTCTTTTCATCTGAGTAGGTTCTGGTCAACTCAAGCGTAGCCAGACAAGCTAGGTCAAATGGATACCAGCTGAAAACGTGGGAGTTCACACACTCCTCCCTATGCTTCAGACTCGCTGGCCCCTTCACACTTTTTTTCAGTCCTAGGCTTCCCAGACTAAGTCATGTCATAGACTCAATCCACACAAATCTTGTTAGGTAGCTAGATTGAGGTCAGGGTGGGTTGTCCCTCCCATGCCTGCAGAGGTCCCCATAGAGGAAGTTGGAAGGAAGTCAAGCAACCATTAGACAGCCCTGAAGACTCCAAACTGAGCATGCTCATACTCAAGCCCTTAAGGCAGGTGGGAGGTACACCTGAGTGGTCCAAACTAGGCCCAGGCTCATGAAATGACCAAGGTGGGCTCAACCCAGTCAATGGGGTCAACCCATTCCTTCAACTACACCTTCTCCCAGCCAGGTGGGGAGGGAGCCTAGAATAAAGACAGGGAGCATGCTCTGGGATATGCTATTGCCACAGCCCCTGGGTGGCTCCAAACTAGGCCAGATGTGCTTAATTTAGCCAATAGGGTCAACCAGTATCATCGACCACGCCTCCCAGCCGAAGGCCCTCAATGGCCAAACTCAAGACCACTTCTCTCAGGTCTCAGACTACTAGCTGTAGGTGTGCAGGCCCATGAGGTAGTCTGTGTTCAGTGACTGTCTACCCTGAAACTTCTGTTCTTTATAAAAAAACCACTTGGATCACAAACCAGGCTTTGGTGTTTCCCATCTGAGAAACTTAACAGTATTACCCACTCGAGAAATTTCCCGATCTTTAAACTTCAGATTAGCTAGTCCTTCTCTCACATCTCTGGCCTCTGAGGGACCAGGTCAACAGGTGCAATGGACCATGTCCACACTCAGGCCATCTCTTCATTGCTGTGTTAGCCCCATTTCCACTCAAGCAGACCCAGTTGGTCGGCAGAGAACACACCAAGCTGTTCGCTGGTTCCCTGTAACTTAGTCCTAGAAGGGAGTTTTCTTTGATCAGTACAGACTTTTCCTGCACAGATACATCTAAAGTTGGGTTTGCTTAAAATTAAAAAGCCAGTCTATCTCCCTCCACCACCTCTTCCGCCTGCAAGTCTTTCCTTTAAAGGAAAATCTTTTCTCTATAAACCAGTGGTTCTCGACCTTCCTAATGCCTCGACCCTTGAGTGCAAGTTCCTCATGTGGTGGTGACCCCCAACCATAAAGTTATTTCCATTGCTACTTCATAATTGTCATTTTGCTACTGTTAAAGGATTATTTGACACACACACGTTGAGAACCAATGCTCTAAGCAGTTCTGGGTTAATCTACATATCGTTTCAAATGCAAATGTGCGGGTGCAAGATTCTGGTTGGGGTGGCTTCGACCTAAGCATCCATACTCTACTTTGATAACAAAAATCGATTTCTTTAGGGAAAATTCTTAATCCCTCTTTCAAAAAAGCCAACCAAGTATAGGGTGAAGGTGAGCTTGTGAGTGTAAAGACGAACTGAGGCATGGGACAAGTAAGAGGTAAACTGAGGCAGGGGGAAAACAAAGTCAGGACAAAATAGGTGAAGTCAGAGACAGCTTTATTGTAGCAGATAGAGAGAGGAAGAGGGGAAGGAGGAGGATATGGAGGAGGGAGAGAGCAAAAGAGAGGGCTCCGGGCGCAGTCCCATGGTCTATCAAGTGACCCAGGGAAACCTCAGGCTATGTTCCAGGCCTGGGCTATTAAAAGGGAAGCAGAAAAACCCAGGAAGGGAGGTCCGTGCTGTAGCAGCACGGCTTATGGACTAAGGTGTCAGCAGTGAGATTTATGGCCCAGGATGTCGTTATCAGCTCTGGCAGGCAGGTCGGCTGGTTCTCAGGGAGTTAGGCATTCCAGACATTGTTTTCTCAGTCTCATTTCTGGGGGCAGCTGCTGACCTCCTGGGACGTTCAGGAACTGGGGTCCCAGCCCGCCTCAGCTTAGCCCAATCAGTGAGGTCAGAAACTTCTGAGCCAGAAGAAGTTGTTTCAGGACTTAGTCACTGAAGACGGGCCACCACATGGGACTGCACACCCACGTGTAGTGGCCTGAGGCCAGAGAGACCTCGGCGTGTGTGTGAGTCCGGGCGGACTAGAGAAACAAATTCATAGACACACATATGGATATAAGGAAGCGGTTTGTATACAAGAGGAAGGGAACATTGAGAAAGCATCCCAACCCAGTCCAGTCCAAGACCATAAGCCCAATATTAGCCCATATGTCCAATATCAATCTATCAGTCCTCTTCAGACTCAAGAAGCGCATGTAATGATGCCAGGACAATCACAGGCCAATGGGTGCAGAGTCTTGTGTATCCAGTGGTGGTAGAAACATCTCAGCGCTGGCAGGGGTCTCCCCGTGGCTTCCCAAGCATCTCAGCCCTTGCAGGAGTCTCCATGTGACCTCTCCAACCCCAGAAGTCTTGTTCCATCAGAGAAAGCCCATGTTGCTTCTCCGGTTCCTCCAGGTTCCAGAACTCAGGATTTGTCAGCATGCTACCATGCTGTCTTGTCAGTCAATCATCTCCAAGCGACTGAATCGATAGTCTCTCACTTCCACGGTGGGGGTGGGGGGGGGGGGTGGGAATTATCGTGAGATTTCCCAGCATTCTCAGAGAAAGCCATGCCCACACAGAGGTCTCATTGGCTCGCTCCAGATTAACAGACTAGACTCCACTCCTACCCTATTAATCAAATTGGCACCAGAGTACATGGCTGCCACAGCGTGGCCAAGCAGGAGGGCGAGGAATAAGGGAAAAAGTGGTGGTCTCATGGTCCAGGTAGTTGAGCTCTTGTGCTGGGGGGGTGTGGCCAAAGGTATTGGTTGACCCCTCTGGCTGAATTAACTCCACCTGGGCCTAGTTTGAGCCGCCCCCATGTGCCACCAACCTGGCTTGGGTTTGGATTGACGCATGCCCAGTAATAGTCTTTATGGCTGGATAAGGCTTGTCTGGTTCTCCCCAGCCATCTCTTGCAGGTTCCCCAGGCATGGAGAAGGACAAATCCCCTCGTCCCTGCTTCTGGCTACCTAACAAGCTTCTAAGTGCCCTGTAGACATTCGTTCCCAATATTAATTTTTGCCACACATTTATATCTCTTTTTACAACACAAGGTAAGAAAAACGAACATCCATGCAGCCAGCTAAGCATATAGTTATTGTGAAAACCCTCAAATCCAATATTTTCTTTTGTACCCCAGCCTACACCAGCCATTCCCAGGCACAGGGTCTGGGACCTCTGGCAGGACTGACCCAACAGACTGTGTCTGACCTAGTTTTAGCCGTCTTGTGTAACCCTCCTGACTTGTGTCTCGGATCACTCTAAAAGCAGCCTCTCTCCCCTTACCTGCAGCTTCACGTCTCAGATTCCTCCTGTCGGCCCAAACAACCAAAGTAACCATCAAAAGTGCTGCTCCCTGGCTTCTCTACCAATCAACAAGACGTTGACAGCTACAGGTGTTAGGTAGCTGCAAAGGTCCCCCATAGCGGAGGTTGAAAAGAAATCAGACCACCATTAGACGCCTAGGAACATGTTTTGTGAGCCAGCGGATAAAGGGGACTCGGACACCAAAGTCGAACAGGCCAAATTTATTAGAGACCTGCGCAGGGGCCGTTTCCACGCCGTGCAAGCGGGGAGCACAGCCCCTTTCCATGCAGTCTCAGACTTTATATATCTAATGATCGGTCCTCCACGGGGGAACAAAAACAAATAGATGAGCCGGCGCCTCTGGGATCAACAAGTAGCCCCTTACCCTCATCTTTGCAGAAACACTGAAAAACCCACTCTCCTAAATAAGCCTGCCCTGCCACCGAGGAGATTCCATTCTAGTGAGTATATTTAATTTGCTCTGTTTGCTTCCCTCCCTTGTCTGAATCTTGACCACTGGGTGAGCCCTGAGGCACTCCTTTTTCCTTCCACACAGGCTCACATTCAAGCCTCCGAGCCAGTGCGAGACACACCTGGGCAGCCCCAGCTGGGCCCAGACTCGTGCCATCACCTCGGTGGGTTTAAGCCAGCCAGCAGGGTCAGCCAACACCTTATGGATCAGGTCTACGGTGTCCTATGGGGTCCCTATGAGTTCATCTAGACCGGGCCGCTGTGCTAGAAAATGAGAGTTAAAAGTTTCCCCAAACTACCATCCATTCAGCAAGACCAAGCTGGCTTCTCCCGGAGCGAGTTACAGTCTCACAACCTCACAGGCTGTGGAGGGGGTGAGGAATGTCAGTTCTAGCCTGCCTGATGGAGTGAGAATTGCCTCGAAGGCAGTGAGTTGGGTTGCGAGGTTAATACACTTCTCCAAAGGCACACGCATCACCATAGACTCGAACACACCGTCCACTAGGAAGATGACCGGGCAACAGGGTGTTCTTTGGAACAGGAGGTCACTCTGAGTTCTGGGCACGCTCTCTTCCGGTTGTGGCCCTCCCACGCCCTGCCCCCCCGGCCGTCTGCCGTGCTTCCTTCACGTGGGTTTATCCTCGGTGGAAACAACTCCGCGACTGTCTCATCGTCTCCGGGTAAGAAGGAAAGGCCCAGGCAAGGTTAGAGACCGCTACGGGTCCGACACCCCTTCCTCCCTCCCTCCTGGGTGCAGGTGCTATGGGTGAAAGGGAAAGTGGGCAGGCAGAGGAAGAGTGCTGCTGGGGAGGATGGAGGGAAGGCTGTAGCTCTTTGATGGGAGACACAGACTGGACGCGCACGGGGACTCCGAGTAGCCACTGACACGCCAAAGTTCCCCAAGGCAATTCAGAACTCACTGCTGTCCAGTCGTGGCCGGACCATAGCAATCGGACAGCACAGGGCAGAACTGCCTCTGCACCGCTTTACCGGAGTCGAAAGCGTTCTCTTTCTCCCGAGGCTCGGCTGGTGCCTTCGAACTGCCAACCTTGTGGTTAGCAGACCCACCCCAAACCTCTAGGCCCAGGGTCCTCAAACTTTTTATTTATTTATTGGTTTTGTTTTCATTTTTTGTTTGTTTGTTTTTGGCGCCGAGACCCAGGAACCCTCAAACTTTTTAAATCGGGGGCCAGTTCACTGTCCTTCAGAATGTTGGAGGGCCGGACTATAGTTTAAAAAGCAAACAAACAGGCTGAGCCCCGGTGGTTAGTGGTTGTGCGCGGGACTGCGGCTCACTGGGACGGAGGTTCAATTCCAGCAGTGGGGCTGGGCCTCCTACTCCCACCACCGGAGAGCAGTGATGCCAAAAACAAACAAACAAACAAACATACTATGAACAAATTCACTGCGGCCCAGGCAGTGGTGGCAGCAAAACACCCGGCGGGCCAGATACATGTCCTCGGTGGGCCGCCTATGGCCTGCAGCCCATAATTTAAAGACATCTTCAGGTCTCGGCGAACGGGATTCCCATAGGAAAAGACAAGAGGGCTTTGGAAAGGCTTTGGAAAAGGGAATGGGATCCCCCTCAGGCTCCCTGATTCCCACGGAGGTGTGGAAAGTCAACTCAGCCCAGCTGCAGCCAGGCTGGGAGAAAGGCCTCTACAGGAAACCTGTCGGTTCTTTCCAAACTGCTTGTGTTTCCCAGCAAGCCGCGTGGTTGGCCGTGAGAAAGGCCGACAGCTGTCCAGAGATAAAAGGAGCTGGCTGGGGGCCCTGCTCAGGGTGCCTCCCACAAAGGCCTGACCTCATTCCTGGGCTCTGGCTTGGCCTTGTTGATTCTCTTCCAGAGCCACCCTGCACAGGCCCTCTCGTGGGCCGCAGTCCCGCGCACAACCACTACGCCACTGGGGCTCAGCCCTGGTTATTATTTTTTATAATTAAAAAGAAATCATTTTATTGGGTGCTTATCCAACTATTATCATGATCAATCAGACTCAGGGCACCCCTACGATGCAGGGTGGGACGACCTCTGTGGGTTGCCGAGACTGTAACTTTCTATGGGAATAGAGAACCTCCTTTCTCAGGATGAGTGACAGGTGGTTTCGAACTGCTGACCTTCTGGTAGCCGGTGACATGCAGACCAACTCTGCAACCATCAATTGTATGTAGTTCACATTTGCCCATTTGTTGCCATCATCATTCTCGAAACCTCCTCCTTCCACTTAGGTCCCCCGATATCAGCTCCCCATATTTCTCCTCCTCCCTCCACACTCCCCCTCCCCTTAATAATTTACAGATGATCATTATTTTGTCATACATACATTTTCTGATGTGTTCCTTCCCCCGCTTCCCTATTATTGTCTGTACCCCAAGGAGAGGTCATATGTAGATCCCTACAATAGGTTCCCCCTTTCTACTCCACCCTCCCGGTATCACCACTCTCACCCCTGGTCCTGAAGGGATATCTGTCCTGAACCTTCCCCCTTCCCCCCTCCCTCCCGTTTCTGGCTCCAGTGTACTTCCCCTGGTCTAGCTGGATTTGTCAGGAGAATTGGGACATTGATAGTGGGTGGGAGGAAGCGTTTAAGAGCTAGAGGAAAGTTGCATATTTCATTGTTGCCACACTGTACCCAGACTGGCTCGTCTCCTCCCTGTGCATTATGCATATTATTATCCCCCAGCCACCACAGGAGGTTAGAACTATCATTACCTCCATTTTCCAGGAAAGTTCCACAATTAACCCAAGAAGCCTAGCTTAGGTTGGATTAAAGAAGCGGAACTGTATGGGCCAGGGTTGAACCAGGCAGCCCCCTGGACTGGGCAGCCCCTTGCCCCCCTTTTGTGCCAGCCTCACTAAGAAAGAGATGAACAGCTTGGTGAACTTTGTAAACCCTTCCTCCGGCATTTCACAGAGTGTATCTCCCTGAAGGGCAAAGCCCCTTCACAGAACTTATTTCTCAGGGCCGAGTCTGTACAGCCTCTTCCCTCAGTGTTCCAGGAGGCGGATCTGTGTTCTCACAAACCATAGCCTGACTCAGACCCTGCAACTGCAACATCAGAAAGTCTCATCCCCTTATTGGTACGTACGTCCTTGGCTCAAGCCCTATCTATGTCCCACCGCCCCAATACTGGGGGCGGCTTCCCTGGCCTAACTCTCGGGCCACGGAACCGCCCAGGAGCTCAAGATGCTCCTGTCTGTCTCCCTTTCTCTGCTGTTCCTTCTTTTCCCCAAAGCCCTTCATTATTGCCAATAAAGTGTATCCTCTTCATCCCTAACTGAGCCTGTCTCCTCTCCGCGGCTCCGTCTCAACCCCTCAGGAACCACCAGAAGTGTTATGGAAGAGAACAAAAAAACAAACTCACTGCTCTGGACTCCATGATTTGTCCGGGTAACCCTGTTGGACAGAGCAGAATGGCCTCTGCAGGTTTCTGAGGCTGGATATCTTTACGGGAGTAAAAAGCCTCATTGTTCTCCCTTGATCTGGAAGATGCACCCTGCCATCAGACTCAGGGCAGCCCTACCGTGCAGGGGAGGATGACCCCTGTGGGTTGCCAAGACTGTAACTTTCTATGGGAAGAGAGGGGCTCCTTTCTCAGGACGGGTGGCAGGTGGTTTCGAACTGCTGACCTTCTGGCAGCCGGTGACCATGCAGACCAACTCTGCCACCAGGGGTTCTGGAAAGAGTCAAAGCCCGCGCTTGGTGCCGGATTCTAAAGTCAGCAGCAAAGGCAGCTGGGAAGGGAGGATGGATGAGATGCGTGGGGAAGGAGAGTCACCATAAGCTGGACCAGCAAGGACGATGAAGCCTGTGACCACTGTGGAAAGCAGGGTGGCGCTGCCTCCGACCACTGGGGATAGAAATACCACGTGGCTCAGGAATCCTTCTACGTGGTCTAGTATCTTATAGAAGAGCGATCTCGGGCTGTGGCGTAGTGGTCGTGTGTGGGACTGCGGCCCACAGGGTTGGGGGTTCAAATCCAGCAGCAGCTCTCCAGGAGCAAGGCTAGGCTTCCTACTCCCAGGGCAGTGATGCCACAAAAACAAAACAACAACAGCCTTAACAGCAAAAACCCACACACACAAAAAAAGAAGAAGCATCTCAGAAACAGATATAGGATCGCCCCTGTGTGCTGAAGCACGCTTCACACCAGCAACAACAACAGAAAGGGAAACAGCCTAACTGTCCATCGGGAGAAAGACTGGATCAATAAATCTTGGAGCATCCACGACAGAGCAGGACACACGGGAAAGATTGCGGGCAGGGCCTGTGAAACACTCATGACTGGGAGGAACCCGGACGGCATGAGGCCGAGGGACATGAGTCCATCCTGAAAGGTCAGCTACTATGCGAGCCCAGGGTTCTGCTAAAAATCCAGCAATGACTTTAATGCTAAAAGAAACAGGGTTGAGGGGAGAAGGGGGCCGGGTGGGGGCAATCACAGACTAGAGGTTTAGACTGGGGTTCTCTCGGGTGCAGGAAAAGGGCATGTCCAGGCAGAGGGAGATGATAGAAAGATGTCAACAAGGTGAGACATGCAGGAAGCTGGAAGAGGTGTTGAATGCAGAACGGATGATCTGCTCAGTAAGTCTCCTCCTGCCCGATCTGCCAAAAAAAAAAAAAAAAGTTAAAAGCAAAATCAAGCAACCTGGCTTGAAAGAGGCAAGTGCCCTGAAAAGGGGGGTGGGGAGGGGGGGAAATCAATGCCTTTGGCCATTGCATTCCTTTGGCCATTGCAGCTAAACAGGAATCCACCCCAGGGGTTGGACAAGCTAAAGAAGGGGCCCGTGGAGACCGTGCAGATCTGTACAGCCCCGGGATCTGGCTGTGCGGTCACGGGTGCGCCTGTACAGCCTGCAGAGACAGTGCGGTGTGGTGCAGCCCGGCTCTCCCAGATTTGGGCATGGATCGGGAAGGAACACTGGGAAGGTCGGTCAGGACCAGACCGAGCAGGCTCTTGTGCCACCCTTGGGCATTTGGGGTTCTTTCTGTGGTGTGATGCTGTGAGCCTTAAAGGCAGTGCTGAATTGGAAGCAAAGGTGGGGAAACAGCTCCCCACACACACACACACACACACAACTCTCCATGATATCCTAGAAGCGCTGGACAAACTTGGGCTGGGGCTATGGCACCAGGGGGACCTTGGATCTGGGGTCAGAGGAGCACACATGAAGAGACCCAAGACCTGGAGGTGAAAGGCTGGGAGAACAATGGGAAGTCACAGACAGGGATACACGGTGTAGACATCTCGACCGCTCCTTCCAGGGCAGCGGTAGCTCTTGGGGTTTCTATGCTGTGTTCAGGCTGGGGCATCGGATGGCCTCATGTGGGTCCCACTACCGCCATGTGAAGGACAAACCTTGCTGTTCAAGCCTAGAACCTGGCCCAGGCACTGGGGGCTGGCGATGGGAGGTAGGAAATCCTCTGGGATGCGTGTTCACTCCACCTGCCTCCGACGCCCTTCCGTGTGCCCCATCTGGAACCAGCCAGGAAGCACCTGTGCAGAGTGCCTGCCCCTGCACAGTCTGAGGGAGGTGCAGGAGGAAGCCAGGCACTGCAGTGTGGGGAGGAGTGTCCAGCAGAGGCTCCCCCAGACCTTGGGAGGGTGCCCGACAAGAAAGGGCATTAATGAATGAATCCCTTCGAGCCTCTAGATTTTTTAAAAATCAGTCTTTATTATTTAAATCTTCCTGAAAAAACGATGGCTGGAAGCAATTTGCAAAGATATGCCTCCCTTAGAGTCAGATTTACGAATTGCTTAAAGACTACCAAATCTGTCTCAAATTTGGCAAACAAGAAACCAACGGAACAAAAGAACACGGCCTCACAAATCAAGCCTCAAGATTGAACTCCCGACTGACAGGAAGGGCAGCCGCAGCCCTGCAGTTGTGAGAGTCCAGGCATGGGACCATCAGGGTCAGCAGGCCCTGTTCTCAGCACATGCATTTTCCAGGGAAAACAAAGGGAAGGAAGGGACCTGGGAAGGAGAGTTTAAAAGCAATCCATTGTGTAATGGGTGGACCTTATCTTTCTCCGGCTGCTGGTTTCGAACTGCCCACCTTGTGGTTAGCAGCTGAATGTGTAACCACGGCACCTCTAGGGCTCCGACGTGGACCTAAGGGCCTTATGCTTGAAAGTCCACTCGGTCATTTGGAACCCCAGGGCACCTGTCAGGTAAGCATTAGTCTACTAACTGCAAGGTGGGCTGTTCAGACTCTCCAGCTGCTCCGAGGGGAAAGACGAAGCTCTGTTCCTGTCACCATGTACAGCCTTGGGGACCTGGTAATAGGGTTGGAGTTGGAAATAATCGTTGTAATAGTTAATGAGTTGGAAGTGGCTTGGTGGCAGTAGGACACCCAGTTATTTGATGGTGCTCCCGAGATGATGAGTAGAAGGTCGTATTCCGTCATTTGGGACCCTTCATTTGGCAAAGGAGGCAGCTGTTTGCAGAAGCAATTAGTTGCACATTCTACCCTCTCCTCCTCCTCCTTCCTCCTCTCCCAATTCCCCCTTCCTCTGTTGCATCAAGCAAAGAAAGACCAATTGTTTCATCTTGGATGGCTGCTGGCAAACTTTTAAGATCCGGGGCATCACGCACCCAGCTAAAACGCAGAACAGAAGCACGAGTTTAGTGTTTCCTCGTTAAATGGCGTACGCCAACTAGGACATTCTGTGAAACCATGAAACCCAAGAGCGAACCCCCATGAAGCATTTGTCTATACACAAGCAGCCTCCACAGAGGCTCTTTATTTTTGTCACTGCTGCGAAGGCATCCATCACACAACTTTTTCCCATCCAACTCTCACAGGGTGACAATTCACGAACAGCAATCCCAGTCACTGGGTGTGCCACGCCACCCTTCAACAAGGTGATCTTGCCATCACTGTAAATGCCCTCCCTCTCTACCTGCTTCCCACCCCCACCCCCCACCCCGTCTCCTTGAGGCCCTTCATCTTTTTCACCGTCCCCACCCCACTCCCACCCCCACTCTACCAATCGTGCTGCCCTTCTAAGGGCAATAGCAGGAGTGGAGGTGGCGACAGGAGACAAAACTTCGTGGTGTCGATTTACCCAAAGCTGTAAGAACTGGGTCAGGGGTTTTCCACCTTTCTCATGCCGAGACCCTTTTCATACACTTCCTCATGTGGTCGTGACCCTCCCGACCAGAAAATTATTTTCGTTGCTACTTCACTACGGTCATTTTGCTACTGTTAAGAAGCGCCGTGTAAATATCTGAGAGGCAGGATGTATTTTCTTTTTGTTTGTTTGTTTTTTGTTTTATTTTTTTTTCCAGGATGTATTTTCAAGGTTGCACATTGAACATCGTGAAAGCCGAGCGATGAATCACAAAGACAATATGTACTTGCGTATTGTAAATTTGTCATTTCTAATGACAAATGAATGAAATTTTGTCTTAAAAAAAAAAAAAAGAGGGCTGAGACCCCGGTGTCGTAGTGGTTGTGCACGGGACTGTGGTCCACTGGGATGGAGGTTCAATGCCAGCTTCACAGGAGCAAAGGCTGGGCCTCCTACTTCCACCACCTGGGCAGTGATGCCCTAAAAAAAAAAAAAAGAACAGTTCCCAGCGATGTCGAACAACACGTGAGGCAGGTTTCATGTCACTGAACGACCCATGGGAGAGGGTTGAAGCAGCGCCTTTTGATACCCAGACATTTGCCACAATTTTAAAAAAAAGGTGAGAAAAATCATCAGTCGATGAGTGGGAGAAGAGATTTGAAAGTCATGTAGCGGGTCAGGGTTTGAGATCCGGGATATATAAGGCACCTTCACAAGTCAATAACAAAATTAACCCAAATTTATTTTTATTTTATTTTTAACCCAATTTTAAAATGGGCAAAGGGCTTGATGAAGCCTTTCTCCAGAGCAGATGTACAGATGGCCGAGAAGCACCGGGAGAGACACTGGAAAATCCCAAACAAAACCCCGCTGAGGTACCACTTCATAGCCGCTAGGATGGCATCATTAAAAGGACAAGAGTGGGCGAGGGCGTGGGGCGAGGACACCCTGATGCGTTGTCAGTGGGGGTGCAAGTGGCCCAGCAGCGGTGGAAAGCAGTACGTGGGCTCCTGCCAGAGCCCACGTAGGCTCAGCTCCACAGCCCCACACTTCCACGCCCAGGTCTCCATGCGAAATCCTCAAAGGCAGACAAGCCCACCGAACCGTCGTCTCACCCCAGCCTCGTTCACAACAGCTCACAAGGCGCCCACCAACAGACGAATCAATAAACCCAAGTGCTGCCGCATTTGTCAGATCACGAGACGCACTCCCTCCCCGCTCAAAGTGGGGGGAAACCGGGGTGCGTCTTATGGTCCGAAGGTGTGGTCCCCCAGAACATGTGTTGATGATCCCACTGCCCGCTGCCGTCTGCACGCTGTGGATGGCTGCGTGTTCCGGCGAAGTCCCGCCTCCTGGAGTCTCCATGTCAGTCAGGTCACACGATGGGCACAGCGCACGCCTCCCCTCACTCGTTAATGAAAGTGATGATGGCTCTGAACACCATGGTTGAGTTGATGCCGTCAAATAGGACCATATCCTGCTTTCTCTCGATAAGTATTTGCGCATACTGGTACAATTTGGTCCAGAGTATTTTTTTTCTTGTTTTCCTGCTCTAAAAACGGGGTGCGTCTTATGATCTAAGAAATATGGTAGATGCATGTGAGGCAAGGTGATTCTATTAGGGGAAGCCCTGGTGGCGTCGTGGTTATGCAGTGGGCCGCCATCCCCAAGGTCAGCAGTTCGAAACCACCAGGCACTCCAACAGAGAAAGATGGGGCTTTCAACACCTGTAAAGAGTTACCCCATCTTGGGACGGTTCTGCTTTGTCCTAAGGGTCACTATTTGATGGGGGGAATGGGGGGCAAGAGCTGCCATCTTGTAACCCCTGTCCTGCCGGGTGGCCACGACTCAGCCGGGACTTGCTGACAGTGGGTGTGGGTTCATGTCAAGAGAAATAAGCCAGATACCAGGACAAACCCTGTCTGATCCTCCTTACGCGTCATGTCTAGCCCGGGCAAAGGCGTGGAAACCAAAGGGCAGTTGCTTGCTACAGGCTGGAGGGAGGGGGCGTTTTTTACAAAAAGCAAACGGGAAAAATGAACAAATGTGAGGAAAATGAGAAAGATTGTGGCTGAGCGGGGAGGAGCCAGGCATCTGGTGGAAGAAACAGCTCAGGCTCCACTCTGAGAGAATCAGGCTGTTGGCCAGGGGAGGCCAGAGGGGCCCTCCCGTGATGGCCGGAGTGTGAGCTGTGCCAGGCGTTTTCAGGACCCAGTCGATGATGGAGGCTCAGGCCTGATGCTGTAGGACCCTGAGCAGTAGCCACAGAGGGCTTTTCTCAGAACCCAGTGTGAGAGGCCTGCCTGCAGGGCCCACGGGACTTGAATGGGGAGAACAGAGGCGGTAACCATTGCTCTGGAAGACCAGTAACGTGATCAGATTTTAGTAAATCAGGACACCATTGACTGGGGAGGAGGGGCATGTAGGGGGAGTATATTTCCTTCCTGTTCTCCCCACGTTTCCTAGCTCGTCGTGCATTCTTTCAAAAAATCGGGACTTTTTCAAAAACATTTCAGGATGCAGGGAAAAACTGTTTAAAATCGGGACTGTCCCGCCAAAAGTGGGACATCTGGTCACTATACTCAAGCAGCACTCCAGAGACAGGAGGCTGGGTGGGATGGGAGACATCAGGCAGAGACCACCCAATGTACCAGCGTTAGAAAGAACATGGGGGTGGAACCCTCAACCAAGCCCTTGCTGGAATCATAAGAGACCCATCTTTGCTCTGGAAACCTGACTTCTCTAGTGCTTTTCCTGTGTGATCTTGGGAGAGTTACTTAATCTCTCTGATCCTCAGTTTCCTCTTCTGGAGGGTGGAAATGGTAAAAGAAAAACAAAAAAACAAAAAAAAACAACCGTCGTAGGGCTCTTGCAGGATTAAATCAGACAATACTTGCAAAACACTAAAACGAGCATCAGTACTGGCCACTGGGTAGTGTCTCATCAGTCCCAGAGGGCAGCTGCCCTCCCCTGGGACAGTGAAGCGGAGAGGACTGCAAGGGGGATGTGTACATAGGACAACCCCATTCTCCCGGTCTTTATGATTTCTCCTTAAAGAAGCTGCATCCTTAAAGCAGGGAGCACAGTCCATGATACGGGAAGACTATGCACCTTATAAAGTTGCTCAGCATGACTGACCAGGGACACTCAGGCCCAGAGGTCAGTCAAAGGCCTGACTCTGAGTCCTGATGATCCTCCAGAGGTGGACTCTGGGGCTGGGGGTTTGCAAGGTGAAAGGTCAATCCTGCTGCGGGCGGGACAGGGCCAGGGCAGGCTCCACCCACGGTGGGGGGACACTGGTCTTTGCCTAGGGGCCGTGGTCTGAGGCCACTTCCTCTTTCCTTGGGAGAAGCAGCTGGGACATCATAGCCACTTGATGTCCCCAGGCCGGCGTGGTGCCAAGCGCTGACTGCAGCTCTCCATCTGCTCCTGGAGGCCTGCGCGATGGAGGGGGAAAACGTGAAGGGGGTGTCCGTGTCCAACCTGGTGACTGCGCTGGAGAGCAGCAGGTACCAAGGGCCTGGGGTTGGAATGGTGGCCGTGGGGACTGGTAGCCACCATGGGCCCTCCCAGTGAACAGCCCAGCTCCTTCTATCTGAGCAGTGTCAAAGCCAGGGGGGTGTGAGGGTGGGGATGGCGAGTGTCCCGAGGGCCCCAGGAGCTGGGCAGGCCTCAGAGTGCTTGGTATACCTCTGGGAGAGGCCCGACATGGCCGTTGTGGAAAGTGAGCTATGATCACAGGCCCCCCCGCAGCACCTCTCAAGAAAGGACGGCTAATATTTATCCAGCCTTGACTCCCAGGAGTAGGGCGGGCAACTGCCGTTCCAATGGAGGCACCCACAAAACCGAGAGTGGGTGCCACGGTCATCCTTCCCCCTCCACGCCGCCCCCCTCCCCCGAACAGCTGGGACTTCACCAGGCAACCCGGGGTGCATGGTCACCGGCCTATGGACATGGACCTCAGCGAGCCTGGTGACTCACTTCACCAAAGAGCCCCACCAGGACAGGCTCAAGTACTGCTCTCACCTTAGCGATAGGGAGACAGAAGCACGGAACAAAAAGGATTCCAGAGGGGGCCGGTCCAGGTCCTGTGGGACTTGGCTGGGGCTTGGGTCTGCAGGCCGCGGGCTGCACAAGAGTGGGAGCAAGGTGTGTGTGTGTGTGTGTGTGTGTGTGTGTGTGTGTGTGTGAGAGAGAGAGAGAGAGAGAGAGATATCTCTGGGAATGGGCACATGGGACAGAGATGTGTGCCGGGAACCTTGCTGAAGAGTGCATTGGGGAAGAACAATGGCGGGGAAACAGGTGGAGGGGACGGATGGTGAGGGGAACAAACTCAACTGTGGTCCAGTTACAGCAGAGCCCTTCAGTCTGGCCCAGGGAGCTCAGGCTGAGATGACCCCGAGGATTGTTCAACTGACTGCTCAGGGCATGTGGCCTGCCCTGGGCGGGGGTGGGGAGCGGGGTGTGATCTTAGGCAAGGGTGGTTCCCTCTAAGGAGGGTGATGCCTCTCCAGGAACAGGGAGAGGAGAGCGATGGGTGGGGGGGGGGGGCAATGGAGGGTCTAGCATGCAAACATGAATGAAAAATTAAAAAAAAATAGACTAAAAATTGCTTCATTGAGAAAAACAAAAGCCCCTTCCGGATTTCTTCGCCTTTGGAGCTAAACATCATTTTGAGTGTCTGTCTAGGTAGTAAAAGTAAAACGGAAGTGGACGTGGCGTCTTTAATGACAGACGGTTCGTTTGGAGTAAAAAGAGGGACTTGGGCGAGAACCCATCATCTGCCAATGGGGTAGGGGTGGGGTGAGTAGGATGCTTCTGCCACGATGGGGGCTGTGGGCAGGGACCGTGGAAGGTGTGCGAGTCTAGTGCATTGTGCTTGCCTGGCGGAACCCTATCTTTGAATACTCAACCCACGACACCCTTTCCTCAGGGGTCGATTCCGATTCCCAAGGACCCTTCTGGATGGAGCAGAACTGTGCATGGTTCCCGAATCTGTGAGTCTTGATGGAAACAGACTGCCGTAGCTTTCTCCGAAGGCGAGCTCGTGCAGTAACTTCCAGGACACAAGGCCCCGGACAAGTGGTGTCCTAGGTCAGGCCCGAGGCGGTTGAGGGTGGTTAGGCTTCAACGTGGAGGTGACAGAGATGGATCTAGAAGGGCATTCAACTTCCTGAGTTGGGTGACCCTCCCGGAGTCCTTTGCCGAGCAGAATCTGTTCAGCAGCAGCCCAAACCAGATCCAGTGACGTCATCATCCGAGTCCACCGCCTCGTTGGGTGTCCGCAGAGGTGGCCCTGGTCCTCCAGCTCCCCGGGCATGGAATAAGCATGGCAAGCTGCACATCCTTCACAGGCGTGATCTGCCCAGGAAGCACCCGGGTGTGGAGGAGGCAGCCCTGGATCGGGGGGGGGGGGACCCAAGCAGCTTTGCCTGCAAGGGGGAGTCACCCCTGACTTAGTGAAAGACTGTGCCAACCACCCTGGATTAGGTTTTCTTGTGAGGTCCCCGTTGCCTTAGCTGATCTGAAACTGAGGGTTGACAAAGGAAACAGAAGCTGGCCGGGGGTCCTGGGGGGGGAAAAGCAGAAGCTGAAACCACCTGTAGAACAGAGAGCTGCAGGCTGGTGGGCCGAGGAGGTTTCAGGGACACATGCAACTCTGGAGCGGCACTTGGAGACAGGATCCCATCCTCCGCCTGCCGCCACCTGGCTGTGGGACTTGGAGGACGTCACAGTGATTGTCCGGTCTTGTGTTTAGTAGGGGAGAGGCCGTTTAGGGGGAAGGTTGAGGAGCCAAGCCTTCGTGGTTTGAATCCCCCTTCTGACACCTCTAGTTGTGTGATGGAGGTCAGCGGACGGACGTATCCTCGTCCTTCGGTCTCCTTGGCTGCAAAATGGAGATCATGAGAGCCTTTATCACCGTCTCTCCCCAACCTCTCCAATGCATGGGCTCTGTCATTGTAGTCTTCCCGCACCAAGCAGAATGGAGCACAGCCCAGGCCTTTGCACGTGGTCAGTGAGGCTGACTTCTGTTCTGAAAGAAGTTTCGTTGGCCTACAGACCCAGGATGAAAGGTGCCTTATGAAGACCTATTCCTGGGGTGGGCAGGAGATCTCTCCGTAGGCCAGCTTTCTCCTCTGCGGAAGACAGGCAAAGTTGAGTTCTCATTGCAAGGCCTGGGGGAAATTCCAGCTCTTAGCTCCTACAGCTCTGCCCTTACTTCAGAATGTGTCGTGGTATATTAGGCAGGGTTCTCTAGAGAAACAAAACCAGGACACTTAGGATTATTTATATGTATATATATACACAACACAAAGGCATACAACAGCTAATTTGTTCACAACGCAGTACAGAGGGCTCACTTCAACTCACGCCTGTGGAACAGTGACTATACTGGAAGTCCTTCAACTCACATGGGCTACCAGGTCCCAGGTCAAGGAAGCGGACAGCTGAGTCTTCCCTCAGGCAATGCAGGCAGAATTCTGCAGCCCCCCACCCACCCACCCACCCACCCAACAGGCAGCAAACAGCAGAGCGGGTCACTAACAGTCTGCAGCTCAGGAGCTTAGCGAAGCAGACCCGGATGGGATACCGCACGCATTCAAGCAATGTAAGACGATAGGACCCTCCAGCCTCAAGCTCAAGTGTACGCACCAGCAGTGCGGCGAAGCAGGTCTGGAAGGAACCTCAAGCTCCAGTGACGTGGTCCAAGGGTGGGCTTGCCACGCAGGTGGGGTGGCTCACAAGTTGAGGCAGAGAACGAGCCACCGCAGCCAGACACTGCTCAGACCCCCAGAGAGCGCGAGAGAGGGGGGTGGGCCTTGCTGTGCCATTTAGCTCTTCTTTGTCCTCCAGTCGAACTGCGCCTTGATGAATCCCACATCTTGCTATTGGCCCGGTTGGCGCAGTTAACCCACCTGCCACGGAGGGCTGCTGGCTCTGTTATTGAAGGGTCTGTCCTCTGTAGAAACTGAACACAGGAGACCACCCAACCCCCCCCCCCCAACCCATACTAATAAAGGTGAGTGTGAGTGAGCCTTGGTTTGCAGAGGTGGGGTTTCCTATGTTGGCTGCATTTTTTTTTAATGTGTAAGAAAGAACTTGAGATCCAGAAGGCGTTACATACCGAGCAAACATCCCAGGCCAGTCCTGATCACGTCCATCAGCCCCATTCTAGTCCACCGACAAGTCCCTCTCCAGACTCCTGCAGCCACATGCAAGGATGCAGAAGGCAGGGAGATCCCAGGCCGGAAGGGGGGCAGGGGAGTGCAGTCTTGTGGACCCATCTCCCTGCATGGCTGCCTTTGAAAGAGGAAGTATGCAGTTCCCCAGAGAGCAAAACACAGTCCAAGCTGACTCATTTGGCAGGCTGGAGTTCCCTCCAAGGAAAGTGTGAGAGGGAAGTGGAAGTCCAACTCAGCAAGTTCCTGGGAGAGTGGGATGCTCCGGGGTAGGGGGTAGGGGCGCCTGCCCAGGATCATTTGCATCTACTTTCCTGCCATCGCTGGGGCATTGGTGGTGTTCTCACGCTCTGTTCCGCAGATAAGGAACTCGCTCTTCCCCTCAGGGCCCTCGGACTAGCACCCAGAGCTCACCGACCAGAGGAGGGAGAGCACCACCACCCTGCATGCAGATCTCCCCAACCGCCAGAGGGATGGGAGAAGTCCGGCCTAGGGGAGGCACTGGGGTCCAGGCCCAGGACGGTCAGCAGGCAGTACCTGAACTCCCTGAAGAACAAGCTGTCCAGCGGAGGCTGGAGGAAGTCCTGCCAGCCTGAGGCTCCCCCTGGGCCAGGGCCACAGGTATCTGAGGACTGAGGTTAGGTGGTGGGGGAAGGGGGGCCTCTCCTCTGACCTCCTCCACAAACACTCTCCCAAACCTCCAGGCAGCCAGCTGGTCACCAGATTGGGCTTGGGATGGGGTGGGGTCTTGGGAAAGCAGGAATCTGCCAAAGACTAGGACATTCCCTTCTCTTCCCTCGCAGCCTTTTGAGCAAAGGCCCTGAACTTATTTCACATTCCCTCGCTCTAAAAGTTCCCTGCCAGGAAGCAGAAATTCAGGCATCGTAAGGAATTTGCCTGAGGTCACACAGCTTGGAGGATCCACCAGGCTCCATGTGAGAACGGGGTCCCCCTTGACTTTACCCACCGAAGTGGGCTCGAGGCCCCCTCCTTCCTGTGCGTTTTCCCTCTGCGCATCCAACAAATGGAAATAGAAACCCAGAGAGTCTGTTGCACCTCATGGCACCCCGTGTGCCTCAAACAGACCCGCATTCTTTGGGAGCCTATAAGGTGGTGCACCCTGAAACCAGCCTGCCTGTTTTTCCACCCCAGCCTGACTGCCTGCACTGTGATCTCAGGACCTCGAGCAAGTCACACTAATCTCTGCGGCTCGGTTTCCCCGAGGATGAACTGGTCCTCCACGGCTGCTTAACCAACCACCCCCGACGCAGTGGCCTATCGTTTCTCACCATTGTGCGAGTCTGACTGGGCTGCAAGCCGGACAGCTGTTCGGTTGACCTCCCTTGCAGTCTCTCGCCCGTGGCTGCAGTTAGATGGGGGCCCAGCTGGACTGTCTGAGATGGTTCCACCCCTGGCTGTGTCTTGCCACCCCTTGTGCCTCCTCTTCCTATTGTCTCGCCGACCTCTTCCCTCCACGATGTCACTCCACGCACGAGGTCTCTTAAAGGGACCCGAATCCAAGGTCCCGGCCATGGAGTTGATTCTGACACATGACGGCCCTGCAGGGCAGGGCAGAACTGCCTCCGTGAGTTTCCAAGACGGTAGCTCTTTACGGGAGTACAAAGGCTCATTCTTCCCCCGTGCAGTGCCTGGTGGTATCGAACTGCTGACCTTCTTGTTAGCAGCCTCATGGGTAACCCATTCTGCCACCAAGGCTCCTAGCCCAGAAGCATCTAGGCCTCAGGGATGAAGCCCAGAAGTGACACTGCCTTGTTTTTGCTACCAGCTAACATGCCCAGCCAGATGCAGGGTGTGTGAGTGTCCCCGCCATGTCATCTTGAAGACTGGGGTTCATGGCCCCCGTCAGAGGGGTCAGAGGGGTCATCCTAGCTCATCCCCTGCCCCCACCAGAGGAGACCACAGCTCTCCCTCCTCACCCCTCCTATCCCCCACCCCCACCCCGTAGGAGCCTGAGAAGAGGATTGTCCAGGAGCTGCTGGAGACAGAGCAGGCCTACGTGGCGCGCCTCTACCTGCTAGACCAGGCCAGTGACTCGGACACTAGGGCCTCAGAGCCCAGGTCTCCTCACCCCACCCTGCCCTCCTGTCTGTCTGACCATCCTCAATCACCAGAACTCAAAGTTGTTAATGCACTTGAGTTTAAACCCTTTCACATCCCTCCCCCCCCCTCACTTCAGGCTGAAGTTGGGGTACAAATTAGAATGCAGCTCACTGGTACCAATCCCCTCTCCATCTGGACCAAGAGCACCCCAGCCAGTTTGGGGGCTCGCCGGTCATCACGATGCCCACACCAGCATCACAGCACCCTCACACTTTTTGAAGGAACCCCCCCCCCCCCCCCAAGAGCTGCCTCATCTGAGCTTGGGCCATCGGCATGGGCTTCTCCAGCCCGGTGTCGTCTCAGACTCCCACAGACTCAGGGCCTGCCCTTTCCTGC
>PVJH01001411.1:163738-181483 GCA_004026705.1 Nesogale talazaci | reverse complement strand
CAGTCGTTGTGAGACTGCCGGGAGATGGAAGGGGTGAAGCGTTTCGGCAGCTGGGAGGGCCCCAGGCATCCCTCTGGGCGGTCGGTTGGGCAGGTAGGAGGGTGTCCCCTGCCTGCAGGCCGAGTGACGGAGGCCCGGCGCTCAGGTCTTCTTCCAGGAGCTGCTAAAGGAGGCCCGCAGCAGCAAGGCCTTCCCAGAGGACGTGGTCAGGCTCATCTTCTCCAACATCTCCTCCATCCACCAGTTCCATGCGCAGTTCTTCCTCCCCGCGCTGCAGCGGCGGCTGGACGACTGGTGAGATCAGCCAGGAGGCCTGGAGGCGCCCTGCCCACAGCCTGACACTCTCTGTCCTGCGAGGCTCCCGTCCTGGCTGGGCAGTACCTCCTCCTCGGGTCCCAAGCCTGTCCGTTCAGCGAGGGGCTCGGGCAGATGAGTTTGGGAGGCCGGACCCTGTTCTGGTGAAGGGCATGTAGGTCTAGTGACATAGGAGGCGGTGGAACTAGGCAGGGCGAGCTAGCCGAGGGCTTCCTGCATGCTTGACCGTGAGCCGTCTGCACGTTGGCCCGCTTAATCTTCATCGGAACCCCACTGGCGGTGACTGTGGGCCTCAAAGAACCCTCTTTGTTGTCAGAGACGGCCGAGAAAGGATGTGGAAGTCAAATCTCTCGCTGTCTGTGTTTTGCCAAAGACGGGTCACGTTGCCCGGCCTTGGACGGCCTTGAAATTCTTCGGCCCAAGTTCAAGTCACCGCCATCGACTCATGGGGTCCCCGTAGGACAGGGTAGAACTGCCCCTGTGAGTTTTCGAGACTAACTGTGGGCTATCATCCGGGGCTCCTGCCCTCTTGACCCTGTGCTTGTTTAGATGTTTTCACAACTCTTGGAGGGCATTGCTTTGCCTCAGAAGGCCCGGCTGGAGTAAGAGGTCCAGGGGGGACATGAACTCCTCATGCCCTGCTGGGACAGCTCCTGGGCGGCATGGTCTCCGGGGTGGAGCCCAGAATGGTGCTGGACAGGCGTTGAGCCCCTCGTGAGCCCCAGTTTTATCATCTCTACGTCCGGCCAAGGGCCGCCTCCACTCTCAAGACTGTTGTGAGAATCAAGGAGCCAAGACGGGAAACGTCGCACGGTTTCAATCGGCGCTTCGAGGGTGGCCCTCTGTCCTACTGTAATCAGACACTGGTGGTGGGGGGGGTTTCTTGAACACCTACTGTGGGGCTTTGGGGGGAGACCAGTCCCTGGAAGAGGGCAGGTTGTGCTCTCGGGAGAGCTGTGAGAGGCAGTGAGTACAGGTGGGGCTTAACCACCCCTACTCCCAAACACACACACACACACACACACACACACACACACACACACTGTGGCCACCCCCAGCGTTTGCACTCAGGCCTGCAGTAGGTCAGAGGTCCGGCGAGGAGACTGAGAGTGATGAGCAGGCCTTTCCTGCAGGGCAGCCAGTCCCCGCATTGGCGACGTCATCCAGAAGCTGGCCCCCTTCCTGAAGATGTACAGTGAATATGTCAAGAACTTTGACCGCGCGGCTGACCTGCTGGCCACCTGGACTGACAAGTCCCCCCCGTTCCAGGAGGTTATCAGCCGCATCCAGGTGAGGCTGAGGGTGGGAGGTCTGGGGTGCTGCCACCCCCCAGTGTGCAGTGACTCTGATCCCCCCAAATGCTTCTGGGGCAGGCCCACCCTGGAGTCTGGCAGTCTTCTCCTGAGCTCAGCCCATGCTCTGGAACATCCTGTTCACCCCCCCACCCCACCCTCCCAGTCTCACGGCCCCCGTTCCTCTCCCCTGTCACCCCCAAGAGCAGCGAGGCCTCCGGCAGCCTGACTCTGCAGCACCACATGCTGGAGCCCGTGCAGAGAATCCCCCGCTATGAGCTGCTGCTCAAGGAGTATGTCCAGAAACTGCCTGCCCAGGCCCCGGACCGGGAAGACGCCCAGAGTGAGGATACCTCAGGGCTGGGGGTGGGGGGGAGTGTCCAGAGTGCCAGACAGACGTCCCAGGTCCTCCTATACATTTATTCAAATCTGTTAAAATAGCTATCAGCCCCAGTGAGTACCATCGCATCTGGGCGTGATTCCTACTCTTAGCCGACTGCAGAGTTACTTGCCCAAGGTTCAGGGGAAGGATTTGAACCCATGTCTGTGCGATGCCGGTGCCGCACTCTGTGGGTCCTGCTCGCTGAGCAGGGGGAGCCGTAGGAAGTCAGGAAGCAGCTCACCTCCTGGCCACTTGTGGTGGTTTCTAGGCTCACCTACTGGCCGCTTGTAGTGGTTTCTAGTCTCCCCACCCTGGGTGGGAAGTGGCCCCCCTGTGTGTGGCAGATCCCGAAGCCACCAGGTGAAGCCTGAAGGACATCCCGCCTCACGCATCATGCCTTCTCACCTTCAGAAGCCCTGGACATGATCTTCTCAGCTGCCCAGCACTCCAACGCCGCCATCAAGGAGATGGTGAGCAGCCGCCACCTGGCCCTGCCTCCCCCACCCCTGCCACTCCCCCATGCGAGTCTCTGCCACCCCCACTCCCACTTACTGTGTCCACTCCTCTCCGGCCCCACCGCACCATGCCCATCCCCTCGGCTGCCTTTTGGGCCGCCCCACACACCATGGCAAACCTTCCAGAAGCAGGTGGACCTGTCCGCCCTGAGCTTAGGCTCACCGCCCCCCTGCCCCCCCCCCAGGAGCGGCTGCAGGATCTGTGGGACGTGTACCAGCGCCTGGGCCTGGAGGATGACATCGTGGACCCCTCTCACACACTCCTCCGAGAAGGCCCCGTCCTCAAGATCTCCTTCCGCCGCAGTGACCCCATAGAACGCTACCTGTTCTTGGTAAGCAGTGTTGGGGTGGGATGAGGGGAGGGGGGAGAGGCCTACTGTGTCCTGGTGAGAGAAGTCCATGTGGGCCTCAACTGGGTCCTGCAGAAGAGGCAGGCAAGGGCAGACTTCATCCTCCTCCGCCTTTGATGGCCTGGGGGACTTTGCACAAGTCACGGGTTACCCCCAAGCCTCGGGCGGGGACAGCCAAGTCATACCAAGAAAATCCCAGAGGCAGGGATGGAGCCCGGCGGGCCTGGCTCCAAAGCCATTGGGGATGGCTATGTATTGGGAATGTAGATCCGGCGAAACAAGAGGGCATTAGGCTAGTGACAGGAGGAGCTGCCTTGGGTGGCACTGAAAAAGCCTGGGGGATCTTCTGGACCCAGAGGTGCATGTAGAGACCATGTAGAGGCCTGCGGCTGAGGCCCCAGCCTCCCCTCAGCCCCAATCAGACCCTGATTGCTTTGCAAGGTCTGCTATGGGCCTACATGTCCGAAGGTGGGGTGAGGAGCTCATTGGGCCAGAGGCTACACAAACACGTCCTTGTCGGCCCGTGAGGTCCCGTGAGCTGGCACACAGTGTCTTGCCAGAGTGGGGAAGGGGATTCTGTGTGCTCCACGTACCCTCCCCCTGCCCCCACGACCGGAGCACGTCCCTGATGCCCCGTGTCTCCCGCAGTTCAACAGCATGCTGCTGTATTGTGCGCCCAGGGTCATCCAGGTGGGCGCCCACTTCCACGTGAGGACCCGCATCGACGTGGCTGGCATGAAGGTGAGAGGCCCTTGTCTGACTGTCCTAGCAGAGCGCCCTCCCCCCACCCCACCCCCCATCGCACCACCACCAAAGAGCCCTAGTGGAGCAGCAGTTAAACACCTGGCTGTGGTTTTTGGAAGCTACCAGCTGCTCCACAGGTCCAAAACGCGGCAGTCTATTGTCACACGATCCCAGCCGTGGAAACCCCACTGACCAGTTTTATTCGATCTTGTGGGGTGTCTAAGAGTCAGAATCCACAGCAGCAACAATGGTTCTGGTGTTCAGCTGCTCCCCGCAACGTCCCAGGTGTCAATGCACCCGCTGCCTGGTGGGAGGGAGATGCTCCCGGAAAGATTGAACATCTCAGAATCCCTGTCCAGGGTGGCGATGAGTCAGACTCCGCTCACTGGCACTGGAGACGTGGGGGTGCAGGGGGCTGACCGCAGGGCTGCCGGCAGCGAAGTTTGGGGAGAATGAGGCTGTAGAAATGTGTCTGGGTGTCCCCGCTGACGTCAGAAGGTGTCTTGGGCGAAAGGCGTTTCTTGTGTTCTATCGACTCTTGGTGACCAAGGGAAGGCATACCACTCTGAACCCTAACACACTAGACATCGCCTTGAGAAAGATGGGGGTGGGAATTTCCGAACACTTCACGGTGCTCACACAGAACCTGTGCCTGGGTCACAAGGCAGTTGTGCAAACAGAACAAGGGCACACTGCAGGGTTTAAGACCAGGGCAAGGTGGGCATCACGATTGCCCCCTCTCAGCGCACTTATTCAGCCTGTGCACGGAGCAAATCGCCAGAGGAGCTGGGCTGTCGTCGGAGGAAGAATGTGGCATCCGGATGGCAGAAAGGCAAACCACCCGTGATGTGCGAGTGACCACACGACCTTGCTTGCCGGGAGTTGGGGGGGGATTGAAGCACTTGCTGCTGAAGATCAGAGATGGCAGCCTTGAGTCTGGATTGTAACTCAAGGTCATGCAATCCTCACTCCAGGACCAATCAGTCTCACCGTGCTCAACGGACGAGGAAAACGGTCATCAAGGATTTCGTCTTGCTGGGATCCAAGATCCGTGCGCATGGAAACAGCAGTCCAGGGTTCAAAAGACACAGTGCATCGGGCGAATGTGTTTCACAAGACCTCTTGTTTCAAGAGTTGAAGAGCCAGGATGTCCCTTTGAGGATTAACGTGCACCTGACCCACGCCGAGGTACCTTCGCTCCCCTCACGTGCAAGTCGGACGTTGAGTAAGGCCGAACAAAGGTGAATTCCATACGTTCAAGTTCTGGTGCTAGTGCCGAGTGCTGACACCAAATAATGATTGGGAGAACCGTATGGAACCGGGCAGTGTCTCTTCTATATGGATGCGTATGTGTATACGTGTGACACACACACATATACGAGAGAGAGAGAGAGAGAGAGAGAGAGAGAGAGATTGATTTACTTGGAGGGAATGGCCCACATAATCATGAGGACTGACAAGTCTCAAATCCAAAGGCCAGGTGGCAGGCTGGAGACTTCTACCAGCTTGCATCCCAAGAATCAGAGGCCGGCGGGGGGAAGACTGAAGAGTGGGCTTACTGGAACGGCTGCTCAGAGTCTAAAGTAAGCCACACCCTCTAGGAAACATCCCTTTCAGCCGATGGGCTCATCACAAAAGCGCGGACCACGGAAGATGATTACATCGCATTACATTGTGGGACAATGAGCGGTCTAGTGTCTGCCAAGCCACTGAGAATCAGAGCCTAGCAAACAACCAGGCACAATGAACACACACACACACACACACACACACACACACACTCACGGGGAGAAAAAACAAACAAAAAATGGTGCCACACCTTCACCCCCAGGGCAGGAATGAGTGTCAGAAATGGCTGGAGGGACCCAAGTGGAATTTCAATGCAGGAACCCCCCCCCCCCCAAGCTGGCAGGGGCTGCACAAATTTGGAGATATATCAGTTTGGGATTAGAATACTCCCCTTCCTCTGGCTGGAGCCTCTCCCAGTTGTCCACTGGCCTGGCCCACTCTTTGGGACAGTGCACACCTCCCCTAAATTCGCTCTGTGGTTCTCAGACTCCAGCTTGTGGGCGGATCTCCCCCTCCACCCCTCCCCAGGCCTCTAGTTCAAATCCAGACTCTGGTGTGATGGGTCTGGAGCAGGGTCTGGGACTTGTGATGTTGAGGCTGCAGGCCCGAGGGCCACACGTGGAGAGGGACGGCTCCACACTGCCTGTTCAGCTGCAGGCGCCGCTCTGTCCCCACCCACAGAGGGCTGCTGAGAAGCAGGGCTGGCTGGTTGTCCCTCGTGGTGCCCTTAGGCCGGCCACTCCCATGAACTGGACCAGACCTCCTCCTGCCCTCTCAGAAGATCCCCGCTCCCCGGCGCAGGGCTGTGAGGCTCTCCTGTCATTTTTTGAATGACATTTTAGAATAAATTTAGTTTTCTTATTTAAAAAGATAGGCCGTGCACGGCCCGCTGTCGCATTTCAGAATCAAATAGCATAAGTGATCTCTAGTGAGAGGTCTCATCCCAGGGCGGCCCCCTGTTCCCCTTCCCAAAGACAGCCTCCTCCTCCTCCTCCTCCTCTTCCTCCTTCTTCTTCTTCCTATATATATAAGGGAGAGGTTTATATACAAGAGGAATGGAACATTGAGAAAGCATCCCAACCCAGTCCAGCCCAAGATCAGAAGTCCGATATTAACCCATATGTCGGATACCAGTCTACAAAGTCTCCTTCTGACTTACGAGGTGTGTGCAATGACACCAGGACAATCACAGGCCAGTGGGTGCAGAGTCTGGTGTGTCCAGTGGCAGTAGAAGCTCGAGAAGCATTTCAGTGTTGGCAGGGGTCTCCCCATGGCTCCTCGTTTCCAGGGCTCAGGGTCCATCAGCAGTATCCAGTGGTGGTAGAAGCATCTCAGTATTGGTAGGGGTCTCCCTATGCCCTCCCAAGCATCTCAGCACTGGCAGGACTCTGCACATGACTTCTCCGGCCCCAGAGATGGGGTCCCATCAGGGTAAGCCCATGTGGCTTCTCCTCCGGCTCCTCCAGTCTCCAGGACTCAGGGTCTATGTCATGCTGCTGTGTTGTCTTGTCAGTAGACCATCTCCAAGAGGCTCAGCCACTGTTTCTTGTGAGGCCCTGCGGAGGTCGGCTTTGCACATGCGAGCCTGTCTCTTGGGTCTCTATTGCCCACTTTTGTGTCCCGTCAACCCGGGCACCCCCCCCACCTCTATTCTGCCTTGGGCATGTTGTAAGGAACTCCTCAGACGGTTTCATATTTGGGCAAGAAGAGCTGCTTCAGCCTTTTGCCTGGCTGCAAACAACTTCCACCGCGTGGGTAGACGCCCCTTCATAGACAGGGCCCCTGCTGATCAACACCCAACCCGAAAACTATGCCCTGACCCTTGGGCCGATGCCGATGCCCAGACAGCCTATGGGACAGAGGGGAACTGCCCCCAGAGAGCGTCTCCACAGGAGCGGACTGCCCCAGCTGCCCCTGCAGAGCCGCAGGTGGGTGCAGTCTGCACACCTGGGTCCTAGCTTCCCTTCCGGGCCGCCAGGACCTCTCAGATGCTCACAGCCAGTAGAAAGAGTTGTTTTTGTCGTCTTGGTTGTTGCCACTGTTGTCAAGTTGACCCCAGGCGTGTGCCCCGTGGGGACTTGGGGGGCTGCAGGTAGATCAATCGCCAGGACTGTCTTTTCAGGCCCCTCTGGGTGGACTCGAAGCCCCACCCTTCCCTCTCGCAGCCACGGGTGCATGAACTGCTCATAGCTCCCAGGGACTCGGTCCCCCAGTGGTGCGTTTTGAGGTTGCCTGCGATCGCCCGAAACCACCATCCGCTGCCTTCGCGTTTAAGCTGACAGGAGGGACCTTCTAGGACAGCGGTTCTCCACCCGTGGGTCGAACGACCCTTTCCCAGGGGTGGCCTAAGACCATCGGAAAACACCTAAGCATTTCACAATATGTAGGTGCATATTGCTTTGTGATCGATCACCGTGCCTTGATTATGTTCAAGGGTGTTCACTATGTCACTATGGAAATGCATTCTGCCTAGCCTATCTTGCCATGACGGTTCATCGTCGTAGGACAATAATGGTGATGAAGTAGCCAGGAAAGTCATGTTATGGTTGTGGGGGGTCACCACGCCATGAGGACCTGTATGAGAGGGTCGCGGTGTTAGGGGGGTTGAGAACCGCTGTTCTAGGGTTTCCTCATTGTTCTGAGAGCAGCCCTGATTGTAACAGGGAACCCTGCAGTTTATGAATGCCTGAATATGTCCACGGGGAATCTCTTTTTTAAAAAAGATCAAGAAGCCAAGGTCCAGAAAGGTCAAGTCACTTACTTGGGGATCCCACCCCAAATCCTGGCTTGAGTGACCAACCCCAAATTAAAATCCAAGACACTAGCAGATTCCAAGGCCACACTGTGTCCCCAGGAACCTGCAGGCAGGCCGGGGCCTCTGAGAACCCTGTTGCCTGGGATTGCCTGACACTTGGGGCTGACTGAGGGGCCTGGGGCTGCCATGCAGTAGAAGAATGAAGGGACTGGGGGTGGGGGGCAGTGCTTGGAGACATCCTGGAGATTGATAGCTCAGGCTTCACCCTACCAAAAGTGTGACCCAATCGATCCAGGCAGGGGAAAAACCGGGCTGTTGCAGAGGGCCGGGCATGTGCGGGTTTGTGTGTCTCGGGCCGTGGTAAGAGCAAGAAAGTTGGGTTTCGAGCAAGAGCTGCAGACAGGGAAGGGAGCCAGGCAGCCCTGCAGAGAGAGACAGGACCCAGACGTAAGAAAGAGAGAGGCAGTGATGAGCACAGAGAAGCGGAGAAGTACAGTCCCAAGTTGAGCCATAAAACAGAAAAGAGACGGCCAGAAGCCCTGGTGCAGACGTGGTTATGCAGTTCGTTGAGCAGCTAACTGCATTGTCAGCAGCTTGAACCACCAGATGCTTCTGGTGAGAAAGATGATGCTTTCAACTCTCCCACAGGGTCCCAGTCTGGGTAGCCCACGGGGCAGCCTCTCTCCTGTCCTCTGGGGTGGCAGGGTCACCCTGCACTGCATCAATCGCCGTCCGACGGGTGCACAGCACCCTCTCCTGGACGACACAGGCATGGCTACCTGTGGCCCGGCAAGTGTCGGGGAACTATTTCCTGAGCCGGAAATCAGGCGTCAGGTCTGACTTTGGACCTGCTTTGGGGGAGCCCTGATTGGAAGTCAGGAGAGTCTCGGTCTCAGCAGCCCAGCCCCCTCAAGATCTAGCCTGGTCCGAGCCTGACACCATCCTCCCCCGAGTCCAGGCGAGGAGGGGATCAAGGTCTCCCTGTCTGGCTGTGCAGATTCACACCGCCCAGAGCTCCCCACCTCAGAGCAGGCCACAGCAGACCCAGCGAGGACTCCCTGTCATCGCGGGGTGCTGACTCACGGACGCCCTCCGGGACAGGCTCGACCGGCCCTGTGGCTTTCCGAGACCGAAACTCTTGACAGGGGGATGACGAAATCATCATGGGTGCATCATGGGCATGGCCCGACAGAGGGCAGTGTCTCACCCCAGCGCAGTCTGGGTTTTGTGCCGACGAGGACGACAGGTGTCTGTGCTGTGCTTTAGGCTCACCCGGGGCTGACTCAGAGCGACCCCTGGGGGCTGCTGAGATCCCCGCCGTCTTGAAGGGAATAGAAAGTCCCGTCTTCCTGTCTCGGTGTTGCTGGGGCTCGCGAACTGCTGACCACGGGGCTCGAAGCCCAACACGTAACCTTGACACCACTGGGCGCCCTGTTTTGAGGCTCAAGAGACAGCCCTTGGCGGCAACCAAACGGCCAGCGGTTTGAAGGCCCCAGTCGCTCCTACCGAGAGCGCTGTGGCAGGCTGTTTCCAGACAGACAGTCTTGGATACTCTGTGAAGACCACCCTCCTCTGGCTTGCAGGGTTGCTCTAACGTCAGAACCGGCTCCAAGAGCATGTGTTCTGGGCTTCAAACCTTCCCTCTCCCCTTCTGTTTCCTCTGTCAGCTCCCGCACCCCACTAGTCACAGCATCTGGCCAGACCCCCTGGCATCGGCCCCCTGTGAGGTTCTCTCTCTCTCTCTCTCTCTCTCTCCTCTCCCAGTGCACTCACTCTGGGGCCATTTCCTAACTGGGTTCAGGAGACAGGCTGGTTCCCGTTTCCCCAGCTGCAGTCCTTCATCCCAACCGGTGTGCCCAGCTACTGGCTGGCTGGCTGTCCCCAAGCTCTGCTCTTGTGGCCGAACCCACAATGTCTCCCCGTGACCAGAGCATATAGGCCCTTGGTAGAGGAAAGACACCGAGAGCTGGTAAACCAGCCTGACCACGAGGGGAGGGAGAGGCACCAGGGAGCAGATGGGTCCGTATTGGACCGACTTTCAAGCTAATCCCTGGAAATCCTTCGTGACATGTCCCCGCGTCTCCCTGTAATCTGCTCTGTTCCCTTCTCTGTCGGTGTTTGGTGGGAGGGTTGTTTTCTTTCTTGGTGGTGTCCCAGAGGTCGAATGCAGGTCTGCCACGTGAGAGAGCTGGGTTCAGATCCCAGTCAGTGGCACCTGGTCACACCACCTGCCCGGGCTGTGGGGGCTTGGGTGTTGTGGCAGAGTCGAGAGGATTCAGGCAGAGAGCCAGAAAAAGTCCCGGGGACCCCAGTGCTCCGATCCAGTTGTGCTGGGGTCCCCATGAGCTGGGCTGGACTCCATGGCAGGCAGCGTGAGCCTTCACGGACGAACTCCGCTCAGTGACGGGTGCCCACAGACTGCATTTTGCAGATGGCACATTCCTCCTTCCCCCCCCCCCACATGTCCTTTGGCGGGTCCTGTCTCACAGGGGGAGCACTGGTGGCACAGTGGGTGACGCCTCTGATTGTCAATCCCCAAGTCCGTAGTTCAAATCTACCAATGGGGGACAGCGAGGCTTTCTCCCCTGTAAAGAGGCTCCATCTCAGAAAGTCACTGGGCAGCGACACGCTGTCCCGCCGCGTCCCCGTTAGCTCAGACGTCACTCGAGGGCAGCCTTTGGCTCCCGGCTCCCACGCTTCCTGTGAATTGGCAACTCCTCTGGAGACGTGCCCAGGTCCCGCCGTCGTGGTACAAGGCGACAGACTAGCTCGTGGCAGGGTCTTCCCTTAAGGGTCACAGAATGACGGCTGCATGTCTGCTGGGGAGCGTGAAGTTGGTTGTGAGGCCTGTGTCAATTCAAGAACAAGAATGCTCACGGAGATCCCTGTGCGTGGCGCCCGTCACGCGGGAAGGACTCCGTGGCTGGTGTCTTTCTGGGTGACCTCAGGGCCCCTGGAGCTGGGACGAGAGGACAGGGAAAGAGGAGACGTGGGGGCTCTGATGTGTGAATTGTGCGACCAGCTCCACCTTCGGTTACACTCGGATGTGTGTGTGTGTGTGTGTGTGTGTGTGTGTGTGTGTGTCTTGGGGCTGGGGTAGATTCTAGGTGCCAGGCCCTGGGCCTACCCTGGGAGCCCTGGCGACAAAGTGGTTATGAGCTGAGCTGCTTGCCATGAGGTCAGAAGTTCGAAACCACCAGCCACTCCAAGGGGAAAGAGGAGGTTTTCGACTCCCGTAACATGTGACCGTCTGGGACTCCCCGGCGCCATTCTCCCTTGACCCCCCCCCCACTCCCCACCCCCCGCCCAGGGTTGTCACGAGTCAGAACCGATTCGATGCCTGTGAGTTCTCTGGAGTTGGGGGCCTGCTCTTGAAAAGCTGTTGAGTTCTCAAATCCAGTTTTGAGGCCCGCGTGTCACCACTTTGGATATGAAAATCCTTCTTCGAGAGCCAACCCTCCCAGTGTTGTGGATGAACTGATCTCTCTCCCCGGAATATGTGCTGAAGAGCCTCACCTCGATGCCTGTGGATATCGTCCCATCTGGGAGGGGGGCTGCCTTTGTTGCGGGTGAGGCGTGGTTCGTGCGGACTGTGTCTGCAGTCAATCTCCTCTGAGACCTGCAAGAGAGGTGACCCGCAAGCCGGCGAGCAGGACAGGGGACAAGAGGAGCGAAGCCATCTGAAGATCCATCCCTCGGCGACACAAGGACCGTCCTTCTGGGCCCACAGAGGAATAAAGCCCCCGTACAGCACGAGGGAACGCAGTCTGTTTGTGGAAGCCGTCCACGGTGGTGCTTCTGTTGTAACAGCCGTGGAAAACCAAGAAGGTATCTGGTCAGGAAGGGGGGGCTGCAGCTCTCCCATGCTCCCGTGGTTTGCTAACTGGGTAAGGGGCGGAAGCGGGAGGCGGTTGAAGGCGGCGGAGAGTGAAGGCCTACATCGCCTGCCTGGGACTGTGGCTTGGATGATAAGGGTCGGTGGCTAATCTGGGTGAGGACAGAGCAGGGAATGAGAAGAGCTATCGAGAATGAGTTTCTGTCGCCGTAGAGAGCCTGTAATACCATTCGACAGGTGCACACCGAATGTGCTTCTGGCAAGGGCTGTAAAAGAAAGTGACCCCCCTGTGATTGGACCACGGAGGAAGGGTGGTGCCTTCTATCAGCCAATCATTTGTCTGAAGTATATTCAAATGTTTGTGCACGATGGCAATCGAACCCGAAGATTTGGAAGATTCTATTGTACAAAATAAGGATCTTAGGATTCACACCAAGGACATGGCTTGGTGTAACCCAACCGTTTGTTGAAGAGACTCTGCCTAAGACGGACCAACTACTGCAGCAGAAAAGTCCTCGACTCGAGAAAAGGGGGGGCGGAGGAGAACAAACGAAAAGCATCTGTCTGCCCTCTTGGAACTCCATAGGCAGGAACCAGACAAAAGGGAGTCACATCTGTTGTCCTTCAAGAAAAAAGACAGAGTTGTCTCAAGAGTTACTCCCGAGATCAGCAGAACCTTCGGGAGAAAGTCAGCAAGCAGCACTTTCTCGGTTTCAGAGGGTGGGGCCACAGCCTTCCGAGTTTCGGAACCAAAACTTTGCCAAATTGGTTCCAGAAACGTAGGGCTGTCGCGAAGGTGTGCCGGAGGGAATGGGGCCCCCACCCAAAGCTGAAGAGGTGGGGCTGCCATGCCCAAGGGCAGAAGAACGTGTCTTGCCAGGGCAGAGGGGGTGGGGCCACCACTCCGATCAACGATGGGAGAATGGTGCTCCTTGCCCAGCGGGCCTGGAAGCCAGGACTGAAACCCAGAGCCTCCCTTGGGGCCTCCACCCAGAAGCCAGAGGATGTTCCCCAACAGGCAGAATCGGGAGGGCAGGCCATTGCCCATGGGGTCCGAGTTATGCTCTGGCCTCGAGAGCGCGGGAAAGTTGTTCAGCTGAATTTGAGACTTGCTTGATGCCCGGCCAGCCCTTCTTGCCCTCCACTTTCGCCCATGTGTGACGGAAATGGCGGGTACCCGTCCACCTTTGCCCCTTGGAAAGACATAACTTGGACCCTGGCTTCCACAGCATCACTGAGGAAAAAGGCTTCTGACCCGGGATGGGTTCTGCCTGTAGTCCCACCCAGGCTTGACTTTAGATGCTTCCGGAAGTTGTGATGTTGGCTTGGGAGTGGATTGAAGACTTCTGTGATGATGCGATGGGGTGAATGTGTTTGGTGTATGGTGAGGACATGCGTTTGGGGGCGAGGGGCATATAGTAGTGTTTCCAGGATAACAGTTCTCGATAACTAAACAGCATCCCCCCCCCCCGACACACCCTCTTGCCCGGGGCCCACTGGGCTCCTAAAATCCCAGCAGTCCTCAGTCCAGCTTGCTGAGAGCAGGAATGTTTGATTTGCTCCCAGAGAGGAAAGAGGCAGGGAACAGGCTTCTGTCCCTGCTTCCCATGGCTCCTATTCTGTTCGGCCTCCGGCACTGGCTCCCCCATCACTGCCAACCTAATCGGACCTCACCCCTTCCACCCACCCCACTTCTTCGTCCCCAAGCAGGTGCGGGAGCTGGGTGACTCGGAGTTCCCGCATGCCTTCCTGGTGTCCGGAAAACAGCGCACGCTGGAGCTGCAGGCCCGGTAGGCTGCCGGGGGCCTGAGCAAGTGGAGGGAGGGCACAGCGGCTCGGAGGGAAGACAGGGGCAGCGACTGCACTCAACCCCTGTGTTCGCTTTCTGAGCAGGTCCCAGGAGGAGATGATGTCCTGGATGCAGGTATCAGAAGGCCCAGCAGGACCCCTACAGGCTGTGACTGTCTTTAAGATCCTTCAGACTGCCCAGGCTGCGGGAGGGAGGCGTGTGTCTCTGTGTGTGTCTGCATCTGTGGGTGCCTGTTGGGTATATCCAGCTGCTTCCCTCGCTTCCACACAAGAATCACCTTGTGGTAGTTGAACTGCCTTTGGAGTCAGACCTGAGTTCAAATCTCACCTCCCTCTGGCTGCACAGCTGGAAGCCCCGCAAGTCGCTGAGCCTCGCTGAACCTCAGTTCTCAAGTCTGAACATGGGGCTCATGGTCTCCCCCCTGTTAAGTCAACCCCTGTGTGCTCAGCCGGCACCCAGTGCCCAGTAGGCTCTCATGAGGCGGGTCCCAGGCTGGGGCAACCGAGCAGTCTGCCCCCACCCGCTCTGCCCCCAGGCCTGCCAGACAGCCATTGACCAGACGGAGAAGCGGAATGAAAGCTTCAAGGCCGCGGTGCAGGGACCTGAGGGAGATGCTGGGGAGTCAGAGGTGAGTGGAGGAGACCGCCTCGTCCCCTGCTGGAGCCTCCAATCCCAGCACTCCTGCTGCCTCCTTCTTTCTCTCTGCGCTGCCTAGGCCAGCTTGGGAGGGAGGGGGGCGTGTGTGTGTGTGTGTGTGTGTGTGTGACCAGGTGTGATTTGAAGGACCAGGAGATGTCGTCTCTCCTCAGCAACACCCCAGTCAGGGATGACAGTGACAAAGCTTTCCCCACTAGCGAAACAATTCCCGGGACTGGGAGCCCTTCTCTCCCCACCCTGAAACCCAGCCCCAGCTACCTCCCAGCTGTGGACCTCGGGGCAGAGTGGGCTTTCAAAGTGTCTGAGAAGCAGGAGACAAAGGAAAGGGGGGATGACGGTGGGAGGGGGACCATGGAGAGGGTCTGTGGCTTGCTTTCCAATCTGAGCTCTGCACTCTGGCTTACTGGGTCACTAGTCCCCTGGGCCTCAGTGTTCCTCTTCTGCCAAACAGGGACTCTCTCTCGTGGCTGCCCGTCCCACCCTGCCTCCATCCCCTGAGCCCAGGCCCTGGGCACATGCCCCGTTTGCTATACGTGGGCAGGTGGAGGGTCTCAGGACCTTGGGAGTGGGCACCTTGAGGACTCCCTACCCTCTGCCTGCCCCAACAGCTGCAGTCGGAGGAGCTGGGCCTCCGGGCACCACAGTGGATCAGGGACAAGATGGTGACCATGTGCATGCGCTGCCAGGAGCCCTTCAATGCCCTGAGACGCCGTCGCCACCACTGCCGGGCCTGCGGCTATGTGAGTGCTCCCGCCCCCTGCCCCACCCCACCCCCAGTGCTCCCCGCACCCCGCCAACCCTGCCAGCGTCGAGCCACACACTCAGTGTGGCTGCTACCAAGACTGTGCAGTGCAGGTCTGCTGCCCCCACCCCCCAGACCTCCCAGTGCCCCACTGTGCAGGAGCCAGTGAGGTTATGGGAGGTTGAGCAGGCGACACCCCCAAAGCTGACCCTGCTGACGCCCCTGCTTCCTCATCATCCTTCACCAAAGCGTCTCATCTGTCGCAGAGCAGGACACAGCCTCCTGTGCCAGAGGGGAGCTTTCCCAGCTCCAGCCCGCAGTCCTCACAGGCCCTGCCCCCGCCATCTCCTGCCCAGCCTAGCCTCACCCCCACCCCCACCCCTCAGTAGCTGGGCAGGCAGGGCCCTATGGCTCTCCACATCCCAGAGACAGATAAGCCTCAGTGTCAGCCTGGAATGACGCCCCCCTCAGGTCAAGAAGGGGGCCACCGAGGAAGGGGTCCCCCAAAGGTGCTAACCCAGGGCACAGCGTCAAGTTCTGGGGCGGAGGGATCCACCTAGTTTAGATGGATGGGTGATTCACACCTGCCGCTCTGTAAGGGGGCGCCGCAGAGAAGCGTATGAAAAATACAAAGAAGCCCCCAGAAGGATACAGTAACATCCAGGCACCTGCCTTCCAAAGCATCCTGACAACCAGTGAAATGGCAGAAGCCCCCAGTGGTCCCGTGGCAGGAAGCCCACTCCATCTGCTCCTGTAAAACTGAAGCAGGGGGTGGGGGGAAGAGGGGGAGGACAGAGATTCCCGTTCCACTCCATCCCACCCCATGGGGTTCTTCTGAGTCACAATTCGCACACACACACACACACACACACACACACACACACACACACACACCATACCTCACAAAAACCAATGAAATGTGGATCCTGGATGGTGAGGGACGGAGAGGGTGGCAGATAGAATGGCTGCTAGTCACGGTGACTCATAATCAACTTGGAGGCTGTGGGTTTGGGGAAAGTGGGGAAATGTGATTATGATTATGATCATGATATGGTTGATCAATAGGAGCCCCGCTGGCTTAAGTTATGTTGGGCTGCTAATCGCAAGGTCAAAGGTTGAGAACCACGGGCAGTCTCTTGGGAGACATGAGACTCAACCCCTGTAAAGAATTCCGGTCTGGAAACCCCAAGGGCCAGTTTTGCCCAGTTAGAATCGACAGCAGGGCAGTGGGTGTCCTGCTTTGATTGTACCGCAGGGAGCGTTGGTGGTGAGGCAGGATAAGCATGGGCCAGCTACTCTCAACGTCGGCAGTTCAAAACCCACTAGCGACTCCTTATGAAAGGGAGGAGGCTGCCTGCTCCCATGAAGTTTGATGGCTTCTGAAACCCTCTAGGGGAGTGCTAGGAGTCGGAATCTACTCTGCCAGGTGGGATTAGATGAGTCTTTGAACGTCTCCTTTCCCCCGGTGATAGTGACATCGTCCTCGGTAGGAGAACGGCCTTGTCCTCAGGAGAGGTTCGCTGCATAGCGAGGGGTGGGTGGCAGGGTGACAGAAAGTCCTCCTGGCGCAGGGGTGAAGAGCCTAAAGGTCGGAGGTTTGAACCCAGGAGCAGCTCCATGGGGGAAAAACAAGGCTGTCTGCTTCCAGAAAGACGTCGAGCCTGGGAAGCCCTAAAATGGCTGGGTGCAAACACAGCGAGCACAAGCAAAGGCAGCCACAGTGTGACCATTCCGGGAGGCTAAACGGGGCGGTCCCACGGCCTCGGTGTTGCCTCTTGTCTGGAGGCTGGGTGTGGGCGACTTCCACCAGGGGCTGCTGCCTGCAAGGTCGGAAGTCCAAAGCCACTAGCGGCCACCAGAAAGAAAGGTGAAGCTTTCTGCTCTGGTCTCAGAGACGCACAGGGCCGTTCCACCGCCGGCTGTGGATCCGAGTCGGCACGGCAGAAGTGAATGCATAAATTGGCGATTGTTTTCTCTCGCTCTCAAAATAAAGGGTGGGAGTGAGACTTACTCTACTTAGACAACATCCTGCAATCATACAGACATGCATATGTATCTGTAATCATGCTAAACGACGTCTCCTCCAATTAAAAAAAAAAAAAAAGACTGGCAGATTCCCAAGGGAGTCCAGGCCCCCTGCGTGGGGCTGGCTGAGTGAACCTTGTTCCAGTTCTGGAGTTCTTCATGCCGTGCCCAGCTTCAAGGTTCCTGAGTCACTCTTCTCGTGGGGTTAGTGCCCGGGTTTTGTCTCTCCTGCCAGACCGGTATCCTTGTGAGGGCGGGGCCGGGCAGGCCTTCTCTCGGTGGGCCCCTGCCCTGCTGCCACTCAGGGTGCGGCTGGGGCCAAGCCATGCCCTGGGCAGAGCTGGAATCCCTGGGCGCTGGGGCTGGTTGAGAGGAACCTCCACCCTCCGCCGCCTGGGCTCCCAACTCCCTCTCGGCCGCACCCCATTTCCTTCCCACCTCGCCGCACATCTTGTTCACCAGGATCCCCAGTGAGAATGAAGCCAAACTTCTTGGGGATGTCTCCGGGCAGGACACGGGGGACCCCCGATCCACAGAGGAGATCTGCCATGCCTTCCTGACCTAAACCACGAAGCTGTCGTTTGGGGGTGGGGTCGGGGATCATTTCTTTTATGTGTTGTTGATGTTGAGACGATGCACAACAGAACACGCGCCCCGCTCCCCACTCAACAAAGCACGTGCCACTCAGGAGGACCAGTGATGTTCTTGGAGTTGCGCAACCATTGTCACTCTCCTTTTACAAATCGTGTCTCTC